>JALIZF010001935.1:375000-807500 GCA_029948255.1 Telmatactis stephensoni
ACTTCCCATGATTCCACGCTCAACAGGCATCTACCCTACGTGAACACATTCTTTCGCACATGAACTGTTGATGGTCGCACACACCCGGATCGTGTCTAAAACTCTACACGGGTACATACAGGTAACATACGAGCAACATACGGGTACATACGACTACATACGAGTACATACAGGTGACATACCAGTACATACGAGTAACATACGAGTAACATACGACAACACACGGGTAACATACGACAACATACGAGTAACATACGACAACATACGGGTAAAAAAAAATATTTTTCCCTTTTTTTCAATCTGAACATAATCAATAAAGCACGTCTATTTCTTCAAGAAATATATACTATCAAACTGAATGTCATATTGCCTGTAACACTGTAACTAAGATTCACTGGCAACTCGATTGTATGACTCTTAGTTTTGTATAAATACGCACTCACAAGCAAAAGGAAAGAGAACATCATCATCTCAGAGATCGATAGACGTACTAGTCATAGAGGTCTATATATTATTTTTTTCTGTGAAGTTTCTAGGGTTTTCACGGTGAATGTTTCTGAAGTGTTTTACGACGTTTCGACGATCCTTGGAATTAATATGAGTCTATGAGTCAGTGTTTGTAATCGAAGACCCAAGGATCGTCGAAACGTCGTAAAACACTTCAGAAACATTCACCGTGAAAACCCTAGACTGACACTTCACAGAAATATGAACACACGGCGAACAGAAAGCTTCAGATCATTGTTCTATATTTTATTTCTTCATTTTGTCTTTCGAATCCAGATTCAAATACTCCTGGAAACTTCGGTATCGATCGATGTCAAAGCCGTGGCCTTTTTGAATTATTGATTTTATGAATTTTGTGATTGAAAAAAAAGTTTAGTATTTTATTGAAATAAATTTTTTTACCCGTATGTTGTCGTATGTTACTCGTATGTTGTCGTATGTTACCTGTGTGTTGTCGTATGTTACTCGTATGTGCTCGTATGTCACCTGTATGTACTCGTATGTAGTCGTATGTACCCGTATGTTACTCGTATGTACCCGTGTGGAGTTTTAGACACGATCGATCCGCACACACCGGGGTCTATATTTTTAGTGTTTAGGGGGTGTTAACATGACACTAGGATCACTCCTAGCACTAGGATCATCCCAGCAGGCGAATCATCCTACCTGCTATACATTTGCTGCATTCTGTTCAGTAGACGATCCTAGTACCCGAAGTGAAGACACAAATTTCCATGTAAACAGAAGACCAGACGAAGCAAGCAATTTGAGATGGAAAGACCCAACAAAGAAATTGCAAGACTCTCCTTCAAGCATAGAGGAACATTGTTATGGAACGCTATGCCAGACCGAGTTAAAAATTATGAGAACATTAACACATTCAAAAGCCATCTAAAATATATTCATAAGGACATCAATAACTTTACCTTTGAGAAAGAAAGCTCATCTATTTTGAATAAGGACGAATGCTTTCATTATTATTAAATATTGATTAGGCATACTTCAAATATATTAGTATATATTTAATACTTATCTACTATTTTTCTTTGTGATTAGACTAGTTAAGTATCGAGAATTTAGCGGTACTAAGGCACGTCGTTTGATATCGCGAATTTCTTAATCCTTTATATATCTAAACTAAGTTATCTATTAAGACTAGATAAATTGCTATTCATTTACATATTTCGTATAAAAGATCATTAAATTAGATCCAATTATATATTTTAATCATATATGGTATGTGTTCAGTTTGCACCTAGCTGTTGGAACAGCTTGGTAATTAATCTGAACACATGCCATTCTGAGGCTGGTTTATCCCCAGCACACTACTTCTATATAAATTCATAATTATTTTCATTTAAATTACATCCGACATAGTGAATGTCAATTTATATATAGATTTTCGAATTAATATAGCTTTATTTACTTAAATATTGTAAACATTTTTATAAATTAGTATTAGGCAGGTCCACATCAGCTACGGCTGCCTGACTCTCAACCTGCGTCACCAAATAAAATATGTATGTATGTATGTATGTATGCAGTAAATGTATAGCAGGTAGGATGATTCGCTTGCTAAGATGATGATAGTGCTAGGATGATCACATCCCCCTTAGTCCGCCACACAGCAAGAATCCTTGACTACAAATCATAAGATAAAATCACGTTTCCTGTTATGGCTGCACACAGTATGAGCCTTGCCCACAAGTTATGATAAACAATTCACTCTAGTTTTCTGTGACTAGACCTGTGATAGCTGTACCCACAAAAGGGGGACTGACTACAAGTTAAGCTAAAACGCGTTCCATCACGCCAGTTTTCTGTGATGGTCGCACACAGGGATTCTTAATTACAAGTCATAAAACAACAACGATCACACCAGTTTTCTTCGATGGTGGCACACACAACCGCGGGATAAGTCATGCTAAGACACTATCTGTTCACGTCAGTCAGAATTAGACACAAAAGGAGAAACTCTGACACGCTAAACCATTAATTTTCTACGTTGGTCGGATTTTCCCGTCCATAAAATGTACGTTCCATCGTAAAGGAACCAGAGGAAGAATGTTCAGGAAGCTTCGTTTGTACGTGTTGACAGTGTAGCTTGTTGAGTAGAAGTCAACATCGCGCGATGTTCCGGATTCGATAAGATCTTTTACAGTGCGCACTAGTCTGCGTCATAGCGGCCCTCTGCCCATCCTGCCCTCCTCAGGGCCGCTACGCAGGCTAAGTGCGCATAACTCGAGACAGCATTCCTGTAAATTTTACCAAAACATCAAGAATTTTTCATCACCTCCCTTCCGTTTTAACTGTTTTTCAGTCCTCGTGGAAGATGATAAAACGATAAAAAAATGATGCGAGCAGAAAAACAGTTGGTGTATGCATGTGAGCGGAATTGTTCCCAAAAAACTCACGAAAGAATACTGCTTTCTCATATATATCAATTTTTGTTTGCCTTCTGTGCGTTGTGTGACGACAATTGCAGAGAATAAATGCACTGGGCCCCTCGGGTAATGTTCGAGTTACGCGCTTCGAGTTACGCGCTGTGCCACACCCATTTTTGCCTGTGCCACACCCAGCACGTAACTCGATGTTTTTACTAGAGGAAAGGTTAGTGACTTCGAGTTACGCGAAGAGCCCACAACTCGAACTAAAACATATCGTCTTAAATTTTCGAGTTACGTAAATAAGACGTTTATGTTGAATTAATTATTAGACTAGAAACACTCGAAGATAAAATCCGTATCTCCGCGCGCCCATGTAATATCCTCTATATATGCTGAATAAATTAGATATTTCTATAAATGTAGACTACAACCTTTCTGCAATTGAGTGTATATATATTTATATATTTTTGTGTGTGTGTGTGTGCGTGTGTGTGTTTATGTGCATATATATCTTCAATTCAAGTAGCCATTTGTGAATTGCTTAGATTCGTAGTGAGATTTATTTACAAATGTAAACGAAAATTATGAAATAAAGTTTCCATTATAACTCTCGATAGACACATATAACTGTCGACAGACACTTATAACTGTCGATGGACACTTATAACTGTAAATAGACACTTATAACTGTCGATAGACACTTATTTCCCGTATTTATAACACACAAGCGCGCCAACTGCCAAAGCCCGCGAAAACTAGCGCATACCCCGTGACACTTGACAATTTGCGACAGTTATATATTTTAAAGTATCTATCGACAGTTATAAGTTACAATCAGTAGAGTTTAAGGTTGAAAGGCAATTACAAATTTTGAGAGCAAAACGAAACAAAATAAAAAATGAAAATAGAAGAAATTTCTACGGAAACATCATCTTTTTTTTCCTATCCATTTTTTATTTGTTTCGTTTTGCTCTCAAAATTTGTAATTGTCTTTCAACCTTAAACACTATGGATTGTAACTTGTAACTGTCGATCGCTACTTATAACTGTCGATAGACACTTAGAACTGTCGATTGACACTTAGAACTGTCGATAGACACTTAGAACTGTCGATAGACACTTAGAACTGTTGATAGACACTTATAACTGTCGATTGACACTTAGAACTGTCGATAGACACTTATAACTGTCGACAGACACTTATAACTGTCGGATAGACACTTATAACTGTCGGATAGAACACTTATACTGTCGATAGACACGGGGGGTACGGGGTCGAGGGGGGGGACACATTATAACTGTTCGGATAGAGCACTTGTAACTGCTCGTAGGACACTTATAACTTGTCGGTAGACACTTATAAACTGTCGGTAGATATACTTATAAACTGGCGAGTAGACCACTTATAACTTGTCGGATAGGACACTTATAACTGTCGATAGACACTTATAACTGTCGAGATAGACACTTATAACTGTCGATAGAAACTTATAACTGTCGATAGACACTTAGAACTGTCGATAGACACTTATAACTGTCGATAGACACTTATAACTGTCGATAGACACTTATAACTGTCGATAGAAACTTAGAACTGTCGATAGACACTTAGAACTGTCGATAGACACTTAGAACTGTCGATAGAAACTTATAACTGTCGATAGACACTTAGAACTGTCGATTGACACTTAGAACTGTCGATTGACACTTAGAACTGTTGATAGACACTTAGAACTGTCGATTGACACTTAGAACTGTCGATAGACACTTAGAACTGTCGACAGACACTTAGAACTGTCGATAGAAACTTATAACTGTCGATAGACACTTAGAACTGTCGACAGACACTTAGAACTGTCGATAGAAACTTATAACTGTCGATAGACACTTAGAACTGTCGATAGACACTTAGAACTGTCCATCGCTACTTATAACTGTTGATAGACACTTACTGTATATTACTGTCGATAGACACTTATAACTGTCCATCGCTACTTATAACTGTCGATAAACACTTATAACTGTCCATCGCTACTTATAACTGTCGATAGACACATATAACTGTCGATAGACACTTAGAACTGTCGATTGACACATATAACTGTCGATAAACACTTATATGCACGTTACCATTTTTTGGGCGGAGTCCCTCTAAACATCAATTGATGAGTACCCCCCGGCGGAAACTTCAAAAATGTTATAAAACAATATGATTGACAGCTTGTTGTGTTGCTGATTGATTGATACAGTGATAAGTTGTAAGTAGCGATGGACAGTTCTAAGTGTCTATCGACAGTTCTAAGTGTCAATCGACAGTTCTAAGTATCTATCGACAGTTCTAAGTGTCTGTCGACAGTTATATGTGTCAATCGACAGTTATAAGTGTCTATCGACAGTTATATGTGTCTATCGACAGTTATAAGTAGCGATGGACAGTTCTAAGTGTCTATCGACAGTTCTAAGTGTCTATCGACAGTTCTAAGTGTCTATCGACAGTTCTAAGTGTCTATCGACAGTTCTAAGTGTCTATCGACAGTTATAAGTGTCTATCGACAGTTATAAGTGTCTATCGACAGTTATAAGTAGCGATCGACAGTTACAAGTTACAACCCATAGTGTTTAAGGTTGAAAGACATTACAAATTTTGAGAGCAAAACGAAACAAACTAAAAATGGATAGGAAAAAAAAAAGATGATGTTGCATGGCCCTTCCGGGCCACCGTAAATTTCGCCTATCTACTGATTGCGTGACTTGAGTCATAACCTGAGGAACCGGTTTACAACCCAGTCAGAAAACTGGTTTACCAAAACACTTCAATATCGCCAGTTGCGAGTTGGCAAACAACGATGGCAAAATCTTTGTCCATTTTTCGTATCAGTCATTTTTGTCGACTGAAAATTCATCCCAGCATTGGTAGAAGTTGTGGCAGTCGTAGCCTTTCTAGTATTCACTCTAAAACAGCTTTGGAAGAGTGTGACGTCGTTGAATTCGATTCAAAACAACGATTCTACGAGGCCAAGAGTCTGAGCGAAATCGCACGAGCTCTATTCGTGCTGAAACTTTCCTCATACGGTGTATTTGTAAAGAACAGTTTATCGGTGAGTTTTTATATAAATGATGCTTGGTCTGAACAAGAAATTAAGGTACCGATAACTTATAAGTCTGAAATTCCGGCAATGAGATGTTTTTATGATTTTTAAGGCGACGATATTGGTTGTTTTACATTTTAGAAATGATCTTTCATCCAACTTCATGAACAATTTTTAATGTTTTTTAACTTATCATATATTTTTTGCTTAATTTTAATTTGCACTCTAAACCTCCATCGTCTTGTGTTTTGATGCGAAGGGAAATTTGCATATCGTTGGAGGAGTGACGTGGGAGTTGATTAACCTGAAACATTAGATTTTACGCGGGGAAAACATCTAAAACAAAACAAAAATTCTCTACTTTCACATAACCTTTAAAGCCTTCTGTTTTTGGTAGCTGTTGTAATTCAAATAAAACAGATTTACATTGCTACGCTAGAGAAAAATAAAAGCTGTGAATCGTGCGTCAGCCCACGGTCGTGACCCGTGAAAATCAATTTTTACAACACTTGATACTAATCTCGCGATCTGATTGGTTGATTAGAGTGTGTCAATAAGAGGACAGACACACTGCTGACGCGTTTCAGCGCGTTAAGTATTATATCAATTTGTTAAGTATTTTTTGCGATAATCGTGAAACATTGCTGTTTTTCCACGTGAATCGTGACTGCTGTTAGTTAAGGCCTAGTTCAAACGTCGCATCCCACATGTGCCAAACTCAATGCAAATTAGTCAAATCTTTTGTTTCTTCTCATTATCATCTCATTTGCATTGAATTCAGCACATGTGAGATGCGACGTTTGAACTAGACCTTAGGAACAGATCAACAATTATCCGTTGTCAAACTAGAGAAGAGGTCAGAGGTGTCACGATATAACAGGGTCGTTCAGCAATCTTGTTAATCCTGTTAGTGATACTTGAGACCTGTTTGACCAGTTTTATACATTGGCTATCTACTGTATCACAGCGGCAGAACTATTCACATCTCATCCCGATTGCAGTACTGAGCTAAGTAAGGTATGTAGAAAATCCGAAAATATTTTAAATTAATTGCCAAGTGGTTATAAATTGTTCTTTGACCTAAATACAGTAACAAACATGAATAAGCAGGGTATTTAACATGTTTCCAATTATTAAACGCGTTATAATTTGGTTTGAAAAAGTTTTTTACTTCGTGAATTGTGAAAACCAAAAGTTAATTTTCGTGAAACGTTCTACCCGTTTTTAGAAACTCGTGAATTGTGCCGAGACCCCCCCTTACCGCTCCTGTTATAGGCACTTCACTTTGATGTCTAGATGTCGACGGAGTTTGTACATCATCGATATGTAGGCTCCAACATAGTCCTAATATTGGTAATTATAAGCGGTATTCAAAGTTATCAAAAAGATGTCAAAAAGTAATCAAAAACTTTGTGATAGTGGCCACGACTCGTAGCGTAGCACTATTGTCGGTGCAATACTACGCGTCCCGCCAGACTAAAGTCTCAATATTGTGAATTTGGTCAATAGGCTACCAAAAATCCAGACAGAGGCGGAGTTTTCTATACAATGTCTGTACACTAGGGTGCACTTTGCTGGCCTATTGTGAGACTTTAGTCTGACTGGACGCGTAATAATAATAATAATAATAATAATAATAATAATAATAATAATAATAATAATAATAATAATAATAAAGAATTTATTTACAGAGGGTAAAACACATAATAGTGAAAAACACTAACAAACCTGTGGCCCTCTAAATCTAGATTAAAAACTAATTACAAACTATAAAACTATAAAAATGACTATATAAAAATCTAGAATACAAAATACAAGTGTCTGATCTAGGTGCTGTTAGTCCTGCCCCTGCGAGGACTAAAACTACTCAAAACTAAGTCTAAAAAAAAAATTACAATATTAAGGATCAAAATGAGATATTGAACGTTGCTCATCAAAAATGCTCATCCACATTTTACTTTTAAATGACTTAAGTGATGATTGCTTCTTAAGGTCTGATGTTAAGCTATTCCATAATTGAATAGCCGTTACTACAAAAGATCTCCCACCCTCTGATACTCTCTTTAATTATGCACACGGTGGTAATTTACAATTGAATTACAATAATAGCTACCCCCAAAAAATACAGAAGGTCATTACTGGTTATTGTGAAAGTAGAGAATATAAGCTTTATAATATGACTCTTTATTTCTTTCTTGTTCATTATCATATGTACTCTTTATTATTCTTTCATTTATCAAGATTACTAGTTTTTTGTACTGAAATGTGTTAACTTTCGTTTAAAATCATATCGGACCATCGTGCATTCTCCATGTGTGGTCCAGAACTATGGAACTCTCTTCTGTCCTCCATAAGATCAGAATCATCTCTTCCATTGTTCAAGTCAGCCTTGAAAACCTATTTATTCAAGCCTGCATTCAACTTGTAACTTTTAATTTGCTTAATCCTTAATTTTTCATTTTGCACTTAGAGCAGAAATGGATAAGCACATTATATATACATTATTATATTATTAGAGTGATTTTCATCAGACTGTGAAACAATTACTAATAGTCAGTGTTTAATAGTGTCTAATAGTTGTATTGCAACAAACGGAAAACAATGGGTGCAGAATCTATAAGTGTCTATTAGCTTAGTAACTATTTCACAGTCTGGTGAAAATCACTCTATCATCATCATCATCACCATCATTATTATTATTTTATTCATTCATTAAGTCAGTCATTAATTTATTCCTATAGCATATTTTTTTACTCTATTTGATTTTACATTAGTTTTGAATTTATCTATTTATTCCGACAGCTCATGAAATTTGCTCAGCAAATACTTGGAGAAAGGCTTTTTAATAATTTAATGACAAGGACTATTTACAGTCAGTTTGTTGCTGGAGAAGTTTTTCCTGATATCAAAGAAAGCATTGCTAGATTGCAGCAGCATGGCATTGGAACAATTCTTTGTGTGCCTACTGAAGAGGATTTTACAGAAGAATATGAAGAATTTGAAAGCAGGTTTGTCTATGCGCGAGTGGTTTCACTGCTAAGTTTTGGACATTTTTTGACGTCATCCATGATTAATATTAGAGTACTGACAATGGAAAACTATCTTCTATTTGTTTTTTACAACATTATCTTAGATCTTTTCCGTCCAAATCTGTTTGAAAAACTGTCCCAAACTTTTTTCTGTAAGGACGAGCGTGACATGTTGGCGTCAGCTATTGTCAGTACTCTTATTAACAATGGCTCTCGGCCAATCAGATTGCAAGATTTTAGTCAAATGTTGTAAAATTCAATCTAATTATATGGGCTGTATAGGGATGCATGTGCCCCTGACAGCACTCATTCTACTTATCAAAAAGGCATACATTTTACTTATTTGATTGTGGCACAGATCTAGAATGTGTAAGTTCCAGAAAATATCCATAAATGGACCCCCCTATCCTCTGGAACTTCCATTTTTCTTCCATACAAACTTAATTGTAATTTTGTTCTTTCTCTGACTCCAGAATTTCCTATCCCCTCAATGATGGGGGTATAGATATTTTCTGGAACTACATAATGCAAAATCACCATTTCTGTCCAGAACAAGTGTATGTGTACGTTGTTGTTTAATTTTTTTCCATTTGTATAATTTTTTTAGGTATTGTTTTGCTTTCTTTATATTACCTACTTTCTTTTAGTTGAAGTCTATAAAACTACCCTAAATATAAAATATACTTACCCAATAAAAATTAAAACCCTTAACCTCGTAATTCAAACCAGAAAATTTTAAACAAGTGAACAAAATTAGATCACAATATATTTTTACATTATAGTTTTATCTATTTTTATTTATTAAGCTTCCAACAATTATTGTTACTGCTGGACAGGCAGTTGCCACCTAGATACATGTAATTAAGCTCTTCACTATAAAAAAAAAGAAAATATACAAGTAAAATAAACAAACAAACAAAAACTATACAAATGAGAATTAAATTATTTAAAAAAATGAGAACTGTATCAACAAGGTATATTTGACTATAGAACCAGATCAACATAAGGTATACTAATCTTGTTTATTCTTGTCTGGAACAGAATAACCAGTACTTTTCGTAACTTTGTCTGGCAGCGTTTACAAAATCTTTTTAAATGTTTTATCTGGAATAGGTTGAGGGTATCAAAACCTTATTAGAACAATGATCCATGTCACAAAATTAATGGAAGTGATGTCCCCTCCCTAACAATCTCTACAGATAGAATAAACTGTTTTCTTTTGTTTTGATCTACAGGGAACCATTATTTGATAGAAACAGTAAAGTCATACATGAGTGCATTGCCCAGACAGGTAACACTATAATTACCAAGACATTTTTGGTAAACTGTTCTCAGGGGCAGATTTAAAGGGGAGGGATGCAGGGGGTGCGCACCCCCTCCTGAGACAACTTTGAATCCTCTTATATTTATATGATGGTGCACCCCCTCCTGAAGAGGTGCACCCCCTCCTGAAAATAATCCTGGATCCGTCCCTGTGTTCTTCAAGGTTCAGTAATAACATTTTATATTTTTCTGCAGAAACTGGAGCTTTTTCTCAAATGAAAATAAGTGCCATTTGCAGTCCAGCCCTTTTGGTAAGTCACTGTTCTAAATGTTTTTGACATTTCTAGATTATAAAGATTGTGTCCCAGAAAATATCCTCCCTTACTACGTACCATGGAAAGAATTGGAAACTCTGGAGTGAAGGGTCAGAAAAGAGAACAAAATTGAAGGGCTCCCTATGAAAATTATGGCCTAAGTGACTTTTTTGATGATATTTTCAATGGTATAAAATGATATCAATTAACTTTCCTATACCAAAAAATCAATGTCTGGACATCCATGAAAAAATCACTTAGGTCATTTTCACAGAAAACCCTTCAATTACATGTACAGAGTTTGCATGGAAAAAGATTGGTAGTTCCAGAATTTACAAATTCCCTCTATGGTGGGGTGTGGATATTTCTGGAACCACATATTTATAGACTAAGGCTTTCAATTACTAATGCCAACCATAATGTATATATTCTTGCAGAAATATTTGAGTGATCTACTGAATCCCTATCAAACTGAGATTGAGAAACCAGATGGTCTAGACATTAACAATCTTGCCAGGGGCTTTAAAACAGATAAATATGTAAGCAAAAAATATTAAATTTAACTAGCTATTTCTAATAGAAAGTGAAGTGCTGCGAGCAGAGCTGTTCCCCTAAAACTTACGAAAGTACACCGCTTTGTCTGATATATCAAATGTTTCTTGTCTATCTCCTGTGCTATGCGTTGTGTGACGAACACTGCTAGTTCATGGCTAGTTCAGTGTCGGACACACACAGTTCAAAATATTTAGCACTTTGAGTAAAGCGATTTTTCAAACAATCTCAAACGGCTGATTATAAAACTAACTGATTTTAAAAAGCTAGTTTATTTAGGGAAAAATGTGAATCGCTGATGGTATGTATCGCGTGTTCGTCTAGTGACATCCTTGAATCGACTCTCAATACGGTATGGACTTGAACCGCTGATCGTATGTATTACATGTTTGTCTAGTGACATCCACAGATTACACTGTGTTCCGAATAGGAGGCTACTCGCTTCGCTCGCAGCAATTATCAGCTTGAAGCCAAATGGAACAATAATCTAAATAAATAAAATAAATAAATAACTTTGGTGTAGCTCATCACCCTTCCTAGCAGCACAAGTGTTGAATCACGAAGGGTACAGCTCAACGTGATCGAGTCGAAGGTTAATACAAGGGCGCTTTCATTACAAGACAGTTACACAATCATTTACGTACACATGTAGCAGCCACCAAACAACCCAAGTCTGATGAAGCACAGCTTTGATCAAAACTAGACCTTTTACTGAGGGAGGAAAAACCGGAGAAAAACCCTTGAAGCAAGGGAGAGAACAAACAAGAAACTCAAGCCACATGTAATGCCCCTCGAGTTTCCAAATGTGGTCATGGAAGCCTGGGTATAATGTATTTGATTCTAAAATTACCTAGTAATACCTCTTTGATTACAATTAATTTGTACAATTTTTGGACACTAATTTTTATATCCTTCTTTCTTGTTAGCTTAATGATCTGGTTCCTGTTCTATCAGAAAATCAAAATAGACATCTCCAAAACTCTATGCTGCGACTGGACTCTTTTGCAAAGGTAAATCACTAATAGAAGGAGTGTCAATGAAAAAAGACCTAAGTGATTTTTAATATACAAGTGTTGATATTTTACCATAGGAAAGTCAAGTACAATAATGGACATACAGGTTCTTTTTCATGATGCGTGATCAAGTATTTTTCATTTTACGAGATTTGAAAATGGAAAAAAATATTTCTCGAGTTTTTCATACAAAACTTTCTTTACATGGTGTGGGAAGTGCTGTCAAACTAATTTTTAGAGATTCATGATTTTGTTGTCCTGTTCCTCATGAATCAATGGATTTGTCTCCAGATTTAAAAAAGGTGATCCAAGTTGTCTTGATGCCATGATTTTTGGATTTATTGACTTCCAAAGCACTCACAATTGAAAAGTAATGACAATGTAAACAGAGTAATGTGAGCAAAGTTAAAGAGGTTTATAATAAGAGTTTCTTTCTTTCCCAGAATTATGAAACAGTTGTCCGTGATTTCTTATTTGGTGTTTTTATTTCCTGTGAAACATGCTGAGGGGCCCCTGTACACCCCTGTTTAAACCATTTGAGAACACTTGAAAAAAAAGGCCTCTTATTTAGGCCATTTCCATCTGAATCCCTTCAATTACTGTATATTTGTTAAAGACTACAAACATTAAAAGGGCTTATTAAACTACAGCATATGATAATCTCCTCCTATTGTTTTTGTGCTATTTTTCCTAATAGCATTGCAAGGAGAGGGATGTCAGATTGCTGATTGATGCTGAACAATCCTATATAGAAGCCGCTATACATCAAATGATTCTTACCTTACAAAGTAAACACAATAGACATGTTCCCTGGGTCTATGGAACATATCAGTGTTATCGCAAGGTTTGTAATATAATGTGCATGCATAATATTATTTTTTATCCTACACCATAGAAAATACAGCCAATCAGAAAGAAGGAAAGCCATTGTATATTATTTTGGTATTCACTCTTCCTTCCACATGCATTTGTATTTTCTATGCGTGGGGTAAAATAGTTATACAATGCTTTCTCATGCACACCATGGAAATCCACTTAGTCACTTGTATTTTCTTTTGTATCTACTCACCTAAAGGCTTCGTGTGTAACACGAGAAAATACAAGTGACTTGTGGAATAGTCCATGGTATGCCACTCTAAACCACTGTATAACTACTATTTATTGGATATAGCCTAATATTTTGGCCAAGCGCACAAAAAATTGCCTAGGATTGAAAATAGCCCATCCATTACAAGGTCATACTTTGGACAGGCCAACAAAATGAATGACTTTCAAACTATCTTTTAACATGCAGGATACAGTGGATAGAGTTAAGGCTGACCTAAAGCTGATGTTAGATAAAGGATTCTATTTTGGTGCCAAGTTGGTAAGAGGAGCCTACAAAGAGCAGGAATACAAAAGTTCAGTTGAGCTTGGTTTTGAGTATCCAATTCTTGATAGTTATGAAGCTACGTGCAAGTCATACAACAAAGTGTCTCAAATCATTCTTAATCAAGTGGCCTGTTCTCCAGCAGAAGTCATGTTGGCAACACACAATGAGGAGTCAGTCATGCTTACAACTAAATGGTAAATATATACGGTATAGCTTGCTATCAATCAAGCTGTTGAATCTCATTATCTGCATTTGACTGGAGAGCAAAAACCGGTTTGACTGGGGGTCAAAAGCTTTCAACCATAAAGAATTCTTTTTGAAAACTTATAATTCAGCTGGTAAAAATCCCAGCACAGGACGGGATATGATGTCTATTGATAGTAACCTATAAGACATTTGTTAAAACTAGTACTGGTATATAATAGCTGCCTTAAAATAATGTCAATCATTTTGTTTGTGTATTCAAGATGTTACCACCAATTGAAATCAGATGAAGCACTGCCACCTAAAGTTTGCATTTTGCATTCGACAGATGTCAATCTTTCTTTATACTACCCTTCTAATAAATCCCACAATGCTTGTTTTCCGCACTAATGACATCAAATTTATTCTTTTCAATTGCATTCACATTGTACAAGTTTCAAAAGAATAAATTTGACGTCAAGCAGTGGAAAACAACACGTTGTGGCACTTATTAGAAGGGTGTATAGACTTGAAATTCAATCAAATAGAACTATTCTTAACTCCAAAAGTTCTAAAGCTGAAAATGTTTCAGCTTTTTGTAACTGATATCAATCATTAATTTTTTTCCTGTAAAATGTGCCTTTTACAAGCAGAAACAATGATGATTGATATCCATCTAATGCACACGGTGTAAACTACAATGTTGAAGTCTAGGTAGGTGGCCATGCTTCATTGGAATTGGCAATAATATTGATGTTCCTTCTTCGAGGATGAATGAACTTGGAATTGACAAGAGAGACAAAAAGGTGTCATTTGCCCAGCTCTATGGGATGTGTGACCAAGTATCTTATTTATTAGGTAACTGAAATATTTATCAACACTTGAAGTAACAATGTATTGATCCTTAGCTCTCGGTAATAGGAAAAAGTGAAGTATGACTTCATACCAAGAAATATTAATAATACTCTGTGAATTGTGGAAACCAGGCCTTGACTGGTAGCCTTATAATTGATAACCATAAATATAATAATCTATTTATAATACATATACTGAAAATGAATGAATAGCTCCAAGTTAGAATAAGCCCTCCCCACTCCTGAATAAGCCCAGGGTCAATTTTTGAACAGGCCCCTTAGCTCAAATAAGCCCCTCCCCTCCCGTAAGATTGTCTCTGGAGACCATAACCATAACATTTGAAGATGTTATAAGTTTGCAGTCCACAAATCTAGTGCATTAGAGGTCATAGCAGTGTTAAATATAATTATGCACTATTTCATATTAATTTCCAAATATTATATTATAAGCCCCCCATTCAAAGCATTATGTTTTGAATAATTATTTGATACACTAACTACATGACATACAGTCTATAACAATTTTTGCTCACGAAAAAAATCAACTTGTTTATTTTTCAGGTAAAAAGGGATATGAAGTATACAAATCAGTCCCGTATGGACCTATAGGTACAACCCTTCCTTACTTGGCACGTCGTGCAAATGAAAATAAAGATGTCACAGCTAGAACAGCAAAGGAAAGATCACTGATGTGGAGAGAACTGGGCTACAGGCTCTTTCCTTATCAAAGTCAAGATTTGAGTGCAAAGAGTTCTCAGCAGGCTAGATGAGCAAGAATGCTACAAACAAAATTGGGTGGGCTACTGCCACTCTTAAATTAGTCAATACAATAATTGGTCAATAAATCATTACTTTAAGGAGGCTTCCTACAATTTCTCTAGGGTTCGACCGGTCAACTTGAAACGGCTGTAGTTCTTACCTAAACTTTTAAAACGACACACAAGGTGTTGATAATTAGGACTTTGCCTAGCAGCACACGAATTTCGGAGAAATTCATATAAACAGATTTTGAATTATTCAAGGCACAATTTTATAACCCCTAAAATAACAACATCTTCTCAGATTCAATTCCAATCAATAATTTTAAAAGCAAAGCAGCATGACAACTCTTGGACTGTCGAAATGTTTTTCATATATCATACTACTTCTGAACGAAGTTGGACATCAGAAAGTGCTTTGGATCTCCGTCAGCATACGTTCACTTAGACATGAAATTGGGCAGAATTTTATTAAAATTCATACAAAAACGTTTTAATAGTGCTCCTAAACAAAAGTCTCTCGGTCAACTGTTTTCTCCCTTTGGTGAGAAGTAGTCAGATATATGAACAACATTTGGACAGTCCAAGAGTTGTCATGCTGCTTTGCTTTTAAAATTATTGAATCAAAACTGACAAGAAATTGTGACTTCTGGGGTTAAAAAATTGCGCTTCGAATAACTCAAAATCCATTTATACAAAATTCTCCGAAATTTGTATGCTGCTAGGCAAAGTCCTAAATATTAACACCTTATGTCTCGTTTTAAAAGTTTAGGTCATAAAAATGGGTAAAATTGCTTGGAATCTAAAACGGTTACATCATCGTTTTGTCACTATGGTAACCCCGATGTAAACAAAACACCTACCATTGAAAACGTCAGTCTTCATGTAGTTAGTGGACAAAAGTTCATAACTGTGGGTGCTTTCATGTAAGAACTACAGCTGTTTTAAGTTAACTGGTCAAGCCCTAGAGAAATTGTAGGAAGTCTCCTTAAGTGAGATTAAGGAAACAGAAAGAGGTATAACCTTTTACATTTGTATATATGTATATAGCACAAAATCTGCACAAATGAGCCTTTTTCTAAGTCAACCACATAGTACAAAATGTACTTGAAGCTAAATAATAATTCACTGGGATGAAATTAATGAGATATCTAAAAAATGAAGAATAGTTGAATAGCAGGAACATGCTAGACAGGGGGAACAAAAAATCTTTCCCCCAAGGATTTGAATTATTTGTGTGGTAAAATTAATTTCAGAAGAGCTGGTCAATTTCACAGATACACTACAATGAAACTGAACAAAACAATTTGGAGACTATTTGGCAAAAAGTACAAGAAATGTACAGAGAGTTGCCTGATAGCCTTGAAATGAACCTTTGTATCTGTAATATTAGCAAATGTTCTTGTCTTCCAGCATTAACACTGTAACTTATAAGCCTCTATAGAAGCTAATATTTGGAAAAGAAAAAATAACAATTTATAAACTAAAATAAACTAATATCCATTTCACGGATTAAGTGCCATCACTCTAAGTGCAATCACTCTAACTCATGCAGAAGTACAAAAATAAATAAATAGTACTAAAAAGTGCCCAAATCCTTTGCTTTCCATTGTTCAGTTAGTGCTACTCAGCACTATTTAGTTTATTACTTTGCACAGGTAAGTGCGATCACTCTAATTTTTCACAGATTAAGTGTGATCACTCTAATGCTTTGATGGTTTCAATTCACTTTCTTCAATAAGTAAAATACTGTAAAAAAACTCATTACAACATTAAGGTATTTTTCAATCAATAATTAGACAACAGAAAGCTGCGCGCCCATGGTGTTATAAACGCACGATAGAAAATATAAAGAACGATTAACAAACGTAAGAGTGGCACAAGGCATAGCCGAGTGTGACTCTAGTTTGTTAAGAGTTCTTTATATTTTCTCAAGCGCGTCTATAACGCAGTGGGCAAGCGGCTTTCTGTTGTCTAATTGATTTATAACAGAGCCTAGAACGTTAAAAACAGAGCTGTGCAGCCCATGGGCAAATAGTTCATAGTTTTCTGGCCAATCAGAGCACGCCTAAGATTGTAGCTATATTATGTTATAAAAATGTATTTTATATCAAGGTTGTATAGTATGTTCTAAATTCTGCACAGAATAGAGCTTATAATTCATGTCCATTTATGTATCATTGACATTTTAAAATAATGAAATAAATTCTGAAATATTTGAAATTGTTTTGATTTAATAATAAATTAATAATCATCGATTAATAGTTAAGAGTGGTTTTCATTAACCCATGAAACAAAGTGTATTAGTTAAAGTGTGAGATAGTCAAATAACAAAAGAACAATGGAATTAGGATGTAATACACTAATAATTAGTGTATTACACCCTAATACATTATTAAAGTGTGCTTCATGGGTTAATAAAAACCACTCCAATGGTTATTGTAATCTAGTAGATTGGCTCATGAAACAAAGTGTACTAGTTAGAGTATATTAGTCAGATTAATACGATTAAGGAAACAGAATTAGAATGAAGTAGTGCTAAATAACCTTATTAAGTGTATTTCACAGGTTAATGAAAACCACTCTGCTTTTATACTTCAAACAGAAAGCAGCTCTATACAAGACTACAATAATAAATTATAGTAATCAGCTTTAGGATTAACATTCCCCATTCCTTTAAGATAGACAAGCCTGAAATGCCAGCAAATATCTAAGGGGCAACAGTGTCTTATTAATAAACTTATCCTAACCAAGTTGTATTTTTTCTCTCTGTAAACTGGTCAACTCTCAGTGAAACAGTAATATTAAAACTTTTCAAGACTTTCAAGAACAGAGAAATTTTGGTTAGATTGCCTTACACCAAAGGAATCAAAAACTCTGTTGTACAGCCTACTATTAGTGCCCCTGAATAAGTCTAAAGGTATCTAAAATATGTTCTGTAAATAAAGTCCATAAATTTAGCAATTTTACTTTTGGTGTTCAGAGTACCATTGTTGTAAGAAACGTAAGATTGCAGTTGTAACAATATTACTGTCATTATACTATTATACTAAGAAAGGTCTCTTTCACTCAAGTTTCTGGATATAAATTTCCAAGGATCCATCAGAATAAACCCTACCACCTGACTCCGATCCCCTCCCTCGTTAATCTCACCTTGAAAAATTCATCTCTACAGAAGTCAGACTAGTATCATTGAGGTTATAATAATAATCACAAGTTGAAAGAGTAATTATAAGCAAAACGAAAACTTCACTATTACATGTAGATTAAATTGTTAGAAAAAATGCAAAAATGAAATGGACCTTTTGCATCAACTGGTCACATGATACAAAACCACTATTCTCTCAGGCAAAGGATGCAACGGCCTCAAAACCAAAAGGATTCAAACCAATCAAGCTTGTCTTTGTTTTACTAAGATTTCCCAGGGTGTATCTTGCCTGCCAGAATAACAGATTTTGTACCATATGTGTTACCAGTTGATGCAAAAGGCCTATTCTGCATAACATATTTACAAATAGTTAAAAATAAAAATCCATTTCAATTGGGTGTCACCTCTAGTATATTCTATGTTGTGTCAGAGTCGCCATCAGCCTCTGATTCATTTCTGAAAACAAAAGCATAATATGGTAATCACACACTGCATGCAACACAATGTTATCATGCATAATTTGCATAAATATAAGAACTGGTAGAATTCTAACATGACTGCAATAATTGAAGGAATTTTAAATGAAAGCAACCCAAGTGCATTTTGGATGATTTTTCACATTTTCTCAAACTGGTTCAGAGGTGGTTCAAAATGGTGTTGGTGGACTTCTCTAATCCAGAATTATCCATGTCTGGCCATTTATTTGAAGAAGCATGCATTGTTAAGCAAGGTAATTGTAAAGAATTTCATTACAAGCTCATAACCAAACTGGAACATTATGGTATTAGAGGACCAGCATTAGAATGGATCACAAGTTATTTGGAAAATCGCAAACAATGTGTTGAATACAATAATGTTTCATCTGTCCAACAAACTGTTCAATGCGGTATTCCCCAAGGTAGCATTTTAGGACCGTTATTATTTATCCTATACATAAATGATATATCAAATTCTTCCAGTCTTTTAAAATTCATACTCTTTGCTGATGATACTAATGTTTTCTATTCGTGTAAAAACAATGATGTCTTAACAAACACCTTAAATTTCGAACTTGATAAAGTATCTCGGTGGCTAATAGCTAACGAGCTCACGATTAATGTAAAGAAAACAAACTTCATAATTTTCAAGCCCAGACAAAGGAAGTTGGAATTAAATGAATTAACTGTAAAGATAAACAACGAATTCATTGAACGAAAATCAAGCACAAAATTTCTTGGAGTTATTATTGATGAACATTTGAACTGGAAAGAACACACTAGCACTATAGCTGGTAAAATTTCAAGATCTATCGGTATAATATCTAAGTCGCAATTCTTTTTGTCACAAACCTCTCTTTTTAAGCTCTATTACTCTCTCGTTTACCCCTACTTATATTATGGTAACATTATTTGGGGATCTACCTACGAAACAAACCTAAATAGATTAAAAGTCTTACAAAAACGTATTATCAGAATTATTACTAGATCGAAGTATGATGCTCGATCACACTGCACCCTTGTTCCACGAAAATAATGTATTAAATTTGGAGAATATTCACACCCTCCAAACTGGTTTGTTTATGTTCTCTGTCCACAATAAGCTAATTCCCAAAAACTTTCAAGACTTGTTTCAAACAAATTCAGAAATTCATTCGTATTTTACTAGACATGCAAATGATTACAGAACTCATCAATGCAGAACAAATATAAAAAAGTTCACCATTGTTAGTCAGGGTCCTAAACTTTGGAACACTTTACCCAATGAACTCAAATTGAAACCAACTATAAACAGTTTTAAAACCAATCTTAAGAAATATTTAATCGAATCTAGCAAAACCTAATCAGAAGCCAGCAATATATCATTCTTTCCTAGTATAAATCGTAGATGTTACCACTAACATTTACGAACGCTAATGGAAGAAATCTATATTTATTGCTTAATGTTATGATCATCAATACATTTTTTGGTTCATATTCCTTCCGTAAATAATTTATCTATTGTATTTAGCTTAATAATGTAAAGGCAGCTCAAAAATATAAGCCTGGTGGTTTCCTTTTGAGCTGTCTAACCATCGAGAAATATCTGACCAAATTATTATTATTACTATTGTTATTTTATATATATAATATATATATATATACAAGAATGTTATATATATAACAATTAGTAAGTTCAGTTATTTATAAAACTATGTACTGCCATGTAAAATTTCCCGATGGTTTAAGAAATAAAATGTATGTATGTATGTATATGTATTTGATGAACACCAGGGACACAGATATTATTTAGGAAGCCAACCAATACCATTTGAAACTGGTTTGAGCAAATTCAGGGATGCTTGAGAACTTTGTCCAATGCAGTCACTTGGGTCATCTTGCTTGCAACCAGTTGCCAATGATGGCAATATGGTGCTTATGTAAGTAACGCAAAAACCTACATAGCACTCAGTTCAGGTAATGTATTCAAAAAATCTATTGTTTTCTATTGTATTATGTGTTTTGTATTATATTTTTATGAATATATTACATCAGCTGCGTGCTACGTAGTCTCTCCCTGTAAGTAACATGAACAAAAATGTCAGATTTTGTCAGATAAATGCATTGTGCCATTGCTAGAAACCTGATGCACTTGAATCATTGCATGCAATTACATTTCACTATAGGTCAACTATCTAAAACTTACTGCTCATCAGTTGTATCTGCTAGATCACTTTCATCAAGATTTGCAGCTTCACCTTCCATTACCAGCTAAAGAAATAAAGCAGTAGAAGATTACTAAATGTTATATACTTTGATGGATTGACTGTTTCTGTTTTTGTGTTTGTAAATTAAATCTTCAAGCATCAAAATTTTGTCAAGAATAGTTAACTTACACTATAAAGACTAGCAAAATATTCAGCCTGGCCAGCAACTTCTTCAAGCTTTTTACATCTTTCTTTTAGTTCTTCAAGTTCTTTACATAACTGCCAAGTTTAAAAAAGAGTTTAAGTGAATGTAAAAAAACTCTTGCAGTCCCTGTGTTTATTAGGTTATTGTAGATGGCTTGTATCTAAAAGCTTGTATAAATGTCTGCATTACAATATATGTCATTATGACATAGCTACAATCTTACATGCGCTCTGATTGTCCAGAAAGCTATGAACTATTTGCCCATGGGCTGCACTGCGCGCGCACAATCTTTGTCATCGTCTTTTTCAAATATTGTTCATTTTTAAGATGGCGACACATATAATGCTTGCTCTGATTGGCTGAAAAATCTATGAACTATTTCCCCATGGGCTGCACGGCTCCATTCTTAATGTTCTAGGCTCTGTTATAAATCAGTAAGACAACAGAAAGCCACTTGCCCATTGCATTAGACACACTTGAGAAAATATAAAGAACTCTTAACAAACTAGAGTCGCATTCGGCTACGCCTCGTGCCACTCTTACATTTGTTAATCGTTCTTTATATTTTCTCTCGAACGTCTATAACGCCATGGACGCGCGGCTTTCTGTTGTCTAACTGATAAATAGTTTTTAAAAATCATGATGCTAAATAAAATATGTATTTATGTAAAGTATCAAAAAGTATGTATGTACTGAATTCAGACTAATAGCCTTGAAAACATTCTTGGGTGTCATTCTACCAAACTTCACTTACTTTAGCAAAACCAGGGCCCTGAGTGAAATCATATAATACCAAGCTACATCTGTAGCTGCATTTATCAAACTCAATAATAATTTATTAGAAAACACAATGGAAATCACTAGATTTCTTTATATCGGATAAAGATTTTTGTTCATTTGCATAAAATTTAACTTGGATTTCTAAACCAAAAATAGTCAAACATGGAAAATTCTGGTCAAATATGATAATAATTATCATTATAATTATTGACAACTAGAGGTTTGATAAGTAATATAAAGAACTCGAGAGTGTGTTATATGGGGTCTAAAGATCCTCTTGTTCTTTAAACATTATGTATATTGTATACCTTTTGGTTTTCTTCTAAAGCTTCATGTAATGCAACTCTCCTTTCCTCTGCAAGGAGCTGCCAGTATCTCTCTGGTGGAGGTTCTGTAGGTTGATAATTATCATTGAAAGCAATCATCAAGCAACATGAAAGAGAACCATGAAAGAAAGAACGTGTGGAAGAGAACCAACACTTGTGTTTATGTATAATAGCAAGTATCCATGTCTAGGCAGCTGCAGTTACAGTGTACCCTATCATAAACACAAGTCAAATTGCCCTATACCTTACAGTACTTCAGCATTATTCTCTTGTCAAAGTATAGTATAGTCAAATTGCCCTATCACTCACAGTACTTGAGCATTATTCTCTTGTCAAAGTATAGTATAGTCAAATTGCCCTATCACTCACAGTACTTGAGCATTATTCTCTTGTCAAAGTGTAGCATAGTCAAATTGCCCTATCACTTACAGTACTTGAGCATTATTCTCTTGTCAAAGTGTAGCATAGTCAAATTGCCCTATCACTCACAGTACTTGAGCATTATTCTCTTGTCAAAGTATAGTATAGTCAAATTGCCCTATCACTTATAGTACTTGAGCATTATTCTCTTGTCAAAGTGTAGCATAGTCAAATTGCCCTATCACTTACAGTACTTGAGCATTATTCTCTTGTCAAAGTATAGTATAGTCAAATTGCCCTATCACTCACAGTACTTGAGCATTATTCTCTTGTCAAAGTGTAGCATAGTCAAATTGCCCTATCACTCACAGTACTTGAGCATTATTCTCTTGTCAAAGTATAGTA
The DNA here is from genome assembly GCA_029948255.1 of Telmatactis stephensoni. Classification (NCBI taxonomy): domain Eukaryota; kingdom Metazoa; phylum Cnidaria; class Anthozoa; order Actiniaria; family Isophelliidae; genus Telmatactis; species Telmatactis stephensoni. The sequence continues at coordinate 398,208 of JALIZF010001935.1, forward strand.
TAGTCAAATTGCCCTATCACTTACAGTACTTGAGCATTATTCTCTTGTCAAAGTGTAGCATAGTCAAATTGCCCTATCACTTACAGTACTTGAGCATTATTCTCTTGTCAAAGTATAGTATAGTCAAATTGCCCTATCACTCACAGTACTTGAGCATTATTCTCTTGTCAAAGTATAGTATAGTCAAATTGCCCTATCACTTACAGTACTTGAGCATTATTCTCTTGTCAAAGTATAGTATAGTCAAATTGCCCTATCACTCACAGTACTTGAGCATTATTCTCTTGTCAAAGTATAGTATAGTCAAATTGCCCTATCACTTACAGTACTTGAGCATTATTCTCTTGTCAAAGTATAGTACATGTATAGTCAAATTTAGGCCAGATGTTCTATTGATAAAAATATACTGTACCTTTCACCATCAATTCAAATGCTTCATCTGTAACAGTATCTTCAGACTTAAAGAAATAACAATCATAAAATTAAAGGTTTGACAATTGTAATTTTAACATTTCCTTGTACATTAGCATTTACTAGTAAATACCATTTTCTGACCCAAGTTACCACAACCCCTGTTCTTGTTTTCTATCTTTCTGGTCCTCATACCAGTATTTCTAAGGAACATGTCTTCCCAATGTAGTTTTTGTTGTATCTTATTGTTCTTTTGCTTTCCCGTATTTTTTCATTTTCCATTATTAGTACTACACATCCATTTTTTTCTTGATATTTTCTTACAAGCTATTTTATCATTGCTTTCACCGTTTTAAACCATCACAGTAAATATCGTACCTTAGGATTGTTTGCTGTGCTTGAGTCTGAATCAGAGGATTCTGTAGCTGTTGAACTGAAATCCTGTAGTTTCCTCTGTATCAAGGCATCTTTTGTTTTAGTCTTGGAGACCTTCTTCTGCTACAATACAACAGTTAACTTATGGTTTTTCATAGCTTTTTTCGAGTTTGCATACAATTCTGTCTTACCTCTCTCCTTATTGCTCCTCCACTTCCAACAAGAACTCCCTTTCCACTCGCTGCAGGCTGTAAAACTTGGAGTGTCTTGCGTTTCTCCTGCAAACCTTTCCCAGATGAGCTTCCAACTAACGATTTCCCCTTCAAAATACAAGAGAAAAAATACAGAAACTAGTATTTCATCATCTATAAACGGTTGTGTTTTACCACCTAGTAAACAACAAAATCAAAACCGATGCTTCGGTATACCAACAAGTTTAAAAGTCAAGATAATTTAGCCATAACTTAACTCACAAGTTTAGGAGTACAACTTGGCGAGCCGTGGACGGTGAAACTGGGCGATTTCCTTGACTTTCTCGATGGTGAATAGATCTTTGACGATAGTTTTGAATGGTTTCTCATGACTTTTATCTCTCCTGGACTTAACGGCGTATTTTCGTCTGTTATTGGAGTAGTTTCTTCGTAGTTTTGAGACTCTAAATCAATGTCAACCCAACTACGAACTCGCTCAAAGGACGCCATCGTTTTATATCTCCCGCGAGATGCCACATAGCAGCGTGCAAGTGCACGTGACCTACCAAGCATTTCATTGGTCATTATCATTACACCAAAGGTACCCAAAAAATCAAAGGTTGCAGGAACTCCTGCAAATTCAAGAAAAGATTGCAAAAAATAAAAATACTCGAAATTTACAGAAAATGCTAAAATCTAAGTATCAAGAAACCGAAAAAGAAAAGAGAGAGTTAAAAGGAAGGGAAAAAAGGTGAAAAAAGAAAAATATTCCGACCTACACAGGGTTCGAACCTGTAACCCTTAAATCGGACCCCCCGGAAATGGGAAAAGAATAACTAGATAATTGAAAAAATAGGAAAAAGCTAAAAATGAAATTTGGGACGATTCTCCCGAGACATTCAAAGAAGCTGAGACATCGAATCGACTTACGTTACGGATGAAGATTTCGGCCCCATCCACGCTATCCCGGTGCTACATAAAACAGTTGTCTTAGCCCGAAGGCCAGGGAGGGAGACGATATCCGGACCCTAATCCATACCTTTAGATATCACCTTAGACCGCTACGCTATCTAGACACTTAATAATTTTAATGACTAATCGGGGTAGTCTATTCGGCGAAGTTTCAATGTGACGCTAATAGGACTGTTGCAAACCCTTGGGGAAATAAGAGAACCAATCAAAGTCCAGTAACCGTAAGAATGATTTCATAAATAAACAGACTTGAAGAGTAATTAAAAGAATAAATTTCCGTGAATATTTCTAAGTGCATAAGGGCACTTCTTTGCAACGTCAAGAAGTTACGCAAATGACTGTTCATGGATTTTACGGTTTTTTCTTTAGCTGGATGATCATCAAAACTGATTTCCCATTTCAAGAACAATCTTGAGGCAAGTTTGATGGCTTATAAGCAATTAAAACGTCGGTAAAGTTAAGTACTGCAGTTTTAAAATTTTGATAATTCATACAAGCTTGATATTAGATATCAGGTTAATTACTGGGCTACCTGTCGTGCGTAGACCGGGCATGCAGGTGTGCAAAATTACCCAAGTGGCCTTTGAAAGCAAGCTTTGTTACTCGATCTTCCTCGTATAGCCCAAGTTTGTGTTTAATTATTCACTCTTAATAACTTTGATTTCAAGTGAACGCTATTATAGCGTCTTGTTTTAACTAAAGTAACAACGCCATCGCGCGCAAGCAAGACTCTCGAACAGAATCTCGAACAGCAGAATTTGTTTTTTGACGTGCGCGCGGACGGGACCGCTTGCTTTCGGCATTTGATTTCTATGTGTTTAAAGAGCCTTGCGCGCGCGATTGCGAAGTTAGTAAAAATAGCCTTAGTCGCCATGAACATCGCACTGACATCAATAGTGAGTTTCACTCTCTTAGTATAATGGTCTCTTGGTGATTCCTAGTTCTAGTAACTGTGGTGTCACACTGACATTTACTAGAATTATGGGATGATTAGTGCATGATATGTTTCAGTGATTCTGTTAATTAAGTTGAACTTTCGACAAAGGGAAACACAAACCGAGAAAAGTGCACGAGCCAATAATTCGTCGAACTGCGTGCTCACTTGCGCCTTTTCTCTAGCCTAGGCTTGAAACATATCAATAAGGGTTTGTTTACATGAGAGGGTGCCCCTATGAAGTAGGGTTACCCTAGGTGGTAGAGTTTCCATTCTCTTCTGTTTTACGCAGTTCGTTTTACATGCGAGGGAGGGTGCCCCTAGGGGCTAGGATGCCCCTTCCTTGAAGCTAGGGTGCCCCTACATGGTAGGGACAAGTTTTGTTTACATTAGCCCATGTGAAACGAAAGAGTACAGTAGAGCTATCCCTAGGAGATAGAGCCATGATTTGTTGTTCTCGGATTACCGCTGGTTTGTGTAAGTACTTAGCGACGACGCGATGGTAATCGAACACATAACCCTAGCCCCCGAGGCTGCAAATTACATGTGAACGCCAGCTTTCTCTACCTCCGGTAGCTAGGGTCACCCTACCTACCCGGGACAACTATCATGTGAACGGGCCCTTAGTTAAGTCTTCTCCCGAAAGCCTGCGTGTTAGTGTATGATATATAGAGAACTTTGTCAGGCCTGTATCAATGCAGTTGTCACATGTAATTAACTAGGTCCCAGGGAGTAGATTGTAGTTGTAGCATGTAGTTGCTGGATAAACTATATTTTTAGAACCAGCAGGGCTGACACTGATGGCTCCACGTGTCACGGATATTTTTAGCTTCGCGAGGGCTTTCAAAATGTGGTGCAATGGAATAGGACTGGCATTGGTTGGTACAATCATGGACATATCTGTTGGTACATTTAACCCGCTTGCTTGACAATATTTGTAGTTGGATAGAAGTCCATAAGAAAGTCGTATAAAACCCGAGTGTGTTTAGATGGAACTCTATATGGTTTGAGCCCCCTCTCCCCCACCCTAGCAATTTTGCTCCAATCTGGATCGCCCGGGTCGTTGGACGGTGCTCAAAACGAGACGCAACATTGTTTGAGGGGGAGGGGGGAGTATCGCAATTTCACGCGCTCGCTTAATGAGTTTGGGTCGAGTTCCTGTCCTAAACCAATACGTCACTGATTGTAGTTATATATATGATGAATGATCAATCGTTCTGGGCGTGGGGTAGAACGGATGAAGGGACGCAATGATTGATCATTTGTGTGTTGCCTCGATGGGTTATCCTAGATTGCTCCATACACTGGAATAATATACAAAGGTATGTGATATCGGTAAAATCACCAAAGCTAGTCCCACGTACAGCGGCTTTGTAACGTTGGCTTCATCTGTTTGATGGTCCTGCATGCATTCCAATTAAAAATGTCACTGACGATTCATTTGCGTTTTTCTTAATTCCTAGATTGCATTGTTTCCCACCGTTTTCAAAATCAAGACACAGGGAGGTCCTTGAAGAACATCTCAGATCGACCTGAAATGTTCGACAAGGTACTCCCTGTGTACTGAATTTTCATTGCTGACAAAAAAGGTAACCCTAGGATCGCTAGGTAGATAGAGAAAAAAACAATCCGATGCAGAAGGCCTTGGAGGACACAGACAAGAGCCATCTTCAGTCGCCTCTAAATTATCTACCACATGTACAGCATTTTTCAACATTTTGAAAAAATGGAAAATATCATGAAATTATTGGGTGCATTATGGGTAATTAATTTTCAGTTTAAAATCGCTGAAATAAACGAGGCGAGACTACTGATTAGCAACTTTTCTTTTGAAAGTCACGATGCCCTTATTCATACTAAAGAGATTGCAGAAACAAGGCAGAAACTCTTATGCAAATTAGCAAATCATTCGCCGTTCTCGAACAAATTACTATTCTGCCGCAGCAATATATACCACTTATTAGATGTTTTCTTGTGTATTACGGGCTGATATTTTACGAGTCGCGAAAGGCTCGGCAAAATACGAGCGATGAGTAAAATGTCAGCCCGTAATACACAAGAAAATATCTAATAAAGGATTTATTATATAACTGCTTCTTAGTTTCCTATTCTCCGATTGCATGTTTTATGTGGCCAACCAGTTTTCAACTATGTGATACGGCATATAATACGGCCTCATATTTGCTTAGTTCTCTCATCCTTATATGGTAAAATTACGTCATAGTTATATAATAAATTCTGTGACTGTCATCTCAATTACACAAGCAACAGAAGAAGTAGCAGCAGCATACACAGACTCAGGGGTTGTTTACATGACACTAGGATCATCCTAGCACTAGGATCATCCTAGCAGGCGAATCATGCTACTTGCTATAAATTCACTGCATTCTGTTTACATGGAAATTTGTGTCTTTGCTTTGAATGCTAGGATCATCCAACTAAACAGAGCAGTAAATGCATAGCAGGTAGGATGATTCGCCTGCTATGATTATCCTAGTGCTAGGATGATCCTAGTGCCATGTAAACACTCCCTCACTGTTGCATTTCTCACCTAGGTGTGAAAAAAAGACAATGAACAGTGCATACCGAGTTTGTATATGTTGCTTCCACTTCTGCTTCCGTTACTCCTGAAAACCCAGCCCTAAGAGGTAGGTTGTTATGAAGCCTCCTACTCAAAATTTCAAAGTTACAAAAACACAAGGAATATCAGCACTTTTCATTTATTTATTCATGTCAATACAGTGCTTGTTTAAGCATCAGCAATGGTGACCTCTACTTCAACACCAGGTTCAATACTGATGGATGTCTATGAAACACCAGGTCAAGATAAATAACCATGATCATGAATACATACCACATTTGCAGTGGGCAAATGTACGAAATAATGTATATACAAAATTTGCTGGATTGCAGTGACATTACAACAGAACTTCAGTATGTTGTTTCTCTACTCATTTCATGCTTGTACCCCAAGAAAAAGATTGGAACCCAACAATGATACAAATGTGTTCTGGCAAAGCCATGCTTCTAATGAATTTTTTGAACAGACAGGATGTCAGAGTCAGAAGCAGATATAGAAGAGTCATAAGTGGAACCTCTATTCTTAAGAAAACCATGGTCTTTACATTGCATTTCAGAACCACAGAAATCAATACTACCCCCAACCCCTTCCCTACAAGAACCCCCTTTTCAAAATCCTTGATCCATCACTATAGGATGGAATTAGGGAATGAAAGGGAGCTAGACATTTCTATCCTGGAAAGGCATTCCACAATCTTGCATGCTTTTCCACTTACATAAACGTTTTGTTTTCAAAAGGCAAGTGTTTGGACAGCTCTCTGAAACACCAGTAAAGTAACCATAAATATATTTCAAGGATACAATTTGCTTGACAATCTCAGAAGGGCTGTGAAGATCAATCAGGCGCTTGTGGATCCTCATCTCATACCTATCCCAAGTTTTGGAACCCTCACCACAAGGGGTCTTCCTGGTGGTGATTTTCAAGTACTTGGTTGGCATGCGAACAGGTCCCTTGACTTTTAGTTTCTTTTCCTTGGCACCACGGATCAAATCAGCACAAACTAAAAAGAGAATGACACATTAATGTTAATGAGATGAGTATGCAACAAAATACTTTGACAGACAATTTCCAAAGTTTCCTACAAACTTAGACAATATTATTTTGAAAACACTTAGAGTAGATTTCCAATACAGGGCTGTAGCAATGCTTGAAAAAATGGAGGGCACAAAGTCATTGTGCATCATGTGATACATAATTAACATTTATTCTTTTATTATTTTTAAACATTTTTTATTGCTCTGTATATTCTTTTAATATTCTTAGAAAAGCTGGGGGAGCATGTGGGGGAGATCTTGATATTTCATGTGATACCTTTCTCGAGGCTTTTCACATTACGACTTGTGAGCGTAATGCGAATCCTATGGATCTGAACTTCCTCCTCTGGAACGGCACCCTTTTCTTTGTAAAGAGACTACAAAGTCAAAGAAAACTGAGATTTAACAAGTTGTTCCATGTAAGCTTTATTACTTAAAATTTTGGCTTTCAGACAGTTTGCAATTTTGAAAAGGCTCTAGTATATTTAAACATTATGGAAACTAGATGATTTATTAAATTTCAAATCTATGATATAAAATTCTCACCATGGTTTAAAGTGGCCGACTTATTCGTTTGAACAGAGGTGAACCACAAAACTTTGCCGTTCACGATTCAAGATGGCGGAAAGAGGAAGAACACGTGGGTTGACTTGGTTTATATATACACTAGGTGCGCTTAGCATTGTGGGAGCGTTATAAACAATTTACTTTCTTTCTTTAAAACTTTTTGTCTCGGAAAAAAAATAGCAATACGAAGAAAGTTTAGACTCGTAAAAATTAATTTGCGTTGTTTAATCAAGGAACAAAGCAAGATTTTGATTTTTTAAAGAACAATAGAAAACCAGACTGTTTTGACCGCTAGGAACTCTGGGTACAACGATATCATTTCTCAAAATGGCGGACGTGTTTTGAAAATCCGAACGAATTTTCATTTTCAATAGAAAATTATTTAATGCCTTAATCAAACATGAGTAGGAGTACAAGAGATCTCAGAGAATTGATATGTATGTCAAGGTTATCTTATCATGGGGAAGATGATAATGAGAATTCTCTTTTGGATTCAAATAATTATGTCAATGAAGGAGTTGACAGCAAACCAGTTCCCAAGGAAACGAAATCAACTTTGCAGTCCAAAAATTATCCTAAAACAAAAGCTTTACCTTCAGTTAGTCCTCCTGTTTCTCCAGAATCATCTGGCAGAGGATCTCCTTTGCCTCCAATTCGTAAATCCAGGCCTACAAGCAGTGGAAGCTCAAGTCCAGTAAGTTCAGGTCGTTCATCTCCTGCAAGTCCAAATGGTTCTGTCTCTTCAGATAAGATATCAGGAAAAACGCCTTTAAAACCAATATCAAGTATGAAGGAAAAATATTCTAGTAAACCAGTTCAAACAGATTTTGATTCTCTTTTGTTATTTTTCGATTCAACTGTGATTAATGACTGGCTGACTCGTGCAAATAAAATTGTCCAGACTTTGACTTTATGGCTGCATTCAGAGAACAACTTTGTCAGCTTTGCAAACTTCTGGTTGACAGAGGTATCTCCCAGTAAACGACAGGAACTCGTTGCTATGGAATTCAGTATAATCATGGATGAAGTAGAGTTTGCTTTTGGAGTTGGAATACAAGATAAAAAATTGACAGTGCAGAATGTTTCAACGTTTATGAGCTCAGTACTATGGGAGTATCCACACAAGTTTGCATCTACTGGAGGAGAATCTTTCTTCCTTAACCTTCTGATGTGCCTGTGTTGTGGACGTAAAGAAAACTACAAGGCTTTCTTATCAGATGTAAGGTGTTCAACATCAAATAAACAGTTTGTTCAGTATGTTTTGGCAACAAGAGCTTTTGCTGTTGTGAGCTTATGCTCTGGGGTTATTGAGTTCTACAAACAAATTCATTCCCTGCAAACATCTTCAGATCAAGCTGGAATTTCATCTCTAAATAAAGACATTAATTCATTTGCCACAGATTTTGCCTTCCAGACAATACAGAAGGGATGACTGAAGTGTTTTCAGTATTTAATGCTCAATTATAAACTTAAAGCAGTTGCAGAACCAACTGTTGATGGAAGGTGTTTTCTTGTTTTCTGCAATATTAAGTGGTCAAGAAGAAATGCTCCAATTCCTTCTGAAGGTACGAAGCAGGGAATTTGTTGTTGTTGTTGTTAAAAATTTGGCTGCACGTGAAATGCAGTGTGGGATGTTATAGGGAGGGGAGCAATGTTCTCTTCCTTCTCAGCTTCATTTTGGGTAGGAACTCCAAATTTTGGGGAAATTTTGAGAAGCAAGGGTGGATGAGTGCTGAGATCACTAGTCTGTCACCTCTGTGGCCCAGGGTTTGATTCTTGAGTTCTCATGCTTGCCTCAAGGGTTTTCTCAAGGTACCTGGATTTCCAAGGCTCCATTATTAAACATGAACTAGTGAACTGCAGGGACATAACTAAGGGGGTTGCACTAGGTGCACTTGCACCCCCCTGTAGAAGCCAAAGGTCCACTTATCTATAACTTATTGTGCTGGCTCTCACTGAGCAGCAAAATGTTGGGGGAAAGGTAAGGCAATTAGACAAATCAAACTTAGACATAGTTCCATTTTCATTTCACGTACACCCATCCACCCAGTAAAACCCTGGTTACAGCCCTGAACTGAGAGTTGTTTGCATGACAGATGACTTGTTACTCTTGCCCTAGCTGATATTGCAATATCATCACTCCTTTGTCGCAATTCAGGGTGTTCAGTACTTAAGTACAATAATGTACAATAATAAGTATTGCTATTTGCTATTAATATGTTTAGAGAAGGATTCGTGTTGGCCTGCGTGGCCAGCCCTCTTAGGAGGAGGAAGGGTAGAGGGGACTGGGTAGGAGGACTTCCCTTTGCCCTTTTCCCCTCCCCTTCCCTTTTCCTTCAGGGCTAACCATACAGGCTAGATTCATTTATTGTGCATAAAATTAACACAGTAAAAAATATGAGTTTTGTTGAATGATTTTTTGAAGTGACATCTGGAACTTTTTCATTTTGAGAATTCTGACTGCAACCAGTCACTGTTTAAAGACTCAATAACTTCTACCAATTTTTCCTGAATTATTTCCTTTTTGATTTCTGGTTTTGATTTCATCAGGAATCCCAAGTCCAAATAGACATCAACAAAAGGTCATCATCATCTGGCAATACTCCTCTTCATGCTGCAGTGAATGCTGGTAATCTCAACATTGTTAGACTCTTGGCTGAATCTGGTGCTGATATGAATGCTTGGAATGGAGAATGTGAAGGTGCTACTCCTCTTCACCTGGCAATATTAAGTGGTAAATATTATATTCTGTCAATGAGTGTTGTATAGTTTGCATACTTTTTCTCTCCATTCTTCTATTAGCTTTTGATTTGAAGATAAAATCATGTGTTTATTGGTTGATGGTCTGTACAAAAGTATGTAAATAGGTTATCACATATGCACCTAATCCAAAAAACATTGTGGCAACAAGTCCACAGTGTATGCATTAGAGTATATTCACATGAATTTTGCACCCTATAAGTAATAAATTATCATTATTATAGTTTACGCTATGATTACATTAATGACTCAAGCTCACATGGTGACCAATTTTCAGCTCTATTGCAGGAGGTGATCTAATTACAAAATATTGTTTTAGTGGCAATGAAACATAGTCCCAGTAGCATTATGCAGTGGCACTAGCTGTTGTCTATGTTGTTACCAAAGGATTTTGAAAGATAAACTTCATTTTCACATGCCTGTAAATATACTGTAACTATGTAAAGAAGATCCAATCTCAGACATTGCCTAGTTCTAACTTTTACTAATTTCTTCCATAGCCATGAACAACTTTTGAGGCAAACCTGGGGGCACAAATATTATTGATGCTTACATACATTTCAAGATCATATTGTTTTGCTCATTGACAAAAATGCTTATTGAATTTCAGGTAATAAAGAGATGGTAGAGTTGTTGTTATCCTTAGGTTGTGACCCTTCTGTCAAAATGGGCGTGCCTGCAACCACCACCCCTTTAAGCCTTGCCGAGGACCTTGGATTAGACGAGGTAGTGTCTGTACTGGAAAATTTCAGACTGTAAATAAGGTAGAATTACAATAATGTAGATATTCCCCCCTGTTTTTGGGTAAAGTTAAAACAGGGCAAAACAATTTAGTATTATTTGAAACGGTGTTGTAGATTTGTGCAATTGCCGTCTTATCAAGGAATTATGTGTTAGTAAACTATTTTGAAGAGATTGTTTCTTATAAATAAAAATGTCAATTTGAACAGCATTATTGATAAATCAATTGTTTGCAATTTGAAGAAATAAAATTACGGTTTTGGATATCATTGGTGATACTCCCTTCAGTAAGATTTACTATTAGGGATCCAGTACAATAATATTAGTAAAGACTTCCTCTAAAAAATTTCTTTAAACAATGTATAACTATCTAAAATGACCATCATTAGCCAAGAAATATAGAGTGGTGCACTTATGCCTCCTTTTCTAAAAGGCGTAAAGTGGCTTAAATTATAACATTTAGTTAATATCTTCCTTGATTGATGTACAGAGTCTTTTAACGAACTCATTTTGGATATCTACATCCTGTTTGGTCTAGCATGATTGTCATCATAATATCTGCCGGCCGTGATACTTAGATGGTTCAGATGGTTTCCTTCAACTGAACCATACTAATCAGAAAGCCAGCTGTCATCAGTTTTTTCGTGTTTTCATTTGCTGTGTTTTCGATTACTGTTAATGCTATGCGAGGAAAATTGTCCAGGAATGATGGAAGCCATTTTCCACTTTGCGTGCTGCGTGACGTAAACGAATCATTACACGTAATTTTTTACGTTAACTGAATCCGTAGTATCAATCAATCGCCTAACAATTTTGGTTGACGTAAATGTTCCAAATTTGGTCAGTTAGCTTGTTATGAAAATTATCCGGAGTGCTTAACTCACATACCGCTAAGCTGAATTAAGAGCGCCCCTCCTCCCGTGGTCTTTGTTTCACGTTTTAAACCATAGAAAAACGCACGGAAGTGCACAGAAATTCGTAAGAGCAGTTTTCGCATGAGTGGGAAACGGTACGGTCCGTACCGTGACCGTGTCAGTACCGTAATGTCTATAAAAACATTCGAAAATTCTGCCGTAACCGTACCGTGCGGTGACCGTACTGTTTCCCAATCATGAAAACCGCTCTAAGGGCTGATTCACTAATGACCCTCTTTATATATTCATGTTTTCTATAGGGTCCCCCTATACCTTTTGCGTGAAACGTGAATGGCTGATTTATTTTGACGTGAAACGTGATTTAAGGTCTAAAATCTTTTTGTGTCCACGTGAAAGCAACTTTTGATTTTTTGTGAACGTGAAAGAGATTTGTTAATTATCCGTGACGCGTGAAAAGAGGCAAATATTTTTGTGTGATTTCATTTTGCAAAGGGGTATAAACGTTTTAGTATTGGCTGCCTTTTCAATTGATAATCCTTTTAATCAAAACTGCAGACTAAAAGTCGTATACCACATTTTTACTAAAAAAAATAATCGTTTTTCAAAATGTTTGTTTGTTTGTTTGACTAGGAAGAGATAACAGCCGCGGCTCCTCTCGAGAGAAAGTGAAAAATCAAAAAAAAGTGGTTTTTTTTTGTTTTTGTTCGTTTGTTTTTTGTTCTGCTCTGCTCTGCTCTGCTCTGCTCTGCTCTGCTCTGCTCTGCTCTGTTCCGTTCTGTTCTGTTCTGTTTTGTTTTGTTTTGTTTTGTTTTCAGTTTCGCCTCGGTAACGGTAAAGATCCTTGGGGGACAAAACCTCATTTTTCTCTGAGCAAGAAAAAGGGTAACTAGGGTAGTGCTAGGCTACATAGAGTTTGCCTTATATAGGGGATGAACGAAGATTTCCAAGATAAGGAATAGGCCAGAACACTCACACTGGAACTCAAAACGCAGATTTAGGTGAATTCTCTCCTAATGGATATTTTAATACGGACACCTCTCTGTAAAGGACACCATTTGCTGGTCCCCGTCTGGTCATAAACCCGTTTTTTCACAGTATATAGACACTCTGTAAAACAAGCACCTCTCTAAGACGAAACGGACGCCAACACTCGGCAAGAAAACCACAAAAACACTTCTATAATATCAGAGTGCACTGTTTTTCTAAGAAGCTAATATGGTGCCACCATGTGGCTGCATGCTGCTAAGTCAATAAACAAACCAAATGTTAATCTTTTGTCGTATCAGTGGAAGCCTTCCCTTAGGGAAGGTACACATCAAAGAGGCCGGTGTTTGTGTAAAATAACAATTTGTATATTGTTTATTGATATTAATTAATTGCATAAAAGTAAAATAACAATTTGTTTTTATTGATATTAATTGCATACCGAATTAAGTTAAAATCTTACAACAAAACAAGAAAAACAATTGGAAGAAAAATAGAGGGAAAAGAATCGAATGAACGAGAAACAAAATAAACGAGAATTAAGACTACAACCTCTGATATCCGTCTGAAAATCCAACAAGACGATTATTTGCGAAGTGATATGTTAATGATTTCTTTTATTAAGAGTTTCTAAGCCAAACACATCTCCAAGTATCATACGTATGAATGAAGTATTGACGGAAACTACTCTGAAATATAAACAAAGAATTCTTTTGATTAGTTGAACAACCACTTCTTTATTCATAGCCTTGGGGCTTAGTGGAGTCGCCAGAACCCATTATACTAAAGACGTGCCTTCTCCGCGGAAACATCTGCTAAGTAAACAGGAATTTTGTTATGAAAAGGAGCTTTTTCTCATTCGCAGACTTGTAGTCTTTGTCTAATAACCCTTAATTGTTCTCAAGGTTGCATTTTGTGAGCGCATTTTTAAAATTTCGACATTTTGGCAAAACTATCAGACTTTGTGCGGGCCACAGTTCAAAGCAATAGCAACATTTTAGCGCCAAAAAGATCAATTCTCAAAATGATCATCTCTAGTTAAAAAGATGAAAAAACTGATCAAAACTTAAAGAATAACAACTTAAAGAGTAACTATTGTGTTTGACCTCAAACTCATATCATAAGATCATGCTTCCGTACGCGCATGCGTAATATGGTTTCTTCAAGTAGTACTTGAGAGTTTAGAGGATCATCTCGATGATCACAGTTCAGTATCGAATAAACAACATAGCAACCCCATTGGGAGTCGAAGAATGAACATTTTTTCCGTCAGGTCCGTATGATTGTAAGATGCTCTTGCCCTCAACAAAGTATTGTTGTCAAAGTTTTCTTAAATTTTCATTCACAATTCATTGATCTTTACTCATTTCTATAATACTTGTTACTCATGTAGGTTTCATCTCTTAATTTTTGTGCGTTCTTTCCTCGATGTGAGTTGCACTAAGTTCTCATCCTATTACTTTCTTCCATTTAGTCTTTCCTTTTCATTTGATTTGTTTTTTTCATCCAGCATTCATTTTTCTGTTAAACTTCCATCCTGTTATTTATTTGTTCTTTTACGTGCGTTCTTTCCTAAAATCCCATCCTATTCTTTTCTTCAATCCCTCCTCTTAAGTTTGCATGTGAATAGTCGCCATTAGCGCTTATTTTTCTCTGGGATCACGTTTTCGTGGTATGATAAAATAAAGTGTCATTTTTAATGAAATGAATGCTCGCGTTGAACAAACACAGTTAAAACGTCCCATGTTACGTCCACAAAAAGACGTCTTCTACATGATCTTATTTGAACACTAGTTAAACTACAAACATAGCTGAAATAGTTCAATTTCTCCTACCACGATACCTGTTTTATCAGGTTCAGTAAGGACTTAGATTGGATTTTATTCTTCAATTCAGTCACTGATCTGAAAAACAATACTTTTGTTTTGGCATAAGATCAACGCTGAATAATCAGTCTGTCAGGAGTATTTACTCGGGATAAATGCAGTTGATTGTTCGTAATCGTCTGCGCAGGTGATAACCTATCAAATTCAATAATTGCGAACTGTCCCTTTCCTTCAGTTATAGATTGCTCAATTTTCGATGGAAAAATAACGGGGGAGAAAATGTTCTGCCTGTGGTCAAATTACTTAATTCAGTTTGCTTCTTTCGCCTTTCCCACATTGAAGTTTAAGGAGGTCTTTCTTAATGAAGTCACGTTTTTCCTGAACGAATATTTTGCTATTGTATGAACAAATGTTAAATATGTAAAACACAAGCAGTGCAGCTGCCCGAAGAGGACGGTTTTGGCTGCTATGGCAACTGCAATAAACTTGGGTCGTTCACTGAAATCTCGGTAATCGGCCTCCAAATTTAAGTTGCCTTTTAATCTGATTACACGACGCTACATAAAAATAAAAATACTAATATTTCATCTCATAGTGATGTTTTAATCTTTGTTGTGGAAACTACAGTAACGGAGTAGATTAACACCAAAATATCTACTCATCTAGTATATACTCTTTACAAAAATCCTTTTCCTGTACTCAAATTGTGAAAACAACTTATATACATATATACAATTCTTTCTCATTTCTTGCACCTAACTCTTGTAAATAAGCAGCTGGTCGTTCATTATATTAGCGTAGTAGTAGAAATTATATGGTATTTTCAACTAGCCTCGGTTATATTATCTTGGAATCAGCTAGCCGGCCTAATTGAAATAAGGGTATTGAACTGTTCTTCGCTCATTGATCCAAACGTGCCACGCACCCACAAGCCAGTGAAGAGAGTTAAGCTGCGGATTGATATTCATTTTAAACGAGTGTCTCATAAGAGAGGCTTATTTCCTGGAGGTGACTTTATTGTCAAACAGTTTTACAAAAGCGCAACACCGTAGTCTTTGCCAAAGGTCACCTAACCGAATTCTCGACTATTGAATTTCTTTGGCTTGAACAACAAAGTTGTAGCAAAACTTTCTTGGTGGCTTTTCCTTAAACAAACACGTCGTTGGCAACCAAATAAATTATCGTCAGGTATCAGTCTCAGTGTCGAACGAGTTGATCCAACTGCACGTTAAATTAAATACATCTCTTCCATATTTCGGCGTAAAAAGATTTCTTTTAACTGATCTGTTACGTTCGTCAGTGTGGTTTCGTTTTCTAGACAAACGCCACCGCGTCGACCAAATCGTTGACATTTTGTGTGCAATATATATGTAGGACTTGGCTTTCTCAGAGCGTCTTCTTCTCTATGCTCTTTTTTGATATCGGAATCTCTTTGTAAATTAATCTGAAGGTCAGAAATGTTTTCTTTCATAGGAGCTTTTTGTTTCTCTTGGAATCTTTCTCGACGTCGTTCTGACAGTGCGGTTGCAGCACTGCTGACACATGGCTTTGGCGCAGACTTCGTTTCTTCGATAACGGGACTCTTTTGAGTTGTTCTAGATGATTGCTTTGTGTGCCTATTAGAAGTTGTTACATTGGGCCTTTTAGTCCGAGAAACGGAGTTAGATTTCTTGTTATTGATAGGCGGTAAGACGGTATAAGATTTTGGAAACTCGTGGCCTAAGTTTATCTGTACTGTAGACGCTTGAAGTTGTTGTCTTGGCGATGAAAAAATCGCCTTCTGTCTTGGAAAATTATCAACTCTCGCATTCAAGTCCACGTGATTTATAGGGTGAAAATTACGAGCACGAAGATGATCCTTAGTGATGTGAGTTCGATGATGTTTTCGAAGAGAAATGGGATCAGCTTTGTTGGTTTTCCAGCTCTGATCTCCATAAACCGTAGCCGGTAGGGCACCTTGAATTGGTGGCAGTTTAAGATTACGTTTTGAATTCAAGGAGTTTATCGAAGATTCATCCATTTCCCTAAAACCGCCATGAAGTTCACCACGACATGCTCTTCACAACCAGGAGTAAATGAACTCGGTTAGAGCGATATTTTTAAACATTCTTTCCGGTTTGTTGCATGGGCGGTTCGATCTGACAATTGATGAACTGCCGGCTGGATTCTCTTCTAAACACTGAAGACTGGGTTTTAATGAGAGCTGTATGAAAAACGTAATGCGACACATCACTGACCGTCAGATCCACTTGTCACGTCAGGCTTCGTATTTAGAGTTTCTAACTACATATGACACTATAACATCACACCTCAAAATCAAGTATAAGGTATTCCGGGGCAAAATTATTATTTATTGATGCCGATCTCCCGCTTTCTCTCTGAAATTCTCTCTCTCCATTAAATCTATTGTTTTCAATATATTCGGCACAAGCGATCACTGATTGGTTGGTATTACGAAGGTTTTAGCTCGGTAAACAGGAGTCGATTTGCTCTACTCTACTCGAACAAATTGATTGCAATTGTCAGGGGAGTGATTAATTGAATAGGTCCTTGTGATTACGAGCGAATCGCAAATCAGGATTCAAATGAAAAGGACAAACATGCCGAATAAGACAACAGATTATCAACATTGAGGAGTTGCTTAGGTTTCTTGAAGTGATATTTTTATAAGGACAAGATACAAGACGGAAATGGCAGCGAAAAGGTCGTTCGTTCTTCCTCCTTTACAGTTTTTTCTTTTCGAAATCATTGCTAAATCACACTTTAGCGAAAGATTAAAAATTAAAACAAATCTAAATGAAGTTAGAGATAATGACCTTATTCTAGATTTCATGTTTCAATTTCATGTTTATCCAAGACTCAAACAAATTGTTTTTTCATCTATATCACTGCGTTTGGTCGTTACATCGTATCGAGATTTTATCTCAAAAGGATACTACCAGTTTTGAATATTTTGGTTCTTATCGTATTCAGTTTCAAATAATCAGCGCTTGCTGAGAGGCTTTCACCTGTGTTTTCACAGCTAGTACCCAGGCCCTTCTCATTTGTACCTAGTCCCTCCTCAGTTGCCTTTTTTTCTATAGAAACGTTTGGTACAGAGCAAGCTGTTGCCCAACACCGAACGTTTCTATAGAAAACGCACCAACTTCGGCTACCCATATAACTTTCGCACTATTCATGCATCGAAACTACTTCAAAATTTCAATTTTCACTAACTTTGCTGTGCTCTTTTCAAATATTATATTTTTGTTCTTGTTGGATTCAAATGTAAAATGTCACGCAACACCTACATTGAGCCCATTCAGTGAACATTCAGTGACAGTGTCTGAACAGTTTCATGGCCATAATATGAAGTACACCACGTGACGGCTAGGGGCCAATCGGTGATTTGTGACGTCAATGCAAATTTAGGAGACTAAATTTCCAGCATATTTTAACAAAATGAACAAAGGTTTGATTTCAGTTTATCAATCCTACAACCTAATTTGCTACAACCGATGCGTGCAATGCGATAATCATCAGTAAATTGAAATGCATATTTATAATTGATATACTTAAGATGCTATCGCCTAGCAATTAAAACAATATGTCGAAGCGAAAATTGTCTGAAATCTGAGACGTCTAGGATTAAATTTATACGCCCTCAAAGCTCTATCTGTTACCAAAATGATATAGTATGCTCTATAGTGAAAATTTTAAGAATTGAAAGAAACGTTTTCTCCCTCTAAAATAATCCTCATTGACAGTAATTAAATGTGTGTAAACAACTTTTCTGTACCAAGATGACTTTTCTATATGGTATTTTCCACTAAACTGGAGGAATTCCCTGATCATATTTGAAGGAATTGACACAATAAAACTTTCAATTCCAGCCCTAAGGGACTGTTTATATGAAGGCTAGACAGCCCGGTTGGTGGGATAACTGTTTTGTTTTGTACACCCCAGGGAAAAAAGAAAACAAAACACTTATCCCGCTAACGAAGCTGGCTCGCCCCCACATAAACATCCCCTAAGACATGTCGAACGTAGTATTTGTGTTTCAAAGAATGAGTTTTACGACCACGCAAAAAGGATTCAGTTTCGCTGATTCAGTTTAACAGGCACTTTAAATTCGACTTTTGTATAAACGTATGTAAATCGTAAATGGCCGTTTCAGCGTTTTGAGAGTAACCTTTTGAAAGTAGTTGTAGTTGCTTATTTATAGTCTACTGATAAAATAAAAAGTTTAAAAAATAAAAAATACAGATCAACTGTGGAAATAGTTTAGTTTATTGTTTGTTACAAACATTTTAGGACTACAACATTAGTTACTTGGAATATGAACGTGTTAGTTGTGAACCTATTTCAATGAAAACACTTCTAATATATATTTTCTTTGAACTTCATTTTTAACATTCACTTATTGAACTTTTGTGTCTGGAATTCATTGCTCGGTTAATAGCTCCGTACACTAAACAAGAAAATTAAAACTGGCCTGCATGCTGGACTCGTACGAGTTGGAGGGTATCAAGCATTGAAAAGGCTTCTCAGTTGAAAAGCCACTGTCGTGCTACAAACAGCATATTCCAAGACAACAAAGTACAGAGAGGTTATCTACCGCCACCTTAAAAGTTGTGTTCATGCCAACCGCTCTAAAATCACTACTACGTTTGAGCAATTCTGTGCGAAAAATTATTTGCGTACGTTAATCTATTTCTATTCAGTGCAATGCAATTATTACTGCTTCAAGATTTAATCCATATCACCTGCTCCTAGAGCACCAATCAGACCTTGTGCAGTATTGAAAAGATTAACAGGTGAACTACCATCGGTGATTAGAGTGGATTTCAGACCAAGAGATTTGAGAAGCTTGACCTTCAAATAAAGCAAAAATTCAAATGTCAGGTAGAAGAAGTTTAAATCTATCATGGATATTGTCTTTGGAAGATCTGAGATCAGACGACCGAGCAACTAGCGATAAATTTTGAGATATTCAGGGCGCAACAAAGATGCGCTTTGTTGAAATATTTGAAATAGAAGTTTGCCTTTGAGTTAGAGCGATAGCACTAAAACCATGAAACAAGTACTAACTAAAAAGTACAAATAGTACTAATGAAACAATAGAAAACAAAGGGTTTTGCTACTACCGGTATTTGTCTCTATTTAGTTACTAAGTTATTTCACGGTTTAAGTGTTATTGCTCTAGAATTGTGCTTTTTCGTATTTTAGCTAGAAAACAAAAATAATGCATGACGAAAATTGTTTGGCTGAAATCACCCATTTCACATTGGTCAATGGCAATGCTTTTTGAAACAGGGGAGGGCAATGGGAAGTTCTGTTTCGAAAGTGTACACGCCCTGAATTGTAAACAAAGTGTAAGCATGCCTCCTCCCCCAAAGACCTCCTTTATGCAAAAAGCGGGGGGGGGGGGGGGGGGTACTCTTGGAGGTGAAAGTTTGTGGCAACAGGACAAGAGGAAAGACTGGGAATAGGAAGGACCAAAAATTGCCAAAAGGAGTTGCTTGGAATTGGCCAGCACATTTCAAAGTTGGTATACAGCTATTTGCACAAACACTGACCCTTCAAAACATAAAAGCGGAGACCGAAATGAACATTGGGTAATTTGTCGATTAGTTTATTTTAAAGAAGCTCACGTACGTTGAATTTTCAAACAGAGACTGAGATAATTCTTGGTATTCTAAACACAATTATGTAGCGAATTCATAGATAAAACATGAAAATCCATATATTACTAGTATACACAGGAGTCATCACATTTCGGTCTCAGCTTCTAGGTTCGATGATTTTGAAAGGGTCAGTGTTTGTGAAAATGGGTATATACTCAATTCCACACAATATGTTTAGGAACATACCTGCATTTCTGGGCCTGCAGTAGCAATGGCTTTAATAGTCTCAGAACCAATTGCAGACACCATGTTGTTGAACTTGTCAGTTTCAATAGCAGACATGGCTTCTGCTTTTGAAATCTCAAGTTTGTTTTGTTCACTTTGGTAAGTTAGTTCTGCTTCGCGTTTCTTAGTTAGACAGTCAAGCTCTGATTCCTGTAAAAGCACAAGTGTTTGGTCACTCCAAAAAAGGTTTTGTGCTGAGATATGAACTACAGTGAAACTACAGTGAATTAGAATTTCTCAGTGGAGAATTAAAAGAATATTCAAAGACCTAAACACAATTTTTTCACGGAGTATCCACCGGCTGAGTATCATCATTTACAGGGTGTTTGCACTTATGTTTTTACTGAAATACTTGACTAGGACTACTTAATATCAGCCTCTTCCCTCATTCAAAAGAAAAAAAGGTATATTCGGGGTTATATATTCCAGTCATAAAGAAAGTATCAATTCAATGCGTTTTTCAAGAAGTTTGAGCAGACTTATTAAGAATATTATTGGAAAAGCATTTAACAAAAATATAAGCGACAACAGTATTGGGCATTTCAAGAGCTTTTCCAGCACCCTTGAAAACAAATTAAATTCAAGGACTTTTCAAGGAGTCTAAGGAGTAGCAAGAACCCTTCAAATTGATAACTCGCGAAAACCTTTTTACAGCTTTAATTGCCCTGCTTCATAATGACGTCACGACTTGTTTATAAGAGGGACAGAATCAGTCCAGAATATAGAAATTTGAACAAAATTCGCTCTGCTAAGAAAAGTTACTCTCAAATTGCCTGGATTTCCAAATATAAGATGTACTGATGTGTCAATACACAATATGTTACTGTATTTAGTGGCTCGTTATCGCTTTTCTACGGTCCTACAAAACCATTGGACCATATGATTCTTTCATTGTGTTATTACTAGTTTTGTCCCCTCCCACGACCATGATCCTTAGCAGTTGAAACAACGAGATTTAGTTTTGATGTGAGGTCATAGTGAAATAGGGCAATTTCCTCTTTTAAAGAGTAATTTGAAAATCATGACGCACCCGGCAAAGTTAAAGTTAGAGTTAGCTTAAACTGGAGGCTAAAGCTAAGATTCTAGGGTATCACGTTAACGTCATCTACTTCGGTTTATGGCCAGATTTAGGTTTATAGTAGATCACGTGATAAGCATTATTTGCACACGTGCTTGATAATTATTCATGGAACAACTTTGCTAAATGACTACGTTCAATCACTCCTCTATTCGAATCTAAATATAAAAGTCACATCTCTTTAACCTTGCAGGGGCGAATTTAGGGGAGAGGTGCAGGGGGTGCGCACCCCTCTTGAGACGAGGGGTGCGCTCCTTTTTTCTCAATATTCTTTCCAAAATATCCTCTCTGCAGTTTCCAATCTATATGATGGTGCACCACCTCCTGAGGATAATCCTGGATCTGCCCCTGCCTTGCTATCATAGTCCATAAGCCACGTAATTGGACAGTGACAAGGACTTCCCCTTCCTAACTCATTTAATAAACGTTGCCTTTGTGTAATTCAGGACAATAGTCCACAAATGGTTCAGGTCGACGTAGTTTATAAGAAGGACTTCTAGTTGAGGTTTCTATATACTTACAGCTTCAATCTTCGTGGCCTCAGCCTTCTGTTTGGCTTGCTGTACAGCTGCCTCACCCTGAATCCTAGCTGCCTCGGCACGGGACTGAGCTTCAGCCTTTGCTTGGCCAGTAGACTCCACGGCAGCACTCTGCGCCTGAAGCTCCAAAAGCTCTTTCCTCGATCGCTCAGCTTCTGCTTCGTCAGTAATCTTTTGTCTCTCAAGACGACCTTTGGCTTCTTGTTCAAGACGTTCAGCTTCATGTCTGAAAAGTGTAATTCCACGTAAAGAATTGAAGTATACATCTTGCACATGCAGTGACACAAGGGAAGACCATGTATGTAATGCCAGTGCGCGGAGTTGTCATTCATGGAACATCAAACTTCGTCATAGTGGGAAACTAAAACTACACGCTACGGTTACAATACGAAAAATACGCCATCCAGGATGTCATATTACGTTTACGGTACAGTTACGGTACCATCTTCTACAAGTCTTCTCACTTATATATACGTAACAAATTCAGGGTTGATGTATGAACGATTTAATACTTCACGAAACGTTACACCAACACGATTCAACGTCTTAAGGTACGGTAGTACGAGCAACAAAATCACTCAACTTGTCTCGCAACATTGCTGCGAAACAAGTTGAAGAGCGATGCTGCGCGTTTTTCCACCCGAAAACAAACTTGTCTCGCAACAAAATAGTTTGCTACAAGTTGAGTGAATCCTGACTTCTGATTGGATCAATCACGAACACGAAGGACACAAGTCGACTTTGGGGTGGTAATACGTGCAACATCATGAAATTTTGTTGCTGAAAATTGAGCGACTGTCTACGTGCTGCAACAGAGTTTTTCAACTCAGCAAATTAACTATTTTGTTGCGGGACAAGTTTTTTTTTTCGGGTGGAAAAACGCGCAGCATCGCTCTTCAACTCGTTTCGCAACGATGTTGAGACAAGTTGAGTGATTTTGTTGCTCGTATTACCGTACCTTTATGAAACGTTGCGCGTAATACCAATTTCCAGCGCGTGTCAACCCCTGCAACAGTTGTGTGCAGTGGTGCAGCTGAGTGCAACTTTGCAGAAAAAATTGCAAGATCGAGTTGCATTGCGAGTCACAAAATTTTTGGCCTTGATTTTGGGATGTTACCTCTAAAAGTATTACCCAATATTACCTGGCAGCCGCTTCTTGTGAATTAGTTGTGATTTCAATGGCAAGTTGTACAGATTTCTGCAAAGCATCTCTAGTTCTCTGGTCTACTGGCTCAACTGACTGGATGTCAATACTAGTGACATTGAGTCTGTTGGCAGGAAACGAAAAACGGTTGCGAACCTTGTGGTTTTCATCCAATCCAAATACGGAAGCTCGGATAATCTTGGCAGAATTCTGCAACAAAAATGGAAAAAACGTCTCACTGTTGCAGGATTACAAAGCTGTATTTTGGATCACTATTTATGACACAAATAGCAAGCCCGCTCAAACATTTGAAGTGGGCGAGAAGGGAGCCAAAGATAGAGGAATATGTATATTTTTGAACTGTTATGTAAGGGCGAGTCACACATAGCTAGCGCATTATAATTAAAGTGTCCCAACTCTGGAGTAATGCATGCCAGAAAGAGGCGCCTAATATCTCATAACCATTGTCTGATAATAAGGGATCGGGGTATACACATTTTTTTCTTTCCGAGTCTAGCTTTTAATTAAGGCTTGTAGCCCTTTCCTTAATTTGTCAATTTATATTTGGCCAATCTAATTTTTGCTCACCCAAAATTTTGTTTCGATATGTTCCACTTTCAAATGTTTCTACGAACCTTGTGAAAGTCGTCGAATTGTACACCTGCCACAGCGCCTCGAATCCTTGACGCGATTGCTTTACAGGAGTCTCCAACAAAATCAGGAACTGAAAACAGTTTTGCTGCTTCTGCCTCAGTCTTGTCTGAGACGTCGAAATGCCTGAGTAAAATGATTAGCGTAAGCTTGATTTACAGGAGTACACTGATCAGATACGAACATTCAGTCGGCAATTCGACGAGTGATGTGATTTCACACTCACCAGTTATAAGACAGCTGCAGTGACAGTCTTGCATGGTCAGCGGTCTCCACCACAACAATATCAGTACAGAAATCAGGGCCCAGGAGCAAACAAAGGGCCTTGATTACGTTGGGTTTCTTGGGTTTCCCGCCAGACAGACTAAGCTGTGTAAACTGTTCATCTGGACCCAGCATGACCAACTCAGGACCAAAGATCACCCTACAAACATACATAAATAGAGATTACTTCATAGAAAGTGCCGCGTACAGGTTTATGCTCACGAGTTGTTTGCGTCAAAACACGAACGAGCGAGGAACGAGCGAGTGAGTGTTTTACACAAACAACGAGTGAGTATAAACCTGTACAAGGCACTTTCTATGAAGTAAGCTTAATATGTTTATTATATGTATCATGAGAATTTCATTGAATAAAGCAATAAAAGAAAACTTAGAAAGGCTTCAAAAAAAGAAGTAAACAAACAAAAATAACTCAGAATTAAGCTTAAAATTAAGGACGAAAAGCCAAATATAAAATAACTTTCTCTGAAGTTGTCTCTTTATTATATGTGCCATGAGAATTTGTACAAAAAGAAATATAAATTAAAAAGTATACTTTCAAAGACTGCAAGGCTAATTTCAAATCAATCGATGACCGACCTTTGCTTTGCAACGAGAACTTCTTTCATTTTCTTGAATTCTTTGCCTTCGCTGATAGTTGAGGAGTAGTCGTGTTTTCGAAGGTATCGGTCAAAACTTGAAAAGAAAGCCCTCAGTGATGAGGGCTCATACTGTTCTCCATCTTTCTTTCTTACTTGAAGGAGTAAGTTAGCCGATGTAGTTGTCAAGGGCTTTTGGCTCAATCTCTTCTATATTCTTTCGTTCGTTATTTGAACTCAAAAACGTTTCCAGCAATGTAATACATGTATCTCTTTGCGTTTTGCTGAGAGTGTTTTTGTTTTGTTGACGATTTATGAATTCTTCTACAGAAGAATCAACAGAAACAAATCTTGAAGATGCTTCCGCCATTCTTCAGACTAGTTTTCGGAAGCCATTTAAGTGCTAAACATCAACTAAAATCTGCCTCTCATTGGCTGATTAGCTCTTTGAGATATTTTGATTGGTTATATTTCTCACATGTGAAAAGTGCTATACGCGACGCTGATTGGACATATCGCTGTTTTTCACATGTGAAAATATAGCGTATAGATTTCTACACACTGGCTTTATTCAATGAAATTCTCATGATACATATAATAAAAACAGTTTCGCTTCTGCTGCTGCTGGTGTTGTTGTTGTTGTTGTTGTTGTTGTTGTTGTTGTTGTTGTGATGACGATATTGCTTATACTGGCACGGTTAAGGTCTTATATCCAGAGTCGTTTTCGTATGAGTGGGAAACTTACCGCGCCGTACCGTGACCGTGTCAGTGCCGTAATGTCTATAAAAACATTCGAAATTCATGCCGTAACCGTATCGTATCGTAACCGTACAGTGTTCCCACTCATACGAAAACGACTCTATCTTCTTATATATCAGAAACTTGATATGGTTGGCAGTCCCATTAACAAGAGTAAGATGGCTGAATGTGGATTGTGGTGTGTTAGTGTTTTCTAGCTCCCCCGCCATTCGTCGAGCTTTGCAGGAATTGTACCAAGGGCGTCTTAAAAATTCTACATTTCCCACCTGGCTTTCTTCTCCTTGTAGTCGTAAATCTGTACAGTAGCATTATGAGGCACTCTGTACGTCACAACACGAGTTTTATTACGATGTTTGGCAAAGGCTTAAAAAACAAAGCAATTACACCGTATTTGAGTAAGTAGACGATATTAATAAGAAAGCTCCATAACGTTTTCCATTACCTGCATCGGCTTTAGATCCACGAGTACCCCTGTCAGCCAGTGGGTCCTTGCCACCGGCAAGTAGTTCCTCTACGGCGGGAGGCAGTTCCTTCTGCCAGAGTTCCTCATCCTGCGTCAGCATATAGCTTTGTCCGCACACTGCGCGCACTTTTCCTGTCTTGATGTCACGAACATAAATACCTAGAGAATGATCCGTAACGATAACCAAATGAAAATTATTTCAAATAGGAGTTATGTTTATTCATTTTATCTTTTAACCAGCCATTTCCCTTTCTGGCCTTCGAACTAGCAGCCGCTTGAAGGGAGTCTCACATGAAAAGCATGCTCCTGGCGAGTAGCAAAGTATGACTGACGTTCGCAGGCTATGCTCATTTCATACCTTCGTTGTTGTCTAGTGGAATGGCTTTACGTCGATCACATACTTCAACTTGTACTGGAGGAATGTATTCACTGGGCCCGCGAATCATCCAGCGGTCTCCAGGCTTACGGAGGATTTCTTTTTCCTTTTGGTT
The DNA here is from genome assembly GCA_029948255.1 of Telmatactis stephensoni. Classification (NCBI taxonomy): domain Eukaryota; kingdom Metazoa; phylum Cnidaria; class Anthozoa; order Actiniaria; family Isophelliidae; genus Telmatactis; species Telmatactis stephensoni. Next base: position 424,335 of record JALIZF010001935.1, read on the forward strand.
GACAAAAATAATGGAAAGGTTGTATCAGTGTATTATAGGGTAGAATAACAGCTCAAAAATGTACTTTCTTTGTTGCACGCACTCGAATGTTGCAGATATCGATATTTTTAGGGAGTGTCACACGGAGGGGGGAGGTTTTGCACCCTCTACCCCTCCTTCCATCATTGCCCCGTCCTGCAGATGTTTAGAGCTTCATTGGCTCTTACACGTATTAGAGGGATGTCGAAACAAGGATGTGTGAGACGACAGAAGTAACATCGTGAACCACGGAAGGCAGCGCACTAACCAACTAGACTACCCTTTCGCCTATGGCTGAAAAATGTTTGCGATTGTTTGCTTGGAGGTCGTGAAAGTTTCAGGTCTAGCTATCGACGCTTTAAAAAAACATTCCCAATTTTGAAATCTGTTGCGTGCAAAGTGTAGGCAAATACAAACCTCGTCTTCATCTCCCTCAACGTGATCAACAAATCCCTCGTTTGCTTTAAGAATCAGGCCTTCATCTTCTCCCAGGACGTAAATATCCTGAATACCATGCTCTAGTGTTTCACCAGGCATCAAGAAGAAGGATTTTTCGCCCTGAAATAATTTAAGTTTTTTGTTTTGTTATGGTACATATATCTTCAGTGATTCTAGTAATACTAGTTCAACTATTAAGTTGGAGTAAAGAAACCAGGAAGAAATATTTTTGAATTATTTAGGTCCGAAGTGATAATGAACAGTATTTTAGAAATGTTGCCATAATGTGCCAAACTTAAGCTTTAAGCTACGCAACGCTAAAGTTGATAATGCCGTGTAACAAATTACACGTACGATTTTCCCATTTTTTTCTTGGTCAGCACGTTGCAACTTTTTAAAAGTCAAAAACGTGCAACTAAAATTGGTGAATTTCGCCCAAGTTGTCGTGGTGTTGCACTAAAAATCGTCTCTGCAAATCGTTTCGTGGTTGTCTCGTGCAACACCAGCTTTAGCTGCCGTATTATCACGTGCGCACCGCGTGACAAAAAGCGCGGGAAATGATATATCCCAACAGACATTGCACAAGATATTTTACCTTGACAAGTTTCTTTTGTCCAAGTTGTGGCTTTCCATCTTTACCAACTGGATCCATGATAACACAGTATTGGCGATTGTTCAGCGTTGTTATATCCACAACACCTATGACCTAGTCAACAACAGAGATAAGTCGGTAAATAGCGTCATCTGAGTTATTGTGGACTATTTTCGTAATTGTAATTTCGCGCAACACTGTTGCACCGTGTGCCCACCACTGAAACATCTCGTGCAATGTTGCACGCAACAGTTCTGGACAGTTTCAGAAGTAGAACTCGATCCTACTTGTTGCGCGCAACCTTTCGCGAAACATTGGAATTGGTGGACACACGCTGCAACATTTTGTTGCACGCGATGTTTCAGCAAATGTTTCAAGAAATGTTGCACCGTGTGTCCGGGCCTTTATTCGATAACTGAGTTTACGGGTGTTTCTCAAAGCGCACGTTAATTTCTATGATTTCACAGACAAGTTTACGGGTGCTCGCGCACTCCTGTAATTTTTACCGTAGTAATAATAATAAGATATAGCACCCCACTAAAGTCTCAGTGCTTTACAATGAAAACTAAAAGAAAAACAAATAAAAAAAGCCTATTGCCTAAATAAATTGGTTTTTAGTCAGGATTTAAAAGTGTTGACACTGTCAGACTTTTTGATGTCATCAGGCAAAGCGTTCCGTAAGGCCTAAGACATGTGTGCAATGCAACATTAACAATGCAACTTTCTGAAACTCTTTCTATAACAATACATGCAACACAGTGTTGTATGCACCCTTGCAACAATTGCGTGCATGCAACAGTTGCAGGAGTAGGATTGCGTTCTACTTCTGCAACATTTTTAGACTGATTGAAGTAATTTCTTTGTTCACCATATTACCTCTTCATAAACATCAGGAATGTGAGCTTCAGCTTCATCCATTGTCACCAGCCACTCCTCACCATTTTTCCTGGTTACTCCATATACATCTTTAAATGTACCAGTAGCACGCAAATGAAGCGCCCTCTAAAACATAAATGCAAGTACTTGGTTACTATGGAAACCAAATGTAGTGTTCTAACACACACGTATGTGTATGTACATGGTGTACAACCTTTGTTGCTTTACATCAATGGCCTTAAAAACCAAGGTACTGGAAACAGATGGCAAAGGTCCTTGCTACGATAACTAACCAATGTCCAATATAGTCCAATGTGCAATTTGCACTATAATTACCTGCACACATGCATGCACTCACAGTAAAAAGATTTAGGAGCTGCACAATAGCTGACTTCAGAGATACATTTCACTTGCCATTTACAAAAATATCAAGACAGAGCTACATGCATAAAGCTCAGTCATTCGTAACAAGACAAAAACTTTTGGTGCATAGCCTTGTTCTTAATTCCTTCATATGTGGCAGGCAAAGCATATCTCTTTACTGGACTATTGTAGTGAAATTTGCTCCATGGTGTGTGATTGGTAATCCCACTTTGCTGCCTAGGCTAAACAGGATCAAGCCTAAAATTGAAGAGGTCAGTGCAAAAACAGTGTAAGACTTACACTAGTACTGTTTTTGCACTGAACTCTTCACTTAGTGATCTCTGACCATGCAGAGTCTGTATTCTCCTCAAAAATGACAATTCAGCATTTGGTCAGAGATCATTTTCTCCATTTTTGCAGGGACCTCTTCAATTGAAGATCAATTACCTTCTCAGTCAAAACAACAGCATCCTCTACAGTTACAACTTCTTCATATGCACTGGGTAAATAAGCACCAACTCTTCTTACCAGCCACTCTTCTCCTGTCACTCGCATGTTTCCTGATCGATCCTACATTACCCCAAAACAAGACAGTATTTATTAATGGAAAGGGTGCCACTGAAGATGGGCTAAGTGATTTTTTTGATTTGCAGGTATTGATATTTTGGTAAAGGAAAGATCATTTGATGTCATCTTTGACCATTTGAGAAAATTTGAAAAACTCATCAGAAAAGTCACTCAAGCCATTTGCATTTCCATCTCTGAATGCAAGGATAAGTGAGTCCCAAAAAACAATCATGAAGCCTTAGCAGGGGTGGATCCAGGGGTTGTCCAAAGGTGAACTGGACTACCCCCCCCTCCCCCAGCACAATACAGGATGACGTCATCAGATTCCATTGTTAGAAGGCCACCATCTTGGATGTGACGTCATCTCTTAAGAGGCCTATTTGGGACAGTCCCCTTTTGCAAAATTCTGGATCTGCCCCTGCCTAGGGTTTCCTCCTTTTCTTTTTGACAATTGAAAATACTGACCTTTGTTTCCTTTCTTGCTCTTAACTTGATTGCCTGATTTGGCTGAACAATGGAGGCTCGAATGGTTTCAACTACTTCAACTTCCTTACGAGGGATCAATGTTCCTTGGAATTAATGCATTGAAACAGTTTAAGATTCAGTGAAAGTACAAGGAAGGGTATTTTCAAGGTCCCCTATACTTTTTTGTGAATCATTATAGGGCCATATATTATATATACTCATGAAACAAGATTTAAAGTTTTATTTATCTATGATTGTGAGTCAAATCTTTTTACATGAGTGTGAAACCAAGTGACTCCTGATCTGAAAAGGCCAAATATTTTTGTGTGAATGAATTTGCAAATATAGCTATAGCGGACCCTGTATTTTTGGAGACAATTCTTAATCTCAAGAGATTTCTGGAAGGGAGTACTTAAAGAAGGGTAGATATTAATATTATAGCACTATCTATAAGATATACCCTAAATAGTACCAAACCTCTTGATTTTGAATGGTAAAAGGTACAATGATGATCCTTGTTCTAAAAACTTATGGAAGTCCTCCCTCCAGATCCTTCCATGAAAAATAATTTGTATCAAAATATTGAATTGTCATCCCACAGGGGAATGGGTGACTGCATGACCCACCCCTCCTTTTGAGGGAGGAAATTTGTTTTTTAAGACATTTCCCCTTCCAGAAGAAAGACCAGTATGAAGGTAGCTGGTACTATCTATTGGATATCCTAATCCTATGGATAAAATGATGACATATGTTCTTATGAATTCATCCATTGGATAAGGATTTTAATAAGGGTCAGATGCTGGTCTACTAGTTTGAAGTGCTTGTCAGTGGCACTTTAACAGGTGAAAATTTGGGGTTGACATTTTGTGTTTTACTGGCATGTACAATCTAAGGTTAAGCCACACCCATTTTGGTACCTTAAATTTATTTAAAGGTTAAAATGAAAATTCCATTCTGGTCAAAAAATCAAGAAATTAAAATTATACCTGGTCCTTCAAACAACCACTCATCTCCAGCAACTCTTTTTTCACCAGACTCATCTTCAAAATCAAGTACAGCCCTTAGTCGAAGGGCAGAGTTGGCAATAACAATCTTCAATGCAGTACATCCTAGTTTTAGAACTTCACCAGGAAACAGAGGGAAAGGGTCTTGTGCCAGGCGAATTTCCTGTAAAAAGTATGACATTGAACTGTATGCAAACATGCACCCATCACCAGGGTTCCACAGAGTTGAACAATTCCCCCCTTTCCTTAACCGTCAATAATTGAAATTATTTTAATTTATTATTGGAATTATACCAAAAGTGTGGACATAACATTTCAGTACAAAGGCTAGCTGTCAGCAAGAATAAAGAAAACAACTCTCCCTGCTCAAGATCCTTGCAATGGGCCTGACATACACCGCATGATTGGCCAAAATATTTCTTCATGATATGTGTGATGGGGATCCACCTTTGCCACCCTGTGACATGCAGCATCTAAAGATGCATCAGGGCTTTAAATAGATGAATATATTTAATAATTGCCTACTATTGATAATAAAATATATACTACTGCATGTATTTTCAATAATAATTAATTGACAGCTTTTACCTGATCAGCATGACGGAGCTTAATTTGTCCATATTCATCCACAATAACTTTACCCTCTTTTGAGTCTCTCAACACAGGATTTTCAATAATGCAGTAGTGTCGAGGAGGGATAGTTATCATTTTTGCTGGTCCAAGAATGACCTAATATAATACCAATATAAATTGCAATGTATTAACAAATATCAAAATAATGTTCTTCTATAATATTAGGCTCTTTATACCTTTCCCTTGGGGTGATTAGCATGACAGGGTAATATGTGTTGAGTGTTAATACCCTTGAAGTGTAAAAATTAGTTTTAATCTCAATATCTTGCATTAGTACATTAAAGGTAAAATAAACTTCATTGCCTCAGAATCTCTAAATTTGAGGAAAATGTTTAAACATAAAAGTCTTGGGCTCAAAATAAATTAAAACACAAGAATGTCCCAAGTGGTCAAATTTGTTACTGCATTAACTCAGGTTTTACATTCTCTACAAGTCTCACACTGACCATTCCCCATGATTGCACCTCGATCTAAGGGTGGCCGGGATTAGAGGCATGTCATCAACCTATTAGAAGTCACTCTGATACAGGTATATCATGTGATACCAACACACCTTTTCATTGTCTTGTCGAATGAAAGTCTTGGGCCCAACTTCTACTTTAGTAACATTAGTATTCTGGTCCAGTACATGGATGTAGTAGTAGGGAGGAATGCGAAAAATGCTTTCGTCTTCTTTCATCTTGCTTGTCATGGTATCTGACAAGATCTATTGATAGACATATCCGCAAAGTTAGGTGGTAGGTAGTGGGAGGGGTAGTGGGTAGCCAAAAGGGGGGGGGGGGGGTGGGACTCTTGGCTGTCTGCAAATCATGATCAGGCTACAAATTAATTAATTAATAAAAATCATGACATTGTCCAGTTTAGGACAATAAAGTCTATCTTGTCTGCTTTGGTGCACTTATATTCGGATCGAAGCTAACGGAAGATTCTCAATGACTTTCAGTTTCCTTGATACATCAAATTTAATTCCACCAAAAGTTTGTTCACAAAATGAAATATTTGTAGATTTTTTAATCAATGACTTTGCACTTTTCTACACAATTCTCGCATTTGAAAATAAAATTTTGAAATTAAGAAATAAAAATTGATGAGTGTGTTGTTTTTAAATTCCTGTTTGTGATTTGGAACTCTTGACTCAAACAAACCGTATCGAAGGGATCAATACAGCGAACATTCTGGTCTGTATTAAACACCGATTTCATCTATCTATGGGTTCTTCCTTAGCTACGAACATACAATTCCAAGAGTCTAATTCTAAATTGAGCAAAAAAGTGTATGAAGAACACGCCGGCTAATTCTATCAGATTGGGTGCAAGACTCAATCCAAAAGTTGTGCAGTGGAAACTGATAAAAACTTTGAACTTGAACCACAGTTAAACTTCAAAAAAAAAAATAGAAAATGCCTCACGATGAAGCATTTCGAAATAAAAGCATTCCTACCTAGAAATAATCTTGCAGTTTTGCAGAACTTTCCAAAATATCTTCGATAAATTTCCGCAAAGGTTACGCGAAGGCAGGACAAGATAGCACAGTTCTTTTAGCCAATCAAATTTGAATGACGTCATTATGCACCAATGATTCGCTAGCTCCTGTTTTGCTGAGCCTTGCTCATTGCGATCTAACTAGGGTACCCTGTCTAGAGTCACCTGGGGGACGATTACGGATGAGTCTATAGGGTTAGGGTTCATTTTCCCGGCTAAAGGTGATGTTACACGGGGTCGATTCGATTCGCAACAACGATTTTCCGCGCAACACTTGGTCAGGTTGATAATATTGCGCTTAAAGTTTTTAAGATTTATATCAAATATTTGCAACTTGCTCACTAAGCAAAGTAATGGGCTCCTGGCAAAAATATTGCTATAAAAATAATTGCGTTTTGAATTTTCCACGGCATAAACTCTACAGACAACATTTGTTGCGCGGAAAATCGCTGATGCCAATCGACCCGTGTAACATCACCTTAAAACGCCTGAATGCAATTTAGGCAAAGTAAAAACAAAATCAAGCGGTCAGCGTTTTCGCCTAACGCGTGTTGGTAGCCCCCACCCCCATCCCCAGTGGCTCATGGTTACTTGTTAATTACTGGCAGCGTTTGCAGTGTCGTTTCGTCATTCAAGCTTCCATGTTCGAAATGAGAGACACAGAGTGATCGACCCATTGGGGGTGGGGTATAAAACGGCACCCCCCTCCCCCCCCCCCAAAAAAAAGACAAAAAAAAAAGAAAAGAGGGAATTAAAAATACAGCACTATAAGATAATAAAAATTCAACACGTCATACATGCTAGTCTCCCTCGCAGCTGCTACCAGTGTCGTCACGCACTGGTAGCGGCTGCGTGGACTATCTTGTGAAACAAGATTTAGTTTCAACTGATTAAACCTAGCGTCTTTAATTGAAGGCACATTGTGGCAAGACCAAATTTCATATTTGAATGATGGGGTTTTAAGTAAGAGTTCGATCGTACACGGAGAAAAAAGCACCCCTGTGTATCTGTACAACTCGGATCCTATTGATCCACTTCACATGATATTGACCCGGCTTTAAGTTTTTGAAAGAAAACCAGTGACACATTTTCACTGTCTTTCTACATTGTCTCTGTGGCGTGTTCAAAGTAGAAATGCCATAAACGTTTGCACCCGGTTTTAAAAATATAACAATAATAATAATGATGATGATGATGATGAAGATAATAATAATAACTTTATTAACGTCTCAAATTTTGTAGCCGGGCACTAGTACCCTACTAATCGGGGAGACAAATCGCGTTCACGGTTATGAGTTTTGCGTTTTAAAACAGCTGATACGGGCAGCATTTGTCGGGTAAACATGTTTTTCGTGAATTTGACGTTCACCATCGTCATACACGCCGATTGCCTGACTGTGAGTAAACGGCCATATTGGCTTGTCTTGTTTTTCAACAGCATTTTTTTCAGTGTTTCACTGACATTATCTTAAAATTACAAGGGTCTCCTACCGTGTTCCTGAAAGTACATAAAACATGTAGTATACCCAGCAAGACTGATGGGTTTTTAACGACAGATGGAAACTGGGTCGCATTGAAAACCGGCATATGAACAAGGTAAAACATCATAGCGGTAACCATAGCAACACAAAACAATTTACAAACCACACAATTTTCACTAATCACTTGTTTTATTCATGACGTCATTATTTTACCAGTGTGAGCAAACATCTGCCGGGTTTTACAGTGACTTATTATGACTTATATCATTATTAACACATGTTTATATAGTAGGGAGTAGAAAAACTGCTGTAAGACGATTGCTTTGGACTTTGATTTGCGTCCAACGAGTCCGTAAAAGAAGACAGGTTACTTCCGAGTTGGCTGAAGACAAAAAGAATATATCTTAGACATGAAAATACAACCAATCGCTGTGAACATGTCCCGACTGAACTATTTTTAGAAACGTGCTCTTAGCCAATCATAGCGCTCGAAGTCTCAAATTCCTGACTTGATTGGCTGATCATGAGTACAATCAATTCATGACAAGTATGTCAAGTATCACTGGCATGGGCGCTGGAATCAGTCGCTGAGGGATATATCGGACATGTTATTGAATCTTCTGGGATTTCTTTTGACGAAGAGTACGATGCCTACATGCCAGTCTTGCTCAACCAGGCCAAATAAGAGTTAACGTAGATGGTCAGCTAATGATTTGCAATGGTAGTAGTGACGTCATCAAAGTAGAGTTTATGCCGTGAGCAAATTAATACGCCATTGAAGCACAATAAAGACAAAGTTAAACATTCACCAATATCCCAAACACCTTAAAAAACTCTTGTATACATCTCCCTCCCCAGAAAGCCTGTACATATATGAATAAAACATATATATAAACTTTCCGACAAGTGTTAAGGTGGCTCGCTGTCGTTTTTCGGCAAGCACTACGCCTCCACTTTTTAAGATCGAATTAAGCAGCACATCTTAGGCTAATTCAAACATCTTTGTACTGGTACGTAATGAGGATTAGGCTTAGGCTGATTCAAACATCTTTGTACCGGTAATGAGGATAACATGAAAGTTTTGATTTATGTCAATTTCAGCTCGATCAGTGTTAATTTGTCGTTACCAGTGGCAATGTTATACAAAACAACAACAACAACAACAACAACAACAACAACAACAACAACAAACAAACAAAAAACAAAGAAGACTGACATTTATCTTTCTAAAATCATCAAGAACACAGACTATGGGCGCGAGTTTCGTGAACACCATAAAAAGAATCACGGTAATATACCAGCCGTTTCTAACAGGAAGTGAAGCTTAAGTGCTGCACGTGAGTTTGATCTACAATGTAATTTGCGAACTTTCATGCAGTTCATCCTGGAAAATTTCTCCACAGGATTTCCGCAAAGATAATGTTGTGCCAGATGGCTCCGGTAGCCGCAGTCAAATCAAAATTAGCATCAAAAAGAAAATACAAAACAAACAACCAAAAAGCAGAAAAAAAACCTATCATTCTATAATATGATGAATTGCTATCGATTAGCCTATAGTGCAACAGGCGCCTTTTGACAGTGTAGCAGAAATGGCGCGAAAATTAAGCAAATGGCATTAATTTCGGACTATCTAAAATTGTTTGATAACCTGAATGAAAAAAAACCCTGATAATCGCAAAACTCAGATTTTGGGTGAAAGACGAATAAAAAAAATCCTGGCTAAATTTTAGTAATTGCGAAATGCAGAAACTCCAAAATCGTAAAAATTGCGTGTCATGAAATGAAGTTTCATGTGTGACGTATCAAGATGTATAAGTGCACCGTATAGGTAACCAGGGTCAACAAAAGGTCTGCTGATCGGAAGACATTCCTATTGTTCAATTAGGGTCAAAAAGTCAATATCTTGAATACCAAATACGCAACTCAAATGACAATCGCTCAAACAGACAGCGAGTCAGACATCACTAACAAACATGATGTTCTCAAAAAGTCCAAAGTTTCCTCGTCATCAGCACAAGCAACTAAAACAAGATGGTGTAGATGAGGAAGATAAAGTCGTGGCAGGAGTAGAGTATGCTGTCCAGTATATGGGGTCTGTAGAAGTCGCCAGTGGTTGCGGGACTGGTAGCGGAAACACCGACATGCCAGTGGCTCAAGTCATGGCTCAAAACAAATCCACCGACAAAAAATCCAAAAAAATGACCATGTTAGTCACTCACAAAAGTTTGACGGTGAAAGACGAAGCAGATGGAAAACTGATTGCAAGTTTTCCAATTTCTAAAGTCACCTACTGTAATGTTGATACCACATATGAAAAGGCATTTGTGTTCGTGGCCCGGGAGCGCAAGGAAAAGCCTTTCAAGGCCTACATCTTCCTGTGCGATACCAAAGCCAAGGCTCAGGAAGTATTTAAGACTGTTTCGCTCGCGTTTAAAATGAACTATGAGAGTGTTCAAGCTTCGGCAATTCGTGAGGCAAGTCTGCGATCGTTCGCACGCAGCGGGTTTGATGAAGACATTGAAACTACTGACTTTCACGCACAAGAATCTAATGGACACGATTTCAACGAGTTACAGAACGGATGCCCACTATCTAACGGTTCAACCATTAATGGAAATGAGATCCCTAAATCAAGCAAGAATTTCAAGCCATTGGATAAGACTGTGGAAAGGTTGCAAAATTGCCGAATCAGAAGCAACACTGACCCCACAAAGTTTTCGACTGGGTCTGTTCGTAGCGACGAGGATTTCGATGAGTTTACGCAGTTAGCGAAATCTCGTTCTGGTACAGTTCACGGCCCTAATCATCTTCAGTTTACAGGGACTACCTAGAAAGCTTTCAGACAGATCGACTCGATCGATCGCGCAGATCGATAGCTGAGTAGTCGAAGCTAGAGGAACACGATCAGTAATTCTAGAACTGACGCTTCAGCTATAGGTGGCCTTGTACCAGTAATTTAGGTATATATATATGTTAAAAATAGTTGGCCTCAAGTTCATTGTCCCACTGATATTTCAGTTATCGTTGTTTGGATATTTTACAATATTATATTTATGTCAAATAAGATAATCAAATAATACTACAACCTCGGTAATAATAATTAACTCAGTATCAAAAGTTTATCATCATCAACATCGTATTTCCGTAAACAGTAATTCTTATCGAGATAATATCATTAAAGTTCGATTGTACACATAGATTCATTGGTACTTTGTTATGATAACTTTGTACAAATGTTGTCATTGTGTTACAGGATTATATAAGCATTTGCTTACTTTGTAAATGTCACCAGTCTCAGCAATCAGCGTAAACTTTAAGTTCATTTGCTTGTCTAAGAGCCCGTTAGGGCTAAATCTTTTGTTTTTCTTTCCTAGACGTTCTAAAAACAAAATCGTTATCCCTTGTGCTTGTGTTACCCTTCCTCATGCAAATAGGCGCTACGTCCAACTACCGTAAAATTCCGAAAGTAGCGAGGGTCGTTAATTTTGGTTTTTGCAGAAATCTTTGCAGCTATACTTTCGGGGGCTCGCTATACTTTCGGAATTCTACTGTAATCTCGTTAACTTTCAATTTTTTTCTCCAATGTCGCTATCCACTCCAAAAAGGAGTTTTCTTAGACACAAGAAAAGCGCAATTTTATTAGCCCTAAGTCAAGCAAAAACTGCAGATACTTTTTCAAAGCACTTCATCCGCTTTGGCGTGCGACGCAGCCAAGGTTTTAACAATATAATAACCACGATGGATACTGTCGATATAAGAGTTCCCTTTTCTTCACTCTTTGAACAAAAAGAGATCGCCAACCGTGAGAAGAAAAAGAAGAAGAAAGCCAAGGAATCCAAAAGGATTGAACGGAAGTCTATTTTATACATGATATATGTAAATTATATACTTGTTACGCAAGCTATGTCCTGCGGAAGTACTACTTAGCTTTGCTTATGATCGGCTTATAGGTAAGGAAGTCTTTACCCGTGGTGTAAGACATATTTAGGTGTGAGCATTTTCCGTTTTCGATCAGGGAAGTCTCACGTACGTGTCCCATCGAAGAGGAAATAAATATTTTCACGGATTTGTAAAACAGCTGTTTTACAGCTCGGGAGTAGATATATGTACATTACAAAATCTGTGATACTTTTAGTCTTTATAACAATCGTCTGTTAATTATTTACCTGTTTTTTTTTTAATTAATTCATTGAGAGTTGTGCTGGTTGGTTTTTAATAGCGTGCTTTTAAAAATGTCTAATGGAACAAATGGAACTAATATTGTGCATATAGCCACCTTAACACATTATGGTTTACAACTGAAAATTAGGACCGCTAGACCCCCGGGGGGGGGGGGGGGACTACGATCGTAAATGGACGGGGATGCTCGTCGTACCTTTTAGGGGTCAAAATCTGCAATCTGGTACCTTTTAGGGTGTCTCAGACTTAATTGGACTACCAGAGACATAGCTGGTACCTTTTAGGGACTGTTTTCGGGTAAATAAACTACCTAAAATAAGCATGAAAGGGACGATTTCGATGATCTGAATAGAAACGTCAATGTAAATTTTGTAAACTTTGATAACTTACATCGATAACAAAGTGTTTCATTACTTTAATTCTTCATAATTGTTTTTGAATTGGTACCTTTTAGGGGTAGAAATCAATTGTTACCACTCCCACTCAGGTACCTTTTAGGGGTCATTTTCAAAATTTCCGACGAGCATCCCCGTCCTCTTATATATAGGAGTCCCCTCCGGGCGCTAGACATCAAAAGGGAATCATGAATCAGCAATGTTAGATAAATCGCGCGGCGCGACAGCAGAAAAACACCTTGGGCTACCTATGGGTTACCGAATGCGGTAAATCTATGTAAATGTTCCTTGGGTTTCACGCTGTTTTTCTCGGAGTGTAAGAAAAACTGCGAGAGTGTAAACTAAAGGCAGTTGAAGCATACAAAGTGCTGCAAGTTCACCAAAGATGAACGTTAGACACTTAGAGGAATCTTTATACCTTCGGTTTGAACAACGTTTTGTACGCGTGTGGCGCACGGCAGAATATTACCCGCGGATTACCCGCGGGCTTTTCCGCGCTGTTAATCAGCTCGAACCGGGCTTCCTGTGGTATAGACAAAAATGGCGGCCGCCGCTTTTGTGTCACGCGCTCGTACATGTTTTGGCATTTCTCTTCTTGGTGGTGGACCAAAAAGACTGCCTAGTTTCAAGATATTAACAGTACTGAGCTCAAGAATGTCTAAGTGCAATTTTAGTAGCGTAGTGTCTGATAAAATAACAGTAAATGGTGTGGACTTACACTATGAGAAGTCAGGAACGGATTCCCAGGTCGTTTTGTGCATGCCTGGAGCTTTGGGATCCACGCAAAGTGACTTCGCTCCACAACTAACAGGCCTAAGCAGTCAATTTACCGTTATAGCTTTTGATCCAAGGGGTTATGGCAAGTCAAGGCCTCCAGAACGAGATTTTCCAAGCGACTTCTTCTTGCGAGATGCTTGGGATGCTGCAGAACTCATGCGAAAGTTAGGTAATTTGACCTTGTAGGGGAGGGGGAGGAGAGTAAGTACCTTGAGAGAGAAATCATTTAGGGCTGGAAATTTGTTATTCCTTTTCGACCTTTTCGAAATGCTTGTGTGTACTCTACTAGGAAGGTTTACCAAACATTAATTATGGTTCTAGAGATTTCTTGTGCAATTTTTTAATTGGTTTAATCAGGTTAATAGAACAGCTACAATTGTCCCAGCTGATCGTTGACTACTATTAATTGTAGGATACCCAAAGTATTCTCTACTTGGCTGGAGTGACGGTGGGATTACAGCAATGATTCTAGCCGCTAATAATGCTAGAGCTATTGACAAGATGGTGATTTGGGGGGCAAATGCATCTGTCACACAGGAAGATCTAGACATGTATGAGAAAACAAGAGATATTGATAATTGGAATCCAAGAATGAGAGATCCTTTGGAAGGTTAGGATTTTTATACATTTTGTTGTTTATTTTAATGTATAGTAAAATACCTGGATTAGAGAAAGTAGAATAATGAAGGGTTCCCTGTGAAAATGACCTAAGTGACTCTTTAATGGATGTCCTGGGATTAATTTTTCCAGCACAGGAAAGTTAATTATACCATTTTAAAATATCATCAAAAAGTCACTTAGGCCATTTTCACATGGAATCCTTCATTATTCTTAAATGAGAGGCTAAGATACTATTTAGTTTTTAACAAATAGATTTCATGTGTCTGTACTCTAATAGATGTACAGATGATATCAAAATGTGGTGAGAAACAACAAAGTATGGTATGTATGAGAAGCCAAGTGTGACTGTAGTTCTCACCAAATTTGGATGTCTTCTGTGATCTATTAGTCTTCAGAGTATAGACCCATGGAAAAATGAATCTGTGTATTCATCAAAACATTTCAACCAATCAGAGCGTGTGTACGATTCAATGATATCATCTATGCATGTGTACTGTAATCACTCATGGTTCTAAACCAATCAGGTTCACATGATATACCAATTATTATATAAACTAGAAGTAATAATAATGGCTATACAGTAAAGAGAGAAGTTGGAATAACTATTTAAGGCCCCTGGAAATCAACACTTAGTATCCTCTTACTTCTCACAAAGCCTTGTACCAACCAATAATTTTTACAGTCATTAACCACCTCAAGCGTGCCCGTCAACAAAACATTGAAGATTCAGTTTATTTTTGCATTATTGAAGTCATTATTCGATTGATTGTTGCATTATTGAAATCATCATTATAGACTACCACCATTACCACTAATTCATATTGTGATTTTATCTGCAAATTCAAATAATATACCAAATATCGAACAGTGGATTATAGTTAGCTGATTGCTAGAAGACGTCATGACCAGTGACAGTCGATTAGATAGTTTGGAAGCCAGGGAAGTACAAATATGTATAAAGACTGTCTTGAGATTTGAATTTTTCATTTACATTACATTAAAAGGAATCAAGTATTCAATGTTTAGGGAGCATACTTGACTGTAAGCCAAGTTTGCTTATGATTGAAAACGTTCTTTTTCATCCACAGCTCTTTATGGAAGGGAAGGTTTGAGATCTATGTGGTCTGGATGGTTAGAAGTGATTATTGAAAAAACGTTTAAGGAGAAAGGTGGTGATATATGTCAGGAGTTTCTTCCCAAAATCAAATGCCCCACATTGATAATCCATGGCCAAAAAGACCCAATGGTTCCTCATTTCCATCCAGAGTATCTTCATGAGAATATTGCAGGGTCTGTTCTGCATTTAATGCCTGAAGGCCGTCATAACTTGCATTTGCGATATGCTGATGAGTTTAATGAAATGGTCACAAAGTTTTTGAAGGAATGAAAGACAATTCCATTTGAGGTATCCTGAGGGAGTGAGAGGTAGACCAGCACGTCTCATGCCAAATTTCATGTAGAGTAAAAGACAACTTAGAAAAATGTGTTTTAAATAATTTGTAAGGATGCAGACAAGGATGACCAACTAAAGTGTTTGAGCCACTGAGGCACTGACCTCTCCTGGGGACAAGACCTACAGCAGGTAAGATAGATATATAGATGGTATTTTAGATAACACACTGAACCTAGGTAATATTGACACAAAGGCATAGTCAAAGATGTCTTAATTGATAGTATATAAAACAGGGTGGACATACTCAGTAGTGTCTCCTCATTCAAACAAGTTATAAGAAGATAGCATAATGACTTTAAAAAACTGGCTGTTTAATTTAATACCACCTTTTGCATAATTACAGCACAAAGCTCAAAAGTATGACCAGCAATTATTGGTAATATGGTACCACATAAGTGGTAATTATCCAATCAGCATCTGAAGATTCTCTTATCTTAGGGGGTAATTACATGACACTAGGATCATCCTACCTGCTATACATTTACTGCATTCTTTTTAGAAGGATGATCCTGGGACCCAAAGTGGAGACACAAATTTCCATGTAAACAGAATGCAGTAAATGTATAGCAGGTAGGATGATTCGCCTGCTAGGATGATTCTAGTGCCATGAAAACACCCCCTAAGTGCAAAATGGAGGATGGCAAAGCAAAAGTATGTGAATACATTAACACTGGTCAGTCTTGAGCTTTGTGCTGTAAGCACTGTGTCAGACTAAAACCTTGGAACAGGTTTCATATGAATGTCAAACTAACCATGTCATGCCATGGCTGTATCAGTGCCATGTTGTCTGTAAAAACATTCAAAATTCCCACTAAAACTGTGCCATGTGGTGTGGTGGAGCTTTCCCACTCACATGAAATCTACTCTACCTGGGAATAGGGCAATACTGTAAGTTACCAGAAATTTAATGCAGTGTCCAGGCAGTCATTTAGATAGAGTTTTCTGACGTCATTTAGATAGAGTTTTCTGACATCATTTAGATAGAGTTTTCTGACGTCATTTAGATAGAGTTTTCAGACATCCTCTGTGAGTGACTTTCCTAACCCTGTGTTGGATTCATGGTAGCCTATTGCCCAAATTCAAGTCTAGACTTTTGTATGATGCAGGGCATAATTATATAAACCACCAGATAAAAAGTATTTTAAATGGAAAATGAAATAGTGACTTAACAGAGAGGCAAGTGAGGGATGGCCAGTCGCATACAAGTAGTATATTTAGTACAACTGCATAAAAAAAGTAGACGTGGTTGATAAGCCATAAGACACTTGGGTTATTTAAGTGCTTTATTTAGAGAAAATTTTGTATACAAATCTATGTGGTAAAAATGTCACAAAATTTTAGGCTTAGAAATTGATATTTTGTTTGTGGGGTTAAAATGCACGTAAATACAAATTAATTTTATTGCCAACCATTTGAACAAATTTTAATCATTTCAATGTTGATTAGTCCACTTTCAATACTTAATAGTTGAGTGACAATGCAGAAAGGAATTCAAAACCAGCCTCCACTTAAACAGTGAAGAAAATTGTATTGAGTAGTTAGAAAATATCCCTACCCTAGAGGGAATAGGAAATTCTGGAGGGGGTGGGGGACAGAAAAAGAACAAAATTACAGGGTTTGAAATTCCCTCTGTGCTGTGGGTATGGATATTTTCTGGAACTACAAATTAGGAATTTTATTTCCACCTCTGCCTCAACTTCATTGCAAAACATTAAAAGTGGGCTATTTACAAGGAAAATAAAAAATACAACAAGGAGTGTTGTAGATTTGCATTTGAAATTCCCATGTCTATTCAGTCCAGATATTGACATACATTTCCAATTTCCATTTCCAATTTTGCATTTTAACAAATTTCTGCTTTGAAGGCATTTCCTTGTACATTTTCCACATTTGTAATAGTTTCCCTGTGTTTTTTTTGTCCATATTCCAAATGCTCCTCTTGCCAGCTTACATTATATTAAATATGAAATTAAGCCTCATTTTAACATTCTAACTAACTATTTTGTTACTAGTCTCATTTCTAGCAGTTTTTAAGCTTGTCATGCGCTGCTATCTAATAGCAACAGTGTAAAAGAGATAGACTTTATACTCCATCCTAGGCTGTTTTAAACAACCATTAAAATACCATTGTCATTGAGAATATCATGTGAGTACATTGGAGTGTCTTTCTACAACTTTATGTGCTTTGTATTTGAATTTTTTATCAAAAACACTTGACAGTGCAGGTTAAATACAACTGTAGTCAGCTCAGCATCAGGGCAATCTTGGTGGTCCTATGCTAATGCACAAATCTACAGTTTAGCTTCTTGTGTCTGAAAAATATAAACAAAATGGTAAACTCTTAGAGCAATATTGGATTAAGATATAAAAGGTTAGGATCATCAAAAACATGGTTTCTTGGCAAATTCTTTCAGGATGGCATGCAGCATACCATCATGAATGGAAATACCAGCTCCTATCTCAAAAAGTGCAACTCTGTAAGGTCCCTAAGAACCCTAAATTTGACTATTTTTTTGTTCATATGGATGAGAAAATTTGACCAAATTTCATATAACAAATACATTTGTCATACAAAGTTTGCTTGTGTTGATGGGGAAAATCCATTTGCCATAGAAAATTTGAGCCTCCTCTTGGTGTGCACCAACCAATTAAGCCATACTTGCTTCTAAAAGTTCTCTCATTTACCCCCTTATTTAATGTCTACCATTTGATTGTACAGTGGTACCCCACATTGTGGACACCCACTCAATAAGTACACCCACTTAATAGGGCCATGGATAGGAGTGAAAATAAGATGCCCTTATCTAAGGTGCTCCTTACATAAGGCATGAGCCTCGACTCTTTTTAAGTCTAAGATGCACTTTATCAAATAACAGCTTTCCAAACTGTTCCTTGATAAGGATAATAAGGTGACTCCACCTTAGACTAAAAGTGCTGTTTGTATGGAAAGATTTGTGCCTTATGTAAGGTGCACCTTGGATAAGGTGTGTCTTATTTTCACTTGTATAAATGGTCCTATTGTCCACTGTTAGTCAATTCAATTTTACCTCCGAGGAAGTAGCTGGATTGTCATAATAGGTAGCAGTTGCCATATCGTACATCCCTCCAGTACCAGGTTCAGGTACATCATAATCGTCACTGATTCTGCGAGCCCTGGTATTGTCGTAATAATTAGGTGCATTACCATTTTTGCTTGTCTGACGGAGGGTTACAACATGAGGATTGTCCATGTCCTCTGACACATGGAGATCACCCTTTGTTTTTCTGTAGAATCAAGAATAAAAGTTAACAAGAACAAGTAACAGGGTCGTACATAGCACAGGACAGGAAGGGCAGTTGTCCCCTAACTAGCTAAGGAAAACAGAACCAAATATTCCCTACAAAGAAAATATAACTGACTGCCCCCTCCCCCCCTTGTGTGGCAAGCTGTATATCATGTGACAAACCCTATTGTAAAATCATGTGAAACTGTACACCACGTGACAAACCCTATAGTGACATCATGTGACAAACTGTGTACACCATGTGACAAACCCTATAGTGACATCATGTGACAAACTGTGTACACCATGTGACAAACCCTATAGTGACATCATGTGACAAACTGTATACACCATGTGACAAACCCTATAGTGACATCATGTGACAAACTGTGTACACCATGTGACAAACCCTATAGTGACATCATGTGACAAACTGTATACACCATGTGACAAACCCTATAGTGACATCATGTGACAAACTGTATACACCACGTGACAAACCCTATAGTGACATCATGTGACAAACTGTATACACCATGTGACAAACCCTATAGTGACATCATGTGACAAACTGTGTACACCATGTGACAAACCCTATAGTGACATCATGTGACAAACTGTATACACCATGTGACAAACCCTATAGCGACATCATGTGACAAACTGTATACACCACGTGACAAACCCTATAGTGACATCATGTGACAAACTGTATACACCATGTGACAAACCCTATAGTGACATCATGTGACAAACTGTGTACACCATGTGACAAACCCTATAGTGACATCATGTGACAAACTGTGTACACCATGTGACAAACCTTATAGTGACATCATGTGACAAACTGTATACACCATGTGACAAACCCTAGTGACATCATGTGACAAACTGTGTATACCATGTGACAAACCCTATAGTGACATCATGTGACAAACTGTGTATACCATGTGACAAACCCTAGTGACATCATGTGACAAACTGTGTATACCATGTGACAAACCCTATAGTGACATCATGTGACAAACTGTGTATACCATGTGACAAACCCTATAGTGACATCATGTGACAAACTGTATACACCATGTGACAAACCCTATAGTGACATCATGTAACAAACTGCGTGCACAATGTGACAAACCCCATATGTGATAAGCATGTACCCATTTAAAACGAGTATGCAAAGTGCTCTTAAGATTTATGTGGATATAAATAAACAGTTAATTGATTGATTGATACATCGTGACAAACCCTATTGGAGGTGTTAGATGTAGATATGGTATAAGTGGGAGAGCTACAATACCAGCATACGGTACAGGGGTATATTCACTGTATGATACATAGTGAGCCAGGGGCGTGCAGGGGGTGCGCACCCCTCCAGAGAGGACTTAGGTCCTTTGTTCTCAATATTTTCCCAAAATATCCTCTCAAAAGTTTGCAATTTATATGATGGTGCACCCCTTCCTGAAGATAATCCTGGATCCGACCCTGTGAGCCCACTTTGTTTCTCGGCAACAATTTTATCACTAGCAACAGTGTTGGCAAACGATGAAACATGTAGGTGCTTGATGCTTCTAGAAATGTTTCCTTGTTTAGCTGGGGCCATACGTCACAGCAGTGACAAGGTATATTTCCTTTCGTAAAATAAACCTTTGCAAAACTGGCAGGCTAGTATGTTTTGCCAAGAAATAATAGACGACTTTCAAAAATGGCGGGCTCATTATTCACGAGAACGAGGCCAGAAAGACCTCTAAAATTATCATGGCATTAAATGAGTCTAATATATCCTAGTTTATCTTGTAAAAAGCGCAGAAAATAGGTATTTCTTGGGACAGGAAACAATAGGGAGTGTATCTCTACAACCTGCAGTTCTATAATGGTTGTCATGGTAATGATAACGTGATGAAGTATTACAAGACTATACTGGTTGTCAAGCAAACGTTCACGTGATAAAGTGGGCTTGGCTTAGGCACTGCAACATACCTCCTGTAGCAACAACAAATGATGATAATGATGATAATAATAGCCAAAGGAATTAAGACACTCAGTAGAATGATCATGACCGTCTTATCCTCTGTGAAAACATAGTACAAAATAAGTGCAAAAATAGTACAAATAAGTGCAAAAATAAAACAAGATAAGTGCAAAAATAGTACAAAATAAGTGCAAAAGTAATACAAAATAAGTCTGTGAAATCAAGGGTACAGGGACATGTATGGTTTGTTTGGTGTATACGTTGGTTGGTTAGTTGCAACGTCAAGTTAAGTTTCACCAATCAATAAATCCTTTTTTTTTTCTTCAGCAGATAACACAACGATAACGAGGCCTTAATAATTCCCCATATCCTACGAGAAATGAATTCAATAATTGTTTTATTATTTTTTGAAAATAATTCTTACTCAGTTGTGCTTTTCCCGCTTTTGGCATGAACCGCATGATTAGCGTGACGTCATATATACCGCAAGCTAATTTTTCCATATTCGAGAAAATTACGTCATAACTTCGAATAATGGTTTTCAACATTTTCATAACTCCAAATTTGGGCAGCTAGCCGGCGACTATGGTAATTTATCCGGTGGCTCTTAACCAATCAAAACTCTTGAATTATTTTCAAAATATAATAATATGTTCTGTTATTTTCTTGTTTGATTCTTATCCTTTGTTTTATGCTTTTTATTCTTATTCTTAACTCACCTTTTTTTTTCTTGACTTCTTTTTTGCATGTAACTCCATCTCCTTCATAACCATCTTTACAGCTACAACTGAACGAGCCTGGTTTGTTTGTACAAGTTGCATGCTCGTTGCAGTTGTTTGTACCGTCACTACATTCATCCACATCTATAGATACATTGAAACACCTTGTTAAACCTTGCTGCCATCATGAACTCGGTTATTTAGTTCAGGTACCTCGCTGTTTAGAACAGAAATCTATTTCTCTTAAATCAGTCGGTACGTTAATCAGCTAAAACCCAACTATCTTGAACTCAGTTATTTTAAAACTTCGTTATGCCGAAAAATTCACAATATTTATAATTCTATTTCATTAATAGAAAGATAAAGAAATAACACAAACACATATGCAAATAGCAGGCTAGTCGTGGGGTGTGTTAACAATACAAAAAATACATTTCTCTTGAATCATTTTGTCATTTACTAGTATGAAAAACTAGAATACAGATATCCTTGAAACCTCGCTCTGTCAAACGACATTCACACTCCCATTTTCGGGAACCCAGGTTATTAATTTATCGCTCGTCTCTCCTGTGTTCCCGCGGAAGTCCTACTGCATGCTTTACCTGACACAGCACTTTGACTTGGGTCAACCACAAGATTACCCAACTTAGTTATGTTCTTCATGGCATTGGTCACATTCCCGGCTGTTATACTCGAATTATCTGCAAAGTTCAATGTGACATTGGCCATGACACTTCCTTGCCTACAAGATGAAAAAAAGTAAAATTTTGTGAGTGAATAAATGAGCCGCCACAGACAACATTGAAAACCTTGTGCACCAATAATAACAATAACAATAACAATATAGTTTATTCAACAACATTAGTTGTAGGGAGAGCCAGAGTAACATACGTTTTCGGGCTGGCCCACCCGAGCTAATGACATATACAAATTCAAAACAAACTATATAAACGAAGGAGATATGTAAATACACATATATGTGTATATATATACTGCTTCTATAAGTAATGTCTTTTTTTTTCATTTTTGAATAATAATCTAAAGTGATTTTTGAAAGACTATGTAATATTCGTTGAATTTTCATTATGATAAAGTTAGAAGTAATATATATAGTGTATATGTATATAATGAAGTCTATTATAATTAACGAGGAAATATCTTGATAATATGTTAAGTTTTAAATTATATATCATGGCAAAATTATTTAGTTAATTTACGATGAATTATTAATACTTTAAGTATATAGGTTGTAAATATATAAAAATAATGCGCATTTATGGCGAAAAATTTGCAGGCGCTACTTATTCGTATGAAGCAGTGCGTAATTCTTTTACTTTTTTTATGAAAGGAATCCTTGACAAAGACTTAGTGTTGTCATTTAGCGAGTTCCAAATTTTAACTCCAGTGAATTTCAGGGAGAACTTTCCATAGTTGGTTGAAACTGATGAAAGAAACAAATTTAAATTTGAATGGCGAGTGTTATGATAGTGAATCTGAGAAATGTTCCTGAAATAATTTGCAAAAGCTGGAGGAAGCTTTCCAGTATAATAATCATACATAAAAATTGCAATTTGTACGAATACAATATCTTCAAACTGAAGAATTTTTAGTTGCTTGTAAATAGGTGGAGCATGGAGTTGAAAATGAGAAAATGTCATGATTCTAATTGCTTTATTGTTTAAAACATGAAGAGGGTTTGTTCTAGACTTATAGGTATTCCCCCAGGTCATTGCACCGTATTGTAGGTAAGGATATATCAATGAATAATACACGATTTTGCATGACTCCAAATCTAAATAGTGACGAAGTTTAGAAAGAATACCTATGTTTTTAGCGACTTTTTTTGATGTATAAATTATATGATCATTCCATGTAAGGTGACTGTCTATGTAGACTCCGAGGTATTTGATAGAGTTGGTCCTTTCAAGAGGGGAAGTACTTAGATACACAACAAGCGGATCTTTTGTTTCTTTTCTTAGAGAGGATATTATCATATATTTCGATTTCTTTATATTTAGAGAAAGTTTATTGGCATTAATCCACTCAGTGAGTTGCTTGAGCTCAGTATTGACTAGGTGGAGAAGGGTTTCAGGGTTTTTTTGCTCGGCAAAAATATTTGTATCATCTGCGAAAAGCCTAAATTTTAAGAAAGAACTGCAATTGCTGATATCATTAACGTAAAGTAAGAACAATAGCGGACCAAGGTTGGATCCCTGTGGGACCCCACACGTTACGGTTGTTGCATGAGATAGATAACCATTAAGGTCTACAAATTGTTTCCTTTCATTAAGGTAGCTTTGAAACCATTTAAGAGGAGTTCCACGGATTCCATAATGGTTTAATTTGACTAGAAGAATATGATGATCAACAGTATCAAACGCTTTTGAAAAATCAATAAAGATACCGACTGTGTACAGATTATTATCTATTGCTTGTAATAAGTTATCAACTATTTCAGTAAGAGCTAGGCTTGTGGAGTGGTTCTTTCTAAATCCAAATTGATGGTCAAATAAAATTTTCTTTTTATCCAAATAAGATAAAATCCTTATGTACATTAATTTCTCAAGCAGTTTAGAGAAAGGAGACAAAAGGGAGATAGGTCGGTAGTTTGAGATAATCTCGGTAGAGTCACTCTTATGTAACGGTATTACTCTGGACAGTTTTAATTTGTCTGGAAAGATACCTGACGATAGGGACTGGTTAAATATATGACTCAAGGGAACTGAGATTATTGTTTTGGCCAGTTTGACAAGACGCAGCGGTAGACCATATGGACCTAAGCCCTTAGAGATATTAAATTTAGAGATAAGATTTTCGATTTCTTGTGGAGTAGTAGGGTCTGCAAAGAAGCTATTCGGGCATACCATTGGAGATAAGAAGTTCTCTACAGATCTTGATGAGCATGGGATATTCACTGCTAATTTAGGTCCTATTTCTTTGAAATACGTAGTATATTGATTCGCCAATTTGATTCGCCGTTCTGCACCAAGTTTATGTCAGAGATTGTCGTTCTTCATCCAGCGCCAAACGAGTCAATTAGGTTTAGTCAAGAGACCATAATACAAAGAGAGTGAAAATCGCGGATTGATGTCTGCGCGGTGTGCTTTGGCGCTTAAGGTTATTTTTAGTAACAGGAAGTTGACGTGATATCGTGCGTGTAGACTGGGTACAAAGGGTAGAGAGGGGGTTTGAACCAACTAAGTCGAGTGCGGCAGGTTGGCAGGTACATTGCCAGGTGTGTATAAATCAAAACGAATTCCTGCTTACACATACCAGAATCCAATAACATCACACCCAATGTATCCAAACAATCCAGACGTTTCTGTGAAATACAGGTTGACCTAAAGAGGAACAAATCAGTTGGATAATAGGTAAATGCGTTTTTTAGAAATTCGTACTCTAAGTTAACAAACAAAGGCTGCTTACATAGAGAATGATGTATTTCTCTAACTGCAGGTAGTCTTCAGAAGATTCATCCTTGTAATCTTCCTTCCATACTAAATCTTGATTGTCTAATTTCGTGCAGCGCATTTTCAACTTGTACTTTTTGGATTCTGAAACATAATCAAGCCATACATCAGCGGTTCGAAAACTGCTTCTGTGGGTGCACGATATCCTAAATGTTAACACTGTAGCATCTAAACTTTTGCAAGTCTTCGAGTGACAAGGGAAGGGAGAAAAGTAAAGGTGTGAGGAAGAAAGGGAGGGAGGAAGAAGGCTGGAGGGAAGGAGTCTAAGAAAGGAAGGAGGGAAGGATGGATGGAAGGAAGGAAGGAAGGATGGAAGGAAGGGAGGAGTCGAAGAAAGAAAGGAAGAAGGGAAGGAAGGAAGGAGTCGTAGAAAGAAAGGAAGGAAGGAAGGAAGGAAGGAAGGAAGGAAGGAAGGAAGGAAGGAAGGAAGGAAGGAAGGAAGGAAGGAAGGAAGGAAGGAAGGAAGGAAGGAAGGAAGGAAGGAAGGAAGGAAGGAAGGAAGGAAGGAAGGAAGGATGGGTTTCAGACCCTACTTCAAGGAAACTTACTTTGACACTGCTTCTTGCCATCAGAAAACTTTTCACGATCCTTACATCGACACTTATAGCTACCTGGTTTATTGACGCATTCTCGACCCAAAGTAGAACACTTAGTTATGTTTTTACACTCGTTGATGTCTACAAATAACAGGAATACAGTACTCTTATTAGGCCCTAGATAAATGTTAGCAAATGACAGTTGATGATAGCAGATGACAGTTGATGATAGCAGATGACAGTTGATGATAGCAGATGACAGTTGATGATAGCAGATGACAATTGACGATAGCAAATGACAGTTGATGATAGCAGATGACAGTTGATGATAGCAGATGACAGTTGATGATAGCAGATGACAATTGATGATAGCAAATGACAGTTGATGATAGCAGATGACAGTTGATGATAGCAGATGGGAGTTGATGATAGCAGATGACAGTTGATGAAAGCAGATGGCAGTTCATGATAGCAGATGACAGTTGATGATAGCAGATGACAGTTGATGATAGCAGATGACAGTTGATGACAGGTGATAGTTGATAACAAATGATAGGTGGTATAAGCAGGCTTGATGACAGTATATAATGGTAGATGATAGCTGATGATAATAGATGATAGCAGGTAATGATAACAGGCGACAGTTGATAATAACAGATGACAGTTGATGATAGCAGATGACAGTTGATGATAGCAGATGACAGTTCATGATAGCAGATGACAGTTCATGATAGCAGATGACAGTTCATGATAGCATGGAATTAAAACTCTCGCTACAAACGCACATCAATAAATTCCATTTTGATGTGCATTTGAAATCTTGTATAGATACAAAGACAATGTAAAAATGTAATGAGCTTCGCCTTACAATACTTATATGGCCTTACTATTATTACCTTCACATGTTGTCTCGTTGACCTTTTTAAAACCACTTCTACAACTGCAATCTCTTCCGCCAGGTTTGTTTGTACACTTTTGATTGCAGCCTCCATTATTTTTAGTGCATTCATTGATATCTACAAAGGCAATTGTTGTAGAATTAAAGCAGTTGTATATGTTGAATAAGCGCGATAAACTTCACGTTTTATCGACTGAAAAGGAACCTGAGGAACAGCCTAACGTGTTGACTTTCTCAAAGTCGTCAGCCTCGCTTTTTAATTTTTGGCTTTAACGAGTAAAATACTGAATAAAATATATAAAAAAAATAAAAAAGAAAAAAAAAAAGAAAAAACTCGAATAACGACTAAAATAAAGACTAAATATGAGAGTAATCATGGTACTTCTTACGAGTTGAAAAACTCTTCAGTGCTATTACCCAGGCGTTTACTAAGCAAGCTTTGGCTCCATTCAAAGAGGGGCAAAACACACCCAAACACATATTGGATAAAAATACTTTCAGGTTTAAAAAATCATCTGGACTTGAGGATAGCCCCTACAGTTAGCGTGTCTGCTAGAGCAGATTTCGTATGACTGTGAAAACGGCACCACACCATCACGGGGCGGTTACGGCAGGAATTTCGAATGTTTTCAAAGACAACACGGCACTGACACGGTCACGGTACGACGTGGTCCGCTTCACACTCTTACGAAATCTGCTTTAGTTGACGCACGTGCACGTCACGTGACAAGGTTTACGATCGCGCGCCACTTGTGCGCTCACGAATTCGCCACCATCGTAAGATGAAGTTTTTTTGGTTACCTGTGCAAGACCTTTTGTCATCATTTAGTTTGAAGCCAGGCCTACACGAACAGTTGTAGGATCCACTGAAATTGGTACAATTCTGGCTGCATCCATGGTTTTGCCTGTTACACTCGTTGATATCTTTTCAAAACAAAAAACAAATAAAACAACAGCAAAAAAAGAAAAAAGAAAGAAAGAAAGAAAGAAAGAGAGAGAAAGAGAGAGGGAGAGAGAGAGAGAGAGAGAGAGAGAGAGAGAGAGAGAGAGAGAGAGAGAGAGAGAGAGAAAGAAAGAAAGAAAAAAAAACAGATTAAGATTTTAAGAACATTTGATTTGATTGGTAAGACAATAACAAGGAATAAATCAAGTGCTTTGATTGGCTAGATAATAATAAGGAATACATCAAGTGATTTGATTGGCTAGATAATAACAAGGAATACATCAAGTGATTTGATTGGCTAGATAATAACAAGGAATACATCAAGTGATTTGATTGGCTAGATGATTATAAGGAATACATCAAGGGCTTTAAACTGACAAATCCCTTGATGCATTCCTTATTACAACTAAAACGGTTTAATATTACCAGTTGCGGACTTCACAATTTTGAGCTATGAACATTTAAATGTTCTTATGTAAATAAGATGAAGTCAAAGAAGGCATTTGGACTAACTTCATGTGATATTTGCAACACGTGCTGTTGAATAGGATAACCAACTTTTTTCTAAATTGCACGTTTTATCTATAGAATTGTTTTACAAATGGAAAATTTCCAGTATTTAGGATTGAGTCGTTTTTGTATAATAAATGATGCCTCCTTTGGCGTTATCAAATTAGAATAAAAACATTTAAAATGCTCATAGCTCAAAATTGTGAAGTCCGCAACTGGTAATATCACACTGCTTTAGTTATAAACTTAATAAATAAGTCATTTCAGAACAAACAAATATGCGTCATAGGGGTTTTTACCTCCCCGAATGACTTTAAATATCAAGATAGATCAAGTTATTTGATTGGTTAGTTTACTATCAATAAAGTGATTTGATTGGTTGAGAGCCATCGAACGAAGTGTACCATTCCTTGCATACCTTCACAAGTCTTTTTATCGCTGGTAAGATTGAATCCCTTGGAACAATGACACGTAACAACCCCTGAGGTGTTTGTACACATTCCCCCGACACATCCGCCATTTGAAGCACCACACTTGTTGTCTGGTTTAACTGTTAAAAAATGAACAAGTTAAGATTTC
This sequence comes from Telmatactis stephensoni, assembly GCA_029948255.1. NCBI lineage: Eukaryota > Metazoa > Cnidaria > Anthozoa > Actiniaria > Isophelliidae > Telmatactis > Telmatactis stephensoni. Next base: position 452,571 of record JALIZF010001935.1, read on the forward strand.
CATACAAAAATTATAATCGAAACAAAGAACAATAGCAGAAATTTCGATTATCAATCACAAGAGATTTTTTATCGGGGAGTATAAGTACGCATGCGCTAATGTTTATGCGCATGCATTTATCTTGAGTAACAAAAATTAAGAACTCATTTTCACAACCTCGTTCCCAGGTCCTTTCCTCCAAGCGAAGGGAAAAGGACCTGGAAACGAGGTTGCTCATTTCCACTGATTTGCACTGCATATTGTCATCAATGTGCGAGTTGACAGGGAAAGTTTAGCTTGTGATCGTTATAGTAATGTCGATAATTATTTTCAGGGAAAATGTAGATGGATAAATGGAAAAAATGGAAAAAATCGTGAATGAAAAAGCATCAGGGGTCAAAATACGAACGTTTCCAAACACAATATGGTTTGAAAATCACAAAAGTCTTCTACACAAATGTCAGTACATATGGTTAGAATTTTCGATCATCTTAAATAAATAAATAAATAATACCTGAACAAGAGCTGTTATCTGCATCAAGATTAAATCCTTGATCACAGCCACAAATATAAGAACCTCCAGTGTTCTTACAAACTTGAGTGCACTTGTTGGTGATTGGGATTTTGCACTCGTCGATGTCTAAAAATCAAATTAAAAAACAGGCCTTTAGAAAATATGGATTAACATTAAATCCGTGAAGATCGCTGAATCGAAAAATAGATAATCAATATCTCGTCCGAGAACCTTTGTTTCGATAGGTGTACACCAGCCATAAGTCTTACCTTCGCATCTATAAGTATCGTCGTTCTGTTTGACAAGTTTAAAGCCTGTTTTACAGCTGCAATCATATGAGCCTTCGGTATTGTTGCAAAAATGACCAAAACATTTCTTTTTAGGTATTTTACACTCATCGATATCTAGAATAAAAATGAACAATGAAAGATCTAATTATGAATTGGGAATCAGAGATTGGGAATCAAAAATGAACTGAGAAACACCGCAGTCAAATGTCTGTCATGTGCGAGATTTCGCGGGGGACTGATTTTTTGGGGCTGAGTTTGATTTCTGTAGCTTAGGTTTCGGCAATCTCGTACCCAGAGCCTGCGTTCCTCTTGGTGAGCGTCCGACCGTTTTTCGATCGCTGACCAAGAGGAACGCAGGCTCTGGGTACGAGATTGGGTTTTGTTTGTTTCCACTCCCGAATGCTTTCACTGGGGAGAAGTTTAATAAGGCACGCATGCGTGATACGGAGTTATGTTTAATGGAAGGACAGATCTTACGCGAAAGCCAGAAGTTAAACCCTACAACAAAACAAACGTAATAAGTTGAAACATGATGAAATACCTTCGCAGCCTTTGAGTGGATCTCCCTGGTAACCAGGTTTACATTCGCATGAAAAGCTTCCAATTTTATTTATACACACCGTATTAGCTTTACAGTTTTTGTCTGAGCCAGTATCAGTACATTCGTTAATGTCTATAGGAGTAAAAATAGAACAATATCGTCAGCATATGAACTTAATTTCATGAATTTTGAACGACTGAACATAGTTAACGAGCAGTGGTGGATTTAGGGGAGGGGTGCAGGGGGTGCGTACCCCTCCTGAGACGACGACTTTGAGTCCTTTTTTTCTCAATATCTTTCCAAAATATCCTCTCGGCAGTTTCCAATTTATATGATGGTGCAACCCCTCCTGAGGACGGTGCACCCCCCTGAAGATTAATCCTGGATCTGCCCCTGCCTGGGTCTTGCAAAAGCCTCTGCAGTTGCCCAATATCCTTTTTTGAAGAAAGCGTATTGGATATCCATACCTGTACAAGTTGTTAGTGTTTGGAACACGTTTGAATCCCTTCTTACAATCACACTTAAAGCTTCCAATGATGTTCGTGCACTTTTCGTTTTGGGTGCAGTTGTTGGTAGAAGCATTCAAACATTCGTCAAGGTCTTGAAACAGGAAAAAAATCAAATCAAATCAATCAATCAATCAATTAATCAATCAATCAATCAATCAATCAATCAATCAATCAATCAATCAATCAATCAATCAATCAATCAATCAATCAATCAATCAATCAATCAATCATCAATTAATTAATCAACCAATTATCAATCAATCAACCATCAATCAATCAATCACTAGCCAATTAATCATCAATCAATTAATCATCAATCAATTAATCAGTCAATCAACCAATCAGTCAATTAATCAATCGTCAAGTCAATCAATCATCAATCAATCAATCAATAAGTAGATAAATAATCGAAAATCGTGACAACCGTAATCATATTAACAAAGGTGACACAGTTGTATTTAGAAAAATAGTTTGATGGGACAACGAGGTGAGGGCGCAGAAAGATGATTAACTATTTAAGTTTGACCAATAAAAATACAGTATTGAAGAAGGGGAGGGGTTCCCTAGAGTACGATAAATAGAGAATCTATCATAAAAAGTGCGCGCGTACGGTATTTATTCACGAGACGTCAAGTATGATAAAACGAACGAGCGATACAAAACAACGATTGAATCAAAGTGGTATGTGCGCACTTCCTATTAAATACTCTAATACTTTACCGCGGCAAGCCTGCCCATCTCCTGAGAGACCTGCTGGACATGGGCCGCATTGGAATCCAAACGGTTGTTGTCTTGCTGTACAACTGACATTCCCGAAACATGGCTCATCTTCGCAAGGATCGACTGGTGTTTCGCAGAGGTCTCCAGTAGAGTTGTCTAGACATTTACAAGCGACTAATTGTAGAGTGCTGTTTGGATACGTTTGTTGGGTTGTGTTAAAGTCACATTCACCGCCGTTCTTGCAGTCACAGTAACGAACTTCAAGCGGCTTGACAGTAACAGCACCTGCGAGCAAAACAACAGATGAAAAAGATACATTTAAAACTGTTAAATTCAATATGATTAACTCTAAAATCAGTTACATATCAGTTAAAATCAGTTATATATCACATTCGTTCATTGCGTGACTAGCGTGACAACGTCACGACGTTAAGTTCAGGACGCCATTTCACTTGTTTTCACGTCCTCTTCTTGATGTCGGCGACGTCAACGGTTATTTCGAACAAAATTCGTCAGCGCGCGCGGCGTCCTCTTTAACGTCGCGTAGTGTTTGCTAAATCACTCTGTTAATACTTATGGGCGTTGCCCCTTCTTCCTGCTCCCTCTACAAGCGCTACATTTCACTAGTCTTCAAAGCTACTGCGTTTAAACCCTGGCTAATATAGGTTAATCGCTCCCGGCTCCCATTCCAACAGAAGATTAATTTCGCCTCTGAGGCCTTAAGTCTTGGTAATGGAGACACTTTCTTTTATGCTAGATTTTAAAAATTTCGAATTGTTCATACCTTGTGTGTCATTGGCAATGAATTCGATGTTAGGCTTAGGAGATTGATCTCGTAGCCCCGCTGGTGGTGTCCACTCAAACTGGCCATTACTGAAGACAGCATTGTCAGGAAGAGTATTGCTTATTAACTGAACAGCATCATTGTTGGGATCTTTTGCCGTGACATTCACTGAGAACCTTTTGCCAGCTTTCGCGTTAACTGTTGCTGGACTAAATGTGATTGTAGGTGGAAGGTTTCCTAATGTTGTGAAAAAATATTTGTGATTAAAAAAAACGATATATCATCCACTGACTGACTAACTGATTGGATGACTGACTGGATGGATAGACGGATGAATGAAAGAATGAAAAATGACAAAGGAAGAATAGGAGGGAAGAAAAGAAGGAAGGAAAAAAGCCAAGGAAGATTTGGAGGGAAGGTTTGGAGGAAGGTTTGGAGGAAGGTTTGGAGGAGGCAAGGAAGCTAGGAAGCAAGGAAGCAAGGAAGCAAGGAAGCAAGGAAGCAAGGAAGCAAGGAAGCAAGGAAGCAAGGAAGCAAGGAAGCAAGGAAGCAAGGAAGCAAGGAAGCAAGGAAGCAAGGAAGCAAGGAAGCAAGGAAGCAACAAAGCAACAAGGAAGGAAAAAAGGAGGGAATGGTGGGTGATAACACTGAATACCAATACCAAAGGCAAACTAAGTTTTTTTACCGACGATTGCCTTGACTTTTTCTAGGAGGGAGGGAGGGCCGGAATGGTGCATGATAGGACAACTCTCAATGCCAAAGGGAATATAAGTTTCTTACCGACGATTTTCTTGACTTTCTCGCTTTCTTCCTCAAACGTCCTCGTTGCATTGGCAAAAGACTCGTCTCCTGTAAGACAATAGTCCAGCAAACACTCGCTACCATTTTTACATACTGCCCTCATGTGGTCAGTTATATTTGCTTGACAGTCGGACAAGAACAGCGGTGTGAAAATTCCATCGAAAAAGACGTTTTCCTTGGAGCAGCTATCGTTAACAAACATTCCTTTGCCATCTTGAACTTTCCCTAAGTCAAGCAAGACAACATGAAGTTATTAAAACGTGTTCAAAAGAGACCTTGCACAAAGACGACGGGAGCGTCATGAGCATTTTACTTTTTAGTTGAACTGGGACTTTCCTTGAAGAGGACAGCGGCTTGCGTATAAAATGGATTATGGGTGCACCATCGTCCATTTAAGATGAGCACGACAACTACTTTTAAAGTGAGTGTTCTCACGTACTGAGACGTATGGTTAGAGTACGGGCGTCTAGACATTTCTACACAAGCAGTTTTCATATGACTAGGGAAAATGACATGTTCACGATACGGCACGGTTACGGCAGAGATTTCGAAAGGTTTTTATAGACATCACGACAATGACAAGGTCACGGCACGATACGCTAATATCTTCTACAGCAGATCCACGTAGTGGCTATTCTTCTGCTGGCACTCACACGCACTACCTCTACATTACATATTTTGCATACATCGCTCAACTCACATGTTGATTTTTGCTGAGGGAGGAAAAACCGGAGAACCCGGAGAAAAAACCCTCGTGGCATGGTAGAGAACAAGCACATAAACAGACTCAGTTCACATATGATCCGATTGCTCGAGCCGGGACTCGAACCTGGACCACAGCGGTGAAAGGCCAGGTGCTCTTACCACTCGGCCACCCATGCCACTCCACGTTCCGTTTCACAAAACTGTTCTAAGCCATTAAAGCCTACGTTACGTTTGCACCAAGGCGATCGAGTTATCCCCGATAGCCGCAATAGCTCTTCTGGTGGCTATCAGGGACAATTCGTCTTCAAACTGAGGGCTAATTAAGAATCACAATCGCGTGCACACCTCCAAAGAGCACAGTACTCACATGTTTGCCCATAACTAAAGATTTCCTTCTCCGTTGAGCTGATTGGAAGCGTTGTTCCATTACGGAACATCAAGTCATCATTTTTATCGTTATTCATTTTTCCTAATAAACCACGAGTGCTGTTTACAAAGTTTCCAGGAATCAAGAACGATATTTGTAGAAAGCCCATCCCTGGAGTAATCTTGGCTACAAGACCACTATCAAACACTGTTTCTAATGTTTTGTTGTCTGTTGATTTTTTCAGGAAAAAGCCCGGTATTTGCTTTAGGTTGTTGATACCAAAGTTTTGGCAGTTCCCAGATTCGTTGTACGACGTGATACTGAAATTTCCAGCCATAACATCACTGAACAACACCTTTGAAAATAATCAAAAACGTAATTGTTTAAGGAATGGAATAGGAATATATAAAGACCAAATAGAAAATGGGAGCAAGAAATAATATAAATCAAGTAAAATACAAACAGAATGAAAATGAGTTAGGCCGTGAGAATGCAAAATGGAGAGTTCTTGTGGTGACCAGTGTACAGCTGAGACGTCAGGGCCGTGATAACGGGACGTAAAGATTCCCCCCTAAGACCGAATCAGGAGAATAAAAAAAAAGAAGCCAAAAGCAGTAAAACGAATCGAAGGAGCCCTCCCTTCCCTCCGGCCAAAGACGTGCAATCACTGGCGTTGTTTCCAATCCAAGATTTCCAATCTTGCATATTCTCCATTTAGCCATATTATATCTCTATTTATCGGCCACTATTTGATTAATGATATCTTGATGGGAACTTTGACAGGCTGTTAAATAGACAGGGGGGTTCATTAACGTTTTAAATTGGGGGTTGGGGACATCTGACTGTGACACCCAGGCAAGGAAAAGAGACATTTGCTACCAAATGTTGCCTTAGTTGTCCAAGACAGCTGGGCAAAACCCACCAAAGTCGCCTCCACAGCCGCTGTATTTGCTCGGTGCCCAGCCTTTAATAAACCCTCTGAATAGATGGTGTGTTCGTTGAATGGTGGCCTCAAATGTTGGTCCGCAGTGTAATAAAAGCCCTTCTTACCTGTATGGTGGTATTCTTACTGGAACGCAAAGCAAATCCAGAGAAAACAGTGGCTTTTGAGAGACCTCCATCTTTATGGGGAGGTCTCTTAGTTCTGCCATCAATGCGGTTGTTGGGTGTTTCTAGGACCACATAATCACCGAGACCATTGAATGAAAACATTAACCCATCCAGGGTAGTGATGTGTGGATCACCGAAAAAAAATCCTAAAAAAACAAGTTTATGATAAGAGTTCTTCCATTTGAGGTCCTTTCTACATCAATACGCTTTCTAAAAAGTACATTTCCTTCCAACAAGGCGAGATTAAATTTTCTTCAAGACTAGATCACTTTGACGACAGCCTACATATGATTTATGTTGGGGTCAGGGATGTTATGTTCTCTCCCTCCACCCCTACCCTCTCCCCCCCTCCACCCCTACCCTCCCCCCCCCCCCCCCCCCATCGCAACAGAACCCTGCACTTGGCTATCGCTTTATTGAGCACTATCTGCATGACTATGGAAGGTCACGGCACGGCCGGTCACGGCACAGGTCACGACACGGTCACGGCAGGCGCGGTTCGTTTCACACACTCATACTGCACTATTTCAATTATAGACATTACCAAAAAATAACATCCGTATGAATATGAATACGCGTCGTACTCGTCTTCGCCTAAAACCAAACCGCCAACGACAATCGCATTGTCGGGGTTCATCGTCATCATCGTTGCCACATCCTTCGTCCACAGGTCGTAATTGTTTGAAATTTCCACAATACAGGGTACTTTGTTCACAGCACCAGTTGTATGGTTCAACGTCCTCTAAAGCGTACTTGTCACGCATGGAACGTGGACTATACCTAAAAGTAAAATAATTTTATTCAATGTTTGTCAGCACAGTGGAAATCTACAAGCCAAACAAAACTAAGCCTCAGGTGATTGTAGATTTCAAATAGCACGTGAGTAACACGTGAGTGAAATCATCCAATCAAAGCACGCCTCACATGATTACACATTTCAGATAATTCATGGTCGCGCTTGGTTTGACATGCGCGACGTGTTTTGCCAAGTCCAATCTCGTTCCCAGAGCCGATTTTTCTTACTGCGCATGCCCAGTATTTTTTCTTCGAGCATGCGCAGTGAGAAAAATCGGCTCTGGGGACGAGATTGTTCCAAGTCTCAACGCTTGGCTGCATGTTATAAATTGACTCTCACACTCTGCTCTTATACCTTAGGGCTCGGCCTCCTCTGGAATCCGAATCTGGAACAAGAGCATCTCTGCTTGGAAAAGTTGTATAGTAACAGCATGACTTGGTTTTTTCTTGCCGCCTTTGTAACGTGTAACATACAACACCATTATCATTCAAGTATTCATGAAACCGCATGTCAAATTTTATAGCTGGCAAAGTGCAAGGACAGTCTGGCAAGTCTTCCACCCAATTGTTGTCTTTCTTGGATGTCTTCCGTATCCACGCGAGACATTTTTCGGAAGGGGTTGGTGGAGGGGGTGCCGGCGGATTGAACTCCCAGACCAAACTTCCTGTACGTTCGTTTCCAGCAGGGCCTCTGAATTTCATTTGGTCAATCTTATACATTCTTGTTGTGAAAGAACCATCGACTTGGACACTTCCACTTCTAGATTTCAGCGTATAGCCCACAGCGACCCTGTCATCAGCAAGGTCCCATTTCATTCCACCATCTTCATAGAAGTACATCAACACTGTGTTCGAGCCATTGGTGGCAACAACTGCTTGGTAGGTATTTCTCTGTTGACCGAAAAAAATTAACTTAATTAGTTAAAAAACGATGAAGATGCTTAATATCAAATCTACCATGCCATGAATATCACCCATATCGAAATCCCCAAACTGTGGCTTTTGAAGTGCTAGTGAAGTGACAAGACTTTGGTATCTCGTTAATCTATATTTAAGTTCGTTCGTTCGTTAGTTTTCTAACACAGGCTTTTGTCGAGACTGTGCACATTTCAGTGCTACAGGGACTCAGGAGGTGATTACATGGCACAACGATCATTCTAGCAGGCGAATCATGAGTAAAACCCAGCTAACAACTCAAACTCCCACTCAATTTGAATTGCCGAAATAGGGTTTACAATACAATACAATACAATACGATACGATACGATACGATACGATACGATACGATACGATACGATACGATACGATACGATACGATACGATAAAGGTTTATTCCAGATGCAACTAAAAATTGTGTTTTACAGATATGATAAAAGCTAAAGCGAGTACGTTACTATAGCAAAATAAATAATAGGCATCTAGAAAGGAAGTTATGAGGTTATCCCTATATGAAAACTCCTTTTCGAGTGATTCTTTTTTAGAGCGAAACCACATGCACAGCGATAAGTAGTTCTACGTGTTTGTAACACACAAAATCGCGTTTCCCATCGTAAACACAAATCATTAATTCCTTCATGATGAGCTGCGGTTTATTGCTAATGGTCCTTATATCATTCCTACCTCATTTGGATAAGCACTTGAAGGAACCACATTTCGCCAGGTGACAAGCAAAACCCAACTGGCTTCAAAGTTAGTCAACGTTGTAGAATTAGACACAAACTTGTTGATTTTTCTCAGCAGAGAAGAAGAGTCGTCGTCGTCTGCATAGACTTGACAAATGTGCAAGGATGATACACTTATCAATCCTGCTTCCGTCCAAAATGGAAAGAACGCGTTTCTATTTACGTTGTCGAATGCCTTTGGCGAACGTTTTCCGTATTTCTTGTCAACTGTGATTTTACCATCGATGTAAACCTGAAACGATATTGCATTGGATGTATCATTAGGGGACAGACAGACAGACAGGGATGTATCATTAGGGGACAGACAGACAGACAGACAGACAGGGATGTATCATTAGGGGACAGACAGACAGATAGACAGACAAGCATTATGGGGAGCAAGGGTGGCCGAGTGGTTAGACCGCTTGCCTCTCACCGCTGTGGTCTCTGGTTCGATTCCCGGACGGGGCACTTCATGTGAGTTGAGTTTGTTAGTTCGTTCTCTCCCTTGCTTCGAGGGTTTTTCTCCGGGTCCTCCGGTTTTCCTCCCTCCATCAAAAACGAACTGGTGAGTCGAGTGATTATTTGCAAAATATTTAAGGTAGAGGTAGTGAGTGTGAGAGTATAGTGTCCCCCAATTAGTGCGCGAGCGCTATAAGACTAGGACACTTAAATAAACAGTTATTTATTTTATTTTATTTATTTTATTTAAGCATGTATCATTAGGGGACAGACAGACAGATAGACAGACAAGCATGTATCATTAGGGGAAGACAGACAGACAGACAAGCATGTATCATTAGGGGACAGACAGACAGATAGACAGACAAGCATGTATCATTAGGGGAAGACAGACAGACAGACAAGCATGTATCATTAGGGGACAGACAGACAGATAGACAGACAAGCATGTATCATTAGGGGAAGACAGACACACAGACAAGCATGTATCATTAGGGGACAGACAAGCATGTATCATTAGGGGACAGACAGACAGATCAGATAGACAACATATATGCACAGGTATAAAACAGATACATACACAAAGAGCCATAAATTATAGCTAATACTTACATAAAGTTTTTTGTAAATTTTCCCATTAAAGTAAAATCCAAGGTCGGTGTCAACTTTCCAGTATTTTTTCCTACCCACATTATCATATGTTATAATCACACATTTCGATCTGTCGACTTCGAAAAGTCTTTCGTCTATCATAAAAAGAAGAGAAAATTGAATCTTAATTTTTATGTGGTGGAAGATATAATGTTTCGTTGAGTGGAGCAGACATTATGTTGGCCTGTGTACAGCCGTTTCCCCCCTCCCCCCTCCCCCCTTAACCCTTAAGTGGTTAAGCCACTTTGTTAGTTTAGTGGCCTGAGGGAAAATCGATCACTTTGCAAGGGCTGCGTACATAGTTCGGCGGAGGGTAGCTGTAATTATAATTTAAGATTAATGTGTATACACGATCACATCAGCTCTGCTATAATTTTATCGTGTTCCATTATTATTATTCATCGCTGAGGTACGGATTGGAGTCCCGTTTCGGATGCTGGATCATATGTGAGTTGACTTTGTTTGATGTGTTGTTAAGTGAGTTAAGTGTTGTATGTAGAGTATATTGAATGGTAGCGAGTGTGAATGAATCTCGGAGATATTGGCAGTATTTACTGCTCTGAAATCCGAGGATAAACAAAAGATTTAAATTAAAAAATAATGATAAACGGCACGCTGATGTTACGAAACAGTAACGTCATGGTACTGTCACGCCACAGCACCGCCAAGCCACGGCAATGTCACGCCACAGCACGGTCACGCTATAGCATGGTCACGCCATGACACGATCACGTAGTCGAACATAGAATATGATGAAAGACATATAATGGATCTCTTAAAGTCGTATCAGGCCAAGTGCATTCATTTTTTCACTCATGGACGTGAACGTTGTGTGACGTTAGTTTAATCAGAGTCAACAGTGATAAAACTGACCTTTACAATGTCGGCCATCCCCTTTGTATTCCTCTTTGCATTTGCACGTGTAGCTTCCGACGGTGTTCATGCATGTAGCGTGCTTGTGGCAATCATTCAATGAATCAGATTCACACTCGTTGATGTCTAAAACGTACAAGGAGATTTAGTCACACAAAATAACAGCCCTACACAGACAGACACCCTGATAGAGAGTCGGTGGGGGACACACAGAGACATTCAGACACCTCTGGCAGACAAACACAGGTCCAAAGAGTCGGTTAAACAGTCAAATAAGTGGACGAATACTAGGCAGACAGACAGACAGACAGACTGACAGACAGACAGACAGACTGACAGACAGACAGACTGACAGACTGACAGACTGACAGACAGACAGACAGACAGACAGACAGACAGAATGACTGACTGACTGACAAACAAACAGACCAGACAGACTGACTGACAGACAGACCTGAGACAGACAGACCTGAGACAGACAGATTGGGCTGACAACAAATCAACCTGGAGCGCAAGCGCACACACATATTCAGAGTTTCAGAATTTCTCACTGAGATTTTTTACGAGCAGTACAGGCGACACGAGCAATGCAGAAGCGATACAACCAATACAGGCGATACGAGCAATGGAGCGGTTCGTTTGAATTAGTATAAGTGCATTCCAACACATGCCTAAAAAGATCCTACTACTGGTTGTAATATATGATCCTAAGGCCTCAGTAGTTTCATCGTCGATGCCGCAGGTCTAACTTATTGCTGGAACATCTCCGTATATTGGAGACGGGGCCTACGGTTTAACGTACTTATCCTAGAAGACGCGAAGGTCTAAGCCATTTGCAGATGTAGTTACAAAGGCAGCACCTTCTCCTCAGTTATTTTAAGACCCTGAGTGTTGGTCCGGCCGGGCTTGAACCCACGACCTCCCGCACGAAAGACCGACGCTCAACCTACTGAGCCAACCGGATGGCGGTTAATCAATTGCAATACATGTGATACACTGTGCAGTACAGGCAATACAAGCAATCCAGGAATAAGAGCAACACATAGTATACAGAGAGGAACATAACAACAGTTGGAGTCACGCTTCTATACCTGTGCAATTCACCAAAGGACGGTTTTGTACTGAGGTGTTTCTGGTCTCTTTAAATCCCTCAATACATTTGCATTCATAGCCAGGTTCCTGGTTTACGCAAGTACTGTTAGTGATGGCTTTGCAAGGCTGTTGTTCCACGCACTCATCAATATCTACAAAGAAAAACAAGACAAATTAACTGACATAAACATAGGTATCTTCGCTGCAATCCTGCTGCAAGGAAACAGTGTTTTTGTCACATAACAATACCATGGTTTTGTGGCTCTTTCTTGGTGTTGCAAGGCACCTGAGGCATGAAGACAATATAGTCAATTGAATAAACGTTGTCGGGTCTAAAAACATAGAACATAGAAGCTGAGGCCGAAATGGTGATCGGTGAATAATCAGTTATATTTTGATTTATTCATTTACGCTACAACCGATAAAAATTCGAAGCCAAGCGGCCCGCCAACGCAGGTCTTGCATTTGCTGTCAGCATTTTGCATCGAAGGCACAGCGTAAATGAATAAATCAGAATATTATTATTCACATCCAAAGCACCATATTATTCACATCCCAAGCACCATTTCGGTCTCGGCTTCTATGTTCTATGTTTTTAGACCCGACAACGTTTTTTCAATTGACTATATACAGTAGCCGAGAACAAAGAACTTTGAAACACCAAGAAAGCTAGACCCGATTTTGTTCGCAGTTCTATTGAGGCATTTTTGTAATATTGATACTGGAAGACAGACATAAACAGTGTTTATTATAAAGTCATTGTCAAAAAGGATTGTCCATAACATTTTACTTAAAGGAGAACTGCAAGCTGAAAAACAACAATTTTTATTCTGCACTTTAGAACAACAACAACAACAACAATATGTTTATTTAGTACCACAATTACATGAATAAATATTTTACATGAATATAACATAAAACGGAAATTTAGGTACAAGCCACCTATAATAACCATATCTGGCTAACCGAGATAGGTGGCTTACATTTTGGTTATTACAGTTATTGATGGTCAGATGGATTATTATGACAAAAAGATGAAAATGTAGAAAAAAGAAAACATACAAAATACAAAATACAAGATAGAACGTCTATAGAAAAATACATAGATGGATCAAGTTGATATTAATTAGAATGATTGTATATATTATATTTATAATAAGGTTGATAGTCACCGCTTAAATACTATCAACCTCTGATGAAACTATATAATTAATCAAAGTTGATAGTACTTAACTAGTGCGAATTAGTTTGTATTTAAGATAGCGAGAGTATAAGGAATATCTTTAGACCAACATCGATTGAAATACTAATCGACGTAGGTCTTGAGCAAATCGTTGCTAAGCATTTCCTTAAATTTTGTCCTACTTAATTTTTTTGTAGACTCACTTATTGAGTTCCAAATTTTTGCACCACAAAATTTGATATTGAATTTTCCATAATTAGTTTTAATTTTTGGTAAAGAATAGCTGTTTTTTGATGCTAATCTAGTACTGTACCGATGTTTTTGGTTAACCTGCAAGAAATACGAATCAAAGGTACTAGGCAAGTTGTTTGAGTCATAGTCATACATGAACAGAGCCGTGTAAATAAAAACAAGATCTGGGAACTTAAGGATTTTTAATTTTAGAAAAATAGGATTTGAATGAGCATCGAAGTTGCTAAAAGTCATTAGGCGTAATGATTTCTTTTGAAGAATAAGGAGAGGATTGATTGTTGATTGATACGTGTGACCCCATGCAACAATACCGTAAATCAAATATGGATAGATTAAGCAATAATATAAATTGACTTGAACTTCGTAATCACAATTTTGAAAGCTGTTCTTCAGAATTTCGATTCCACATTTTTTTTCAAAAGAATATTGAAGTTTTTAGTATAGCGTTTGTATGACGTTAAGTATGTGCAAAATGCCTTCAAATTGTGAGCTCTAAGTGAAACCAAATGTCTTGCGGAGGCTCTTTCCAAAACAATTGAGGCAAAAACGTGCATTTTGAGGCTTTTCGTGCATGGATGGAAATTTATTTTCATTTGTTCCCCATACTGACTTGACGTCATCAAAGAGTTATATTAAAAACTCTAATGATTTTTTTAATATGGATTGGAAATTTTGGAAGAAAAGCTTTTAAAGTGTGATTACAAAGGTCTAAAAGTTTATGATATAAAAAATGTTTATATGCGAATTTCCAGTTAAAATTTTCCTTTATAAAAAAAGAACGACAAGTGATCAACAAAACAAAAAGCTTTATCTTCGCCAAAAAATGCAACTTCTGAGTTTAGTTCCCCCTCTACAATGTCACTAGTTTATTTCTGACATATCTATTCAATGGGAAACGGTATTGAATGAAATCTCACCATCACAGTTTCCACTGAGGCTGTTGAACCTTTTACTAGCTCCACATGAACACATAAATGATCCAATGGTGTTTTTACACTCAGCATTGGAAAATGCGCATTTGTTGCTGGGGTCAAGACATTCGTTAATATCTGTAAATGTAAAATGTAAAATGTAAATGCTTTGTTTATAGTGGAAGAGCACTTATCTATCCATGCACTCCATTGAAATAATCACAACTAAATAATGTAAATGAAACATAAAGTGTTTAAGAAACCCAACTGGCAAGGAGGTAAACCAGTTGGCTATATACAAGCATGGTCGAGAAACTGAATTTGAGCATGGTGAACCCGGAACAAATTCAGTCTCAGCTAGTGGTCAGAGCGGGACTCGAACTCGGGGTCACCGGATACGATTCTGAGACCGACACTCTGACCACTCGACCATGCTGCCTCCTCCTGGAAAAAAATGGAATAAAACAAAAGATGTGGTAAGAGGAATAAAAATTGGTAAGTACCATAGTTCTGCCTTAGTACATAGATCATAATAATAATAATCATCATCATAACATCATTACCATTATTATTATTATGAGGCATCGTCATCAATACCATGACTACTATCATCGTTACCATGACAACCACATTACTTTACCATTACTATCACCATGACTACCATTATCGTTTCTATGACCCATCTTCACCACCATTACTACCATCATTACCATGACTACCACTGTTAATATGACTACTGTACTGCCATTACCATGACTACCATCATCGCTACTGACTCATCATTGCTGACATTACTACATCATCATTACCATGACTACCATTGTTACTATGACTACTACCACTGTCATGACTACTGTCATCATTATTTACTAAACCATTACCATCGTTACCATGGCACCCATATTTGTGACTATTATCATTAGACATGAATACTATCATCGTACTAGAGTGCTTACAATATATCCGTGAAAAAGTTAGCGAACTAAATTGTACTAAATAGCGCGAAATCCTTTGTTTTCTATTGTTTAATTAGTGCAAATTAGTGCAATTTCTTACAAAGTTTTTCACGGATATATTGTAAGCACTCTATCACTAGACATAACAAAATACGAACTGCTCAGCAGGGTCATCCATTATCATATATCAGTTGCGATCAGAGAACATTTATTACCTGTCTCAACCCTGTTGTTAACTCAAACTAAATAATGGTTTCCATATTGATCATCATCATCATCATCGTCATCATTTGAATAACTGGTAACATTACCTTTACACTCGTCGTTGATGTCTTCATAGCCAACTTTACATTTACACTCATACGAACCTACTGTATTCACACAGCGTGAGTTGTTGCGGCAACGTGTGGTCTTTATATCACACTCGTTAATGTCTGCACATTACATAATACAGAAATTACATTAGGAGTCTCAATCATTTACAGATTACAATGTCAATTCACCAAAAAGGGTTCTGCAGGAAGCAAATGGTAAACTCTCTCCCCCCCCCCCCCTCCCTCCCTCAGTATTTTTTCACAAGTATTTGTTCCATATTTAAGTTAAGTATCTCTATGACTTCTATCAAGATGACAGGGGTCAAACCTCGAAGATCGCGCAATAAACACCTCGTCTGGCCTCGGATATTTTCCAAGTCCATTTCCACTCGATGAACGTCCTTATATATCTGGTCATTGAAACTAACATGTCCGAACATGAAATACTGTACGTGGCGGGTAGGGGCCAATCGGTGCGCACTGATTGAGGAAATCCCACCTAGGATGCGCATTAGTCAACTACACCAAGCTTCGCAAATTAGAAAACAACTTTGTCATCCACTTACCTTTACAGTGACGATATCGATCTAGATTTTTATCAGATGGACATTTACACATGACACCTCCAGGGAAATTCACACATTGAACTCCATCTATCTGGGCACATGGGTTTTTCGCATTATCGCGACATTCATCGACATCTGAAACGTTCAACAAAGCCTGCAGTGAGAAATTATTATAGACTTCTATGAAGATGGTTACTACGTGGTTACCACGTGGTTATACGAAGTTCATTTTCTAGTGTGGAGAGAATGACAGAGAAACGTTTTATGATCTCTTATTATAAGGATACCTTTTGGTTGATAAGCTAAATACTTTGCATACAAGCCCTTTATTTTTAGGGTCAAAGAACAAAATATCAAAAGCCCTGCACCAATATACTTCAGTGTCACTCTGAGATATAATGCCCTGTACTTTGAGAGAGGTGATCAGTTTTGATTAGCAGAAAAATCTTCGTAAATATTTCAAAGAAGCTTTACTGTAGATTGGAATTTTTTTGTCAAGTTTTGAGCAATGTTAACACAAACGTAGCCCCTATAGTTTTTGATGTATGATGGTAGGTTCATATAAAAGTATCAAAACAACAGTGTTGCGTTTTCTGCTACGCCGTTTGGAGGTGCGATCCACTTATTTAAAAACGTTGTAGGGCAACAAGGAACAAGCCTACCAGAATCACACGAAAGGTGTTATGGGTTGCAAAAGTTATAAAATCGCACGAATATCATGACAATCAGCTATTCTTTGTATTGTATTTATATATTGTATATTGTAAATTAGGAATGAAACCTTGTAGGATTTCCTAATAAAATGGTATTGTATTGTATTGTATTGTACAATTAATTTTCCAGTAAGCTTACGTCGTCCTAACCTGTCCTCTAAAACAAAGATCATTTTTGGTGTTCATTAAGAAATCAACTGGACAAAAGCCGAAAAATTGGGTCAAGTTTTGCACCCACCCACTGACCTTTTTGGTCTAGCCTTTGGTTTTAGGTCTAGCCTTTTTGGTCTAGCCCTTTTGGTCTAGCCTTTTGGTCTAGCCCTTTTGGTCTAGCCTTTTTGGTCTAGCCCTTTTGGTCTAGCCTTTTTGGTCTAGCCCTTTTGGTCTAGCCTTTTTGGTCTAGCCTTTTTGGTCCGGGTTTTTCTTTTTTTTTTGGTCTAGCCTTGGTTTTAGACCTCTCACCTGACAACCGTTTTTGAAACAGGTACATCTTATGAGTAGTCACAGCAAAAGTACTATAATGTAAGTCACTAAATACTACTTTTTATTTACCTTGCTCAATCTTTTCCACCATAAACTTAATGAAGAAAGATAACTTCCATCTGAAGATGGTATAATTCCCCACGTGATAAAACTTGGACAAATCCATGAAAGTGTACTTCTTAAACGCCTTCATCAATTCTTGGCTATCGGGGTTTCTGACACCAAACAATAGCAAGAACTCTTTCCACGATGAAGGCTTCAAATATTCCATAACGTAGTCATAAATGGTTGTGTTGTAAATTACTCTGACATTCCATGACTTTTGGAAGATGAAGTACGATGTTTCAAGTTCGATTATGTATTTCCAATCAGTTGCCAGTGGATGCCTTTCAATCTTGATTTGCTTTTTTAGCCCCTCATTGCAGACCATGTGAAAGTGGGTGATTATTCCAACGAGTGCTCTCTGCTCTTTGACGACCTGCACGATGTTTGCTTTAGAAATATAGAACAATACATCCAGGAAGTTATGAATAGTTACACTCATCAAGGTGTTGTTTGTCAAGTTGGATCTGGACTCAAGTTCTTGTAGGGTAATATTCCTTTCATCGGCGTACTTCTTGAAGAAGCATCTCATGGCGTGATTCTCTACGTCAACATCTTTCAATCATGTTGATGTCAGACTGAGTTAGATTGAAGGGAGGCCCCATTAAATCCTGTATTGTACAACCATAACGAGATAATATCTCCTCTCTACGTTTTTCTGACAATTTCAGATTTTCCTCGTATTGGGTGATCACTTCTGCATGCACAAACATGAAGTAAAAAAGCTTTTTGATCGTCATGTCAAGAAAAGCTGACTCATTTAGGAACAAGACCTTGGATAGCACTGCGACTTTGTGGTGAAAAACCTTGAGGTGGACTCTTCTGTAACCAAAAAACTGCAGGAACGTCAGATTGAGTTGACCAGAGAAGGCTTCCTTGAAGACTGAGAGAACTGTTCTTGACTCTAGACTTGCGTTGTAGGCATGAAACAGTTCTCTCGTGGTGTTCATTCCCCAATTTCTTCTCTCTTCTCGGAGGAAATTTCCAAAGCTTGTTTAGAAACAGATAGTCCAGAGTGAGATGGCGGATAGCACATTCAAGAGAGAGGTTCTTTTGATATGCATCAACCGTTGTAAAGAGATAGTCTGTCATTTGCACGAAGGGAAAGCTGAGAAGATCTTTATCGATTCCAATTCGAGTGGCTGCTTGGTCAAAATCACTTGCATTGACAGCCAAACACATTACTTCGACAAACATCGTATATGGATTGAAATGGCTGTTCTTGGTCAGTTGATGGATGCTCTTCGTTACATTGACAGAATAGTTGGATTTCAACGCGTTGACGATACGGTGAACTCTGTGAACAACCATTTGCGTCATGTTACTGAATAGAAGATCCAAAATGTCTTTGACAGTTGAATTCCCTGGGAACATGTCAGGATCCTTGAGATTCTGAAGAGCTACCTCTTTAAGGGTAAAACCAAGGTAGCTGAGGCATTCAGTGTCGGAAAACCCCAACTTTGAAGCTGTCAGACTCATGTTGCCAGACGTATTCAGCGCATGCGCTATCAGCATTTTAACGGTGACTTCTCGACATTGCATCGTCATGTTAGTGAGATTTTTAGACGAATGATACTCTTTGAAGTTCTTAAGAAGTTCGGCCATAGTTGTATTCACAAGAGATCTTGGAAGTGACCAATCAGAGCACTGCGAAGCTGTTGGGGGTGGCGAATGACGTGCCAGACAGCACGTGACTAGGACAGCCAATAAGATAGCTGCTTGCAGTAAAAGAAACCTCATAATGCAAAGCTAGCTGTGGAATATAAGTATACGGTATGATGAACTAAGGTTGATAACACAACCCCAAAATTGTCTATGTAATACAGTACGGCATAGCACACATGAGTTTCAAGTCGGCTCCTTTAATCAAACCAATGGACACTGGTATGACTGAGCACAGCAGGGCCTTTTCACGTCAAACGAAAACTGCTCGATCGACACTAGTGAAAAACGTCTGCGCATGCTCGTATTCACGTCTTCGTGCTTTTGTAAACGCTTATAGCAAATTTCACTTTTACGCTTGGCTTTCAACAATGGTTTTCACAAAATGTCAAAGCTTAAGGTCAATTCTTGAAACGTAAGGCCAGTATTCACATAATGTCTTCATTAATGCAATATCTTTGTCTCATAAAAGTATACAAGAGAAATTTTATGTATACACCGAGAACACGAGCATTTCATTTCAAACTCACACTTTTCATAAGAAAACATCATAATATGCACGCATGCGCAGACGTTTTTCACTAGTGTCTGCTCGATCTAGAATAACGCAGTGACGTCATAACAGGGTATGATTAAGTCTAGTGTACAATAAAATCATCGAGGCTCGCAAACACACTAACGCGCGTGCAATGCGTTAAAACAATCGACCAAGGTTCTCGAATTTTCTAAGCATTTATTTTAGTTTTATTACTAACAGCATATTGTTTTTGAAACAAAGCAACAAGACCACGTGACTAGCGAGCATAAATAGCAACGACCATGTCGTTGATGTTCGCAATGCCTTACAACAACAGCTCTTACGATCAAACTTTTTTTTCACTTTTGAAGAATTTTCTTAAATCATTTACTGTATTTTCTACTGAACATGAAACGTTTGAACGAAATAATATGAAAACTTTATTTTATGGTCATTTAGACAAATAACTTGCAAACAATTGACTAGAGACAAGAGATGATCAATCAAGAACAACTTGAACACGTTCGCTTGATCACGTGATTACACAGCTCGATGCTCACTAACAAAACGATCGATGGTGCTCTGCAAAACGGCACGCAAAATACCACATTCTTGAATTTTCTGAGCATTACTAACTTTTAATAACAACTAAAAATTTTGATTTTAAAATGGTATTCGAAAACTTGATATTAACACATTTTTTGATATCAACGTTCTTACCATGCATTTAAGGACTCCGCTGTAAAGCCTGGTTTTCACTAGCGACGCAAGCACAAGGGTAAGCAATGCAACATACGCAGACTCAGTAGTGTACTGCTCATTAGCGGTGCTTGTCTTTTCTCACACCTCGGTGATAAATGCAGTACTGAGTCTGCGTATGTTGCTTGCGCTTGTGCTTGCGTCGCTAGTGAAAACCAGGCTTACGCGTTTTACTTAATTAATTCATAATTCAATGCAAATAAAATTAACCAAAATGTCGTAATCCGCATTTCATTCCGTTGTGCAATTAATTTATTCATAGACTTAATATTGAACAATAAATAGTAACAACTAATAGCGATAAATTTCACTTCTTGATTTATGGTTTTATAGTTAGTAGCCTACCGCTCAGAGTTGTTAGGATAAACATTAATAAACAATAATAAAGTGTATTAAGGAATCCATGAATTTCATCGCATAAACACGGTTGGAGTTCGTTCGCGATCCAACCAAATGCACGCCAAGCCGCAGAACCACGACAGGTTTTTAAAAGTGGAATACTTCAACAAATTCGGACTTTCTAGCTTCATGCTACTGTTAAATGATTTTATCAGAGCAATAAACTTATATAGAAGTGCTTTGCATTGAAAAGGCTAGCTTATCAAGACTTATTCATCATCTATAAAGACGCACAAAGCGCGGAACGTCGACAGATTTTTATGAGTGGAATACTTCAAAGAGTTGGCACTTGTTAGCTTCCTAGCTACTGTAAAATGGCATTATTTGGAAAATGAGTTTATAACATCGTTTCGTAAAGGCTATAGCTAGTTTAGAGAGAATGTTTATCTAAAATATCGATTATGCTATGACAATGCGGAATGCATTTAAAGAAAATGATTTTGTTATGACCAAGTCTACATAAACAAGTTTCATCGTTTTGCAAAAAATCCAAACTTGATCGAAGAAGCTTCCAAAATATAACAAAAACCCAATAACACTTCAAAAAATCTCATACTGCTTACTCATACCTAAATATAAACTTCAATATCCACCGTTCATAATGAAGTCCAGCCCGAGGGTAAACACAACCTTCACTGCTTTCACAGATAACTTAAATATTCAAGTTTGCAATGAAGTCTTCTTCCACCAGTTTATGATTTATTCTACTTTAAAAATTGAGTATCTCTTGTGCTATTTCAAGTCGAAAACAAAAGCAAAACAACTCTGTCTTTGAATCTTTAGTTTTTCATAAGTATTAATCTATTCTATTTTATTTTTTATCTTATTTATTTGCTTTTCATATGTAAATATCTAAAGGAAATTTCTTCGACATGAAAAGTTACGAAAGTGAGCTACGTGTCAGAAAACTGCCAATATAAAAAGAAAAAGGAAATCAGATAAAATACAATTGTCGTGATCTATTTTGTCATCTTGCATCTTCAAATTATTCCAAAACTCAAAAGTGGCTGGACTGCGGAATCTTACAATTACAAGTCTCTCGTCTATAAAGTTATCAATTTTTCAAGTCAACACTGATTTTTACTGTAAACAGTAACTGCTACGACTTCAAGAAAATATAGCTCGCCGAACGTAAACGTGCGAAATTAATAGCATAATCCATCGCTATTGTCAAATCAAGCAGACTTTAAACGAGAACACGATATTTATATAATACATAAACATTGTTAATAATCATATTTCTCAAAAATAATTACAAAATTACCTGCAAAAACGCAGTCAGAAACTCAGCGGGTAAATTTCTGCAGCCTTTTACACAACTTTTTTCCACGAACCTGGATTCGTTTCTCCTGTGTCTGATAACAGCTCCAGCGTATTGGGCGCGACTTACAGACTGAGAAGAAAGCAATGATATACTTCAAAATATATGTACATATATTTTGAACTTCGTTACGGCAAAGTGCACTTCAGTGACATCTAGAATGTAGACGTCCTGCCTCAACGTCATCAATCATTATACGAACTCAAAACAAAATTTGAATGACTGGTTAGAAACCGATTTTACATAAGCTGGACCACACAGACTTGTAAGCATAATTCTTTTTAAAATTCTATAACCTGTCAAAATAAACATTTCACAGTGCACGCAAAAAAATTATGCCTAATGAAAAAAAATAAAGCGGTTTGATTTTTAATGTTAATATAATTTAGAGCATGATTGGTATTTTTGTTTATGGTCAAAACAATAGAATGCGTTGGTGTAGGCAAAATTGCCAGAAGGAATTATCATGAGTTAAGTTCCAAAACATTCATGTACAAACCTGATTATATTCCGCACGTCAACGACACAATTTAAAGTCTTTTTCCTCGTTCTCTTTTACAAATATGAACGCGGAAGTCATTAAGTACTTTTTTAATTGTTTTACCATTAATCAGGAACGAGTATTAATCTCGATTTAAAGCTCGGTCACGACAACCTTTTTTATACGACACAGCATACGTAATTCTGGCAATGCGTATGCGAGCTACAGGGGTGCCGTACGCAAAAATAATCAGTCCGAGTGCCAAGATTTAGGAGTGCAGTGTCATAAAAAAAGTTTGTCGTGTAAATTGCGCTTAAATTGGGCTTTAGGATAATTTTACTTCAATTTCACATGAGAGAGGGTGCCCCTACGTAATAGTGATAACTCTTTTGTTTTCTTTTCCCTGGGGGACACAAAACAAAAGAGGTATACCTACTACATAGGGGCACCCTCTCTCATGTGAACGGGCCCTTAATCCGTGAAATCATCAGAAAACAATGGAAATAAGATTTACTAATAATGTACAATACTCTATGAATATCTATTTCACGGAAATCATACTTTTTCACACGTGAAGCAAAAACAAACAAACAAATAGAACTATATAAAAAACAATAGAAGTCTCTTAGCCTAAAATCTATTTTACGGGTTAAATAACTTCACTCTATTCCACACACGATAGTCAATAGTTTGTACTACATAATAGTAAATATATACCTGTCTCAATGTCTGCTCGTCAATTTGACTGAAATGCAAAAAAGAAATGGTAAAGTTTGGTAACTAGGGTTTAGAGTGATTTTCATCAGACTGTGAAACAGATACTTAACTAATACACAGTAAACCCTAATACTTCATTTTCGAGTTCCTCTTTGCTCAGGCTAAGCCTCGATTACGCGAAATTTATTTCATAGAATTTTAGCTACAGTCCGATGGAATGCAACTTGCAACTTGAATGAACAAACAAAGAATACTTTAGAATTCCACGGGGTTTTTGCTAAAATTCATGAATATTTTACTTGGATTCGAGGCTTAGCCTGAGCAAAGTGGAACTCGAAACTGGTCTATTTCATTATGTTTATTTGTTCTCATTTGACTATCACACTAACAGGTAGTATTTATTTCACAGTCCGATGAAAATCACTCTATGAATTACACTTATTTGTTAGTCATTTATCAAACTTAATTAAAACCACTCCAACTCGATCATACTAAAACGGTGAAATAAATATTACTAAATAGCACTAAATTATGCTAATTTTGTCATCTATTGTTTGCCAAGTCTTTTATTGTCATCTATTGTTTGATGAATGTTATTTAGTACTAAATACTGTAAATAAATACTACAAAGTATTGCACGCTATCATTTATACTCTAAAAGTTTTGACTTTGATTCTCACTACATTGACTGCTGTGCGCGCGCTGCACTGGTCAATGTACAGAATATTTTGTATTGGGATTTCGAAACTTTAACTGAATCAATTGCTGACCAAAGTAGCTGTTAGAGCATTCATTGTTATTTAGCCTCACTATTTCAAATTTATCTCGAAAGTGTTCCATTTTGAACCTTGTTCGTGAGGGAATTTTTTCCTGTCTTGTTTTAAGACGAAAACTTTTAAAAGTAAGTAGTTGTTGAAGCATTCATTGTTGGTATAGCTCATTGCGCATTTGACCATAGAATGATTTCACTTAACCCGTGAAAAAATAGTACGCATAATAGTTAGTAGTACACTCGAAACTATTGCTTTCTTTTGTTAAGCTAGTACAAACTAAATAGTAATCATCTTTCTTTCAGGGGTTGAATAAAATCACTCCGTATTAGAGTGATTTTCATCAGACTGTGGAATAGTTACTAATTAAGCTACAAACTAGTAGACCCTAATTCCACTGTTTCCTTTCGTTGGCGGAATTTCCACTACTACGCACTAATAGCTAGTTTTTTCACAGTCCGACGAAAATCACTCTAACATGGAATATGTGCTCTAAAGCATAAATATCATTATTCAATTCTTCGGTCTTGCTATTTCGAACTACTTTCACTCAAAGGAAACAACTATCTCTAACCTGCTTCCTCGGGATTTTTTCTCTGTCTCGACTACTTACGAGAAAAGCCTTTGGAACGAGAGTTCAGCTCCATCATCGCGCGAAGTCGAGCAATATTTTTTGAATTAATTAAGCCCCTAGCAGTAGGGACTTTTTGTGGTTCGATGCACACACCAAATTGCAAAGAAAACAGGGAAAAACGACCAAGTGAGTCATAAAGTTGGGTGAAGTTTAGTGCTTCACTGCAGCTTTTTATCCTTCCTCGATTGGTCTTTGCTTGTAAAGAATGTAGTCTGTGATCAATTAAATGAAATTTGTTCGACTGCTTCCACACGGGTAAATGCGTTGGTCAAAGAAAATTTGTAACAAAAATGTGATCGTCTGGAATGGTTTCACTGAGTTTCAACTCATTTTCAATTTTCATTGATTTTGATCCGCAAGTGCTCCTTTAATACTCTAAGGCCCGTTTCTTGAAAGACAGGATAAATTACGGACCCGTTAGTTTACCCGATAAAGCCGTTTCAAAGCGCGTGTTAATTTCAAGCAATTTATATGGATGCTCGCGCAATCCCGTAATTTTCCCGTAAATTACGGGCCCGTAAAGTTATCGGGTCTTTGTTGTTTGCTTCGTCTGCTTTTCATTAAAACTATATTTAACTATTTCTTGAGGGAAATCGAGCCTCCGTTAGGCTTAAAGTGTGATGAACCACTTGACTCAGGGGGGAGGGGTGCTGAGATGGACAAGGCGAAACCTATCAGAAAAACAAAAGATCGAATAACTCAGTACTAGAGACCTTAAGATTATTTGACGTTTTTGGCAAACTGCTAACGACAATCGGCAAAATTTGACCTTGATTTTGATTTTATATTTTACTCTAATCCTTAAATCAATCCAACAAGCAAATAAAGAACAAATCTCTTAACAACAGAAAATACAAATATTTTCACTTGTGCGAAAAAGCGGCTGAGGACAGACGGCTAAAGTTTGCCGTTTGGCGGTTACCGTTTACCGTAAACGTCAATCTTAAGGTCTCTAGTGATAGTATCACTCCAAATATATTTTTGGCCA
Source organism: Telmatactis stephensoni (assembly GCA_029948255.1). NCBI lineage: Eukaryota > Metazoa > Cnidaria > Anthozoa > Actiniaria > Isophelliidae > Telmatactis > Telmatactis stephensoni. The sequence continues at coordinate 478,153 of JALIZF010001935.1, forward strand.
AATTTCTGAACCAAAGTGTTCTTTTATATTAGACTACTGACATGAAAAGATTTTAAGAGTTTTTATAGACTATAAAGCCTTCCATGAAGTACATTCCTGACATCAAAGTTTTCAAAGTTCAAAGATTAACCGAGTGACCGAGTCACGGGTCACTTTTACGATTGGGCTTCCTGTGTTCTGATATCGCTAAAACAATACAATTCAACGCGATGCGTTGATTACAAGGCTAATCAGTCTTGAAGTTTCTCGGTAGAGAAAGGTTTTGAGCTCCCCTGCTGAAATATTTATTTTTACAACACTTGATACTAATCTCGCGATCTGATTGGTTGATTAGAGTGTGTCAATAAGAGGACAGACACACTGCTGACGCGCGCGCTCGTTCTGTTGCCCCGTTTGAAAAGGGTTTTTTAACTTTTATCTCAAATAATTGTTGTAAAAAACGAATTGAAGATGGTTTTTTGTTGTCTGTCCTCTTATTGACACTCTCCTGACGCCATAAAATGTTCAAAACTTTGCAGTGAAACCACTCGCTGCGCTCGTGATTCCACTTGAGTTTTGAACATTTTATGACGTCAAGAGTGTGTCAATAGGAGGACAGACAACTCAAAACCATCTTCAATTTGTTAATTATCTCTGTGTTGCTACGCTATATATAACTCTTTGAACTGTCTCGACCTCAGCGCGTGGACTGTTTGTCCCACTTGGCTGCGCGCGCTGTTTTCAATTACGTCATGACGTGTTTGCAACGTCATAATATTCATTCATTTTCTTGTATGGAGACAAACTCGTGCTAGCCCGAACTCACCGGAACCCTGCGGGAAGTCAAGGATTTCAATGAATTTCAGTTGAAGCCCGGGAATTGTTTTGGTTTAACATCATCAAACCGGGAATTGTTTTGGTTTAAAACCATCAAACCGGGAATTGTTTTGGCTTAAAACCATCAAACCGGAAATTGTTTTGACTTAAATCCATCCAACATGGCTAATTATTGGAAGGACATTGATACCGATAATGACATCGCAATTCTAAGAGAAGACGACAAGGAATTAGAAATCGAGAGGTATGAAGGAATGTTGTATGATAAAGATGTTCAGATTGCAGCTCTGAAGAAAACTGTGAAGGAAATGTCCATGCAAATGAGCGATCCAGACTGTCAAAGCGTTGAGAAAATCGCCGTTCTTAAACTCGATCTTGAGAAATACAAAAGTTTGCTGCGAGAAACAGAAAACAGCGAGAAAAAGTTGTTTTCCACTTTGAAAGAATCTAAAATGGTGATTCGAGAAAGAGATGGAGAGATCAATAAACTCAAAGAGTTTATAAAAACACAGGAACAGAGATACTCGTCCAGTTTGGAGGATTTGAAGAAAAAACTGGATGAAAGAAGAGAGGAATGCAGTAGAATGAGCCATATTAATGAATGTCTTGAACGGTCCATCAAAGACAAGGATGAAAGGATGGAAGAGTTGAGATTGTCATTATGGGAGGCGCAGAACTACAGCGAACGAGAATCCCAACGACTAAAAAAAGTTACTGTCGATAACGCTGTAACAAAGGAGAGACAAATAAGCGAGTTAAAGGCAACACTCGAGGTAGAGAAAGAACGCTTTGAAGAAGAGATCCGGAAACTGCAGCTATCTTCAGCTGATGCTTTGACTAAAAAAGAAGGTGAGATCCAACGACTGAAAAAGGCTGCTAGAAACTTCCAAGATGCGATCAAAGTTGGTGAAACTACTATTAGTGAGCTGAAAAAGAAGCTTGAACAGAAAGAATACGATCTTTACGACATGCACCAAGATACAAACCAACGACTACAGAATAAGAGTGATAAGATTCTGAAAACTAAATTAGAACTGGAACAGAAGTTATTTGCTTTGGAGAACGAGCTGGTAAAAGCCAGGGAGGAGTCACATATTACAATAGGTGAAAAAGAATACCGAATAAAAGAGCTGGAGAATGATGCAGAGAAGGAAAAATGTCATGTTAACGCTGAAGTAACTCAGAGGGAAAAAGTTATTGTCGATCTTCGACAACAACTGGAAGAATTCCAAAAAGAAAGTCATGATGTCAAGGAAGAACTTCGCATTGCAACAACCAAAGCAGCAAGTGCTGAAACAACCTTAAAACAGTTGAGTGAAACAGTAACTTTAGCACAAGACCAAAACAAAAACTTGAACAGCATCGTTGAAAGCATCCGCTGCGAAAAGGACAAAACTGTGCAGAACTTAAACGAGGAATTACAAAGTCTTCGAAAGAAACTTCAAGAGTCCAAGAACTACATTGATGCTTTTAAGGATTGTAAAATTCAGTTGGAAAAACTCAAGAAGGACACAGCTGAAAAGGACGGGCGTATTGCCATACTTGAGCACAATGTCGATGAATTGAAGAACAAGAACGAGAAACTGAAAGACAACCTTTCGTTTCTCACATGTAAACTTGATACAAAAACAAAGTCACTGTTTGATGTTACAAAGACTTTGGAAGTTCTGCAAAACGAGAGGAAGAACAACGAAGCAGAGATTAGCATTTTGAATCGAGAATTGAATGAAAATTCCAAAAAGAACGAGAGCTATGAAGGAATACTGATTGGCTTCAAGGACATCGAAAGAAGATTAGAAGATGAAAATACAGAGTTGAAGGAAAAGGTACGAGTGATGGAAACTCTTTTGAGTCGCAAAGAAAAGGAATTGAAAACTTTAGAAGAAAGACTGAAATCTTCAAAGACTTTTATTCAAAATGAAAAAGACCAGTGGCACTATTCTGGACCGCAATTATGCTGAAGTTATTGGTAAACAAAAGAAGCGAACTGGAGAAGCTTGAACAAGAACTCAAGTCACTGCGAACATTGTCAAAGGAGAAAGAAAACTTGGTAGTCTCAGCTTGAATTAATGCTTGAAGAAGCCAGGAGAACTGAACAGAATTTTGAAGTACGGGTTGAAAAGCCTTTCTTGTGCTTTAGAAGTTGAGAAAAAAGAACATTCTAAAGCGAGCAAAGACAGCAAGGAGTACTGGGAGAAATACACATTACTGCTGGCAGAAATGAAAGAATATGAGCAGAGAATGAAGGAAATCAACGAGTATTACTGTGACCTCTTGGAACAAAAGAATGAAGAAACTCAAAAACTCAAGGATAAGCTCTCAGACTTAGAAAAAAGTAAGACATCTGAAGTAAATTTAAAGGATTTGGAAATTGATAAATTGAAAAATTCCCTGTCTGAGGCATCAAAGATGCAGGAGGAAAACCTGAAGAATCTTCAAAAAGAACTCGATGAGAAAAAACACGAGCTCGATTTGGAGAAAGAAGCGCATGAGCTCATATGTCATAAATACAATGAAGATTTAAACATGCTACAAAAATCGCAAGATGAAAAACGTAAAAAGGCAGTACTAGAGAAAGAAGAGCTAAGAGAAGCCATGAAGAAATCGGTTGAGGCAAAGGAAAGCGAATTGCAGAAGATCATCAATTCGTCTGAAGAAGCGTTGACTAAAAAGGAAGAAATCATCACAGGCTTCAAAAACTTTGTACAGGAAACTGCCACGAAAAACCAAAAGGCTTTGTTGGAGAAAGATGAGCTCATAAACCGTCTGAAACACTCAGTTGAAGGCCTCAGCAAAGAGGTCAAGACGCATCAAGATGCTTTGAGTGCCAAGAAAGACGAGATCGAAAAGCTAAAAACAGACCATCAATTTGGTTTTAGTGTTTTGGTCAAGAAGTGTTCAGATATAGAAAACAAGCTGAGAAGAAGTGAAGAAACGAGTCTTCAACTGGAGGAAGATTCAAAAATCGTTATAATGAATTTGAAGCAAAGATCAAACAACAAGAAGGTATAATTCAAGATATGAAAACTACCTTCAAGGAAGAACAAAAAGTGAAAGAACAACTTGAAAAAGAGCTCGAGAGCGTCACCTCTCGATTAAGAAAAGAAGAACTTTTACTCAAAGAAGCTGGGAAAATCATCAAAGATGTTACCCAGGAAAAGAACGAAACGAACGAGAAATGTGATTCATTAGAGAAATTACTGCTGGAGAAAGAGTCACTCAATCAATCTTTGGAGCAAGATAAAGTAACCTTGTCAGAAAACAACCACAATCTGCAGAAACAGAACTTGAAATTGAAAGAGAAGATGAAAAGACAAGGAAATAAAATCGAAGCAATGGAAAAGGAAATGAAGAGATTGAAAAGTGTTGTTCTAGAATTGCAGCAAAAGAACAGCAAAGCAGCAGAGCTCAACCTTGTCATACAAGAACGTTTAGAATGGATGAACAAAGCCAACACAGAGAATGAACAATCGATGAGACAATTACAATTGACGAGCAAGAAGAGAAAGGGAGAGCAAAAAGATTTGATAAACAAACTTTCTTCCACGGAATCACAGAAACTTGAGCTTGAAAAAGGTATGAAAGATTTTAAGCAGGTTTTGTTAGAAAAGGAAGCGCTTATTACAGATCTTAAAGAAACTAACGATAACTTGAGGTATAAAAAAGAGGAACTGGAGAAGAACATCACTCATCTGCAATACCAAGCCGAAGAAAGAGAGAAAGACAACTCTACAATGCAGGTCAGACTTAACGAGCTAGAAATAAGGGAAAATGCTTTACTAAATCAGAAAGAACAGACTGAAAGAATCAAAGATGATGAAATTATCAACTTGAAAAAGGAGCTGGAAAATTTGAGATTATATTTAAGTCAAGGTGAGCAAATTATACATAATATAACAAAAGAAAGAGATTCAATATTGCAAGAGCTTGAAAAATCATTACAGAATCACAAAGAAGTCGCTCAAACGATGGAATCATACAACATCTCTCTAAAGAACGATAAAGATGCTCTTGAATACAAACTCAAAGATCTAGAAAAGATATCATCCGAAAGAAATAATGAAAATATGGAATTGAGAAATTCCTTAAGTTCAGCAGAAATTACAAACAAATTTCTATCCGAGAAAATCAAGGAAATGGACTTACTTAAGTTGGACTTAGAAAAAGAAAAGAACGAAAGTAATTCTCTTAAACATCAGCTGAGAGAAATGGAAAGATTTCATGAGAAAGAAATCAACGACAGAGAACAACGAGCTACAAAGAGAGAAGAGGAATTTTCTAATCTTCGCGAAGACTACAGTAAACTTGAAAACCTTTTACAAGAAAAGGAGGACGAACTAAGAAACTCCAACAACGCAAACAGCAAAATCATGCTCAAAAACCAAGAGCTAAACGAGCTCGTAAACAACACAAGTCATATGAATAAAGAGATGGAACATGCTTTGATTGGGTACAAGGAAGAAGCAGAGAAACTGGAAGCAAACATGGCACAACTTAAGACGGACAACGAATTTCTGAAAGACTTTGCAAAAGATACGGAGAAAGCTAAACTGAAACTCGAAGCTATGGAAGGTAAAGCGTGGTTCACACGAGCGACGCAAACGCAAAAACAAATGCAACTGCAAACACAAGCACTGTTCACATATCTATGCAAATTGCGCTTGCATTTGCATTTGCGTTGCTCATGTGAACCAAACTTAATGTAATTAACTAATTATTAATTAATTAATCAAAAATTAATAATTAACAAATCACCAAAGATTTTTTTGCAAGCCGACGACGCGCGCACGATATCTGAGCATGCGCAGTACACTATTCATTCCTGCTTCTTAAAAGGAGCTTCAACCAATTCATAGTACAGCTGCACCCCATAACTTATATCATTGTGGAAGTATTTGAGAGCTTTATTCGTTAAATTAAATTCATTCATTTATTCACTCATTCGTCCATCCATCCATCCATCCATCCATTCACTCACTCACTCATTCATTTATTCATCCATCCATTCATCCATCCATCCATCCATTCACTCATTCATTTATTCATCCATCCATTCATTCATTCATTCATTCATTCATTCATTCATTTACTCAGAATCTCTCAAGGCAAAATCCCACGAACTTGTCGAAGTAAATGAAAAACTACTTCTCGAAATAAAGCGCAACGACACGCTACATGACGAGATGAAAGAAAAAGGTTCCACTGGCCAGGAGGTACTAAAACTGAACGAGATTTTTCAAATGTGTTACGAGTTTAGAAACCATTCACACGTGTTACTTTTTGTATTTTTTTTCCGGACAGTTAAAACAACGCTTTGAAGAACGTAACAAGGCATTAGAAAGGGAAATACAAGAGTTAAGGTATGTTTTTTTTAAGAGACCAGGCTATTTCGCGAGAGAAACAATTTATTGAAGAAGCCTGCCTCGGTTAACAAACAAATTCTTATTTCCCCTTAAATGATTTCTTTAGAGTGATGTTGGAGGAAAGAAGCAGAGAGATCTCAGTAGCTAAAATGGAGAGAAATGACTTTGAAATGAAGCAAAGGGAAGCACAGTTGAAGGTTTTGGAATTAACAAATTCACTGAGGGATGAGACTGCATACGAACAAAACATGGTTCAAAGGTACTGGTTACACTGTTTATCACATATTAAATATCATACCTTGTTTAAGACCGGCCAAGCGACGTCCGAACGGATGGCTTAGTTGGTCAATTTGAAGCCTTCTAAGCATGCAAGTAGTAGTTGTTAAATTAACCCTTCTCCATGGACTCCCTTCTTGTCTCAAATGGTTGTTGCAATTGGATGGACCAGTGACGGACATTTTTGGTGTTGGAGGCCCGGCCACGCCTACGCTCAGGGCCCTGAAATATAAGATAAAACAGCGAGGGTCAGCTTAGCTTATATAGCGCAGAATTCAATATCGAGGTATTTTCATCTGCAAAGCCCTCCAAACAAACAGACAAATAGTTTCTAAATGAACCCCACTTCTTGCACTCATTCCTTTGCTTTAAAGAACATATGACATCAAAATATTTACTTGAATTTTTAAGTTTGTTAAATTTTGATGACCTATGCCGTTTCAATGGTTGTGGGGAGGCCACCCTGATGGAGGTGAGAGAGGGAGGGGTCTAGTACAGTGCATATATCGTCTACCCCTTTAGTCAAGCAAAGGATTACTAAACGTATCTAAAATGTTGACACCGTCTACTATCCATGTCTAAGTTAGAACGACGCAGTTCAGTACAACAGAAGACGATACACTACAAAAGTACATTAATGTACTGTATTTGACTAGGACATGATTAAACACCTTTGTTGTTAGGAATCAAGAACTTGAGTTAGAACTTAAAAAGATTCAGTATGAAAAACGTCTTGGTCTGTTGGCGACGACTGCTGAAACGTTAAGGTAATGATTAATTGTCCCAGCGTGATTTAGAGTGCGTCTACATGGGACACTTTCGTCTTGGGATGATATCAGGACAATTTTCACCTTGGTATTATGTCTCCAGTACCAGGACGAAATTTTACGTCTTTTATCCCAGGACTCCCCGATTAGTCTCCCCTATTAGCAGGGTACTAGTGCCCGGCTATAAGATTTGAGACGTTAATAAAGTTATTACTATTATTACGACATGCAATACAAAATTCACGTAGACGCGATACGCCCAAGATATCCAGTAAAGATGACATTACAGTTTAATTCATCTCGGGGCGAACAGACCATGTTGTTCCGAGTAGAAACTATTCATGTACAATGAATTCTTGTCCTGCGATGGTTTTACTTACCCTTGCAAATAAAGGTACCTCATTCATATCTACGGCGATTCTTGTCTTCAGGGAGATCCCACCACAGATTGATATCGCAGCAGAGAGGTCCCTGCAACAAAAAGTGGACAACATCGCACTGGATAAAATACGTACCTTACGATCAAAGGTAAACATTGACTGCACATGCGCAAACGTTATGACGTCACCAATACGGTAATTATAAAGCAGTTTTCGTATGAGTGTGAAACGGACCGCGCCATCCGTGCGGCGACCGTCTCAGTACTGTGATGTCCGTATAACAGATTTGAAATTCCTGCCGTAACCGTTCCGTAACTGTGCCGTGCTGTGACTCTGCCGTTTTCACACTCATACGGAAACTGCTGTACTGCAATCACGTGTCACAGTGACGTCATTAGTCTTGGTTACCCAGACCTCTCTCGGCCAAACCCACTAATGGAGCCACAAGAGGGTTAAATAGCTAAACTTGCTTACCTTTCGACTGTAGCTATGGGTATGATTTATTCCACTCGTAACCATAGCAACGATTGATGGAATCGCCTGTGCACATAAACATAAATCAAAGATTTTGCGAGGAAAAGCCCGCAAGCCTCGCATTCACCCGAAAGGGGATATGGATAGAAATTACTAAAAGCTATAAAACTACATGAATATCACACGACGATATATTCCCGTCTAGCCAGCTTGCCTCGACCACAAAAGAATTTTATTTATGTTTTAAAGACCAAAAACGAAAAGTAACTACCCATACTCCTTTTCAGTCTTGCTGCGTTGGTTTTAGGTCTTCATCCTACAACCTTTTTTTGACACTCGAGTGGCTTTTCTTTCTCGGTCATAAATGCGCTTGCTCCGTCGTTTCTCATCGTACAAATGCGCTTGCTCCGTCGTTTCTCATCGTACAAGTGAATTAAAAATGGCCGACACCACGTCAGCCTTGAGCACTTATAACCGTGGTTCTCACTAGCGACTAAAGCATAAGCACAAGCAACATGCGCAGACTCAGTATCGCATATATCACATAGCTGTGAGAAAAGACAAGCACTGCCATTGTTCGTCACACAGAAATGAGGGACACAATGCGGGGGGCCTCTATTATTTTGGCGCGAAATTCAAATATGTTAATTAGAGTCGTGAACGCTTATGCTTGCGTCGCTTGTGTGAACCAGGCTTTAAATTTTGTTTCGATTTTAGGCGACGCAACTTGAGATACAACTTGAACAAGAAAGGCACGACAGAGTCAAAGAACATGCCGAGGTCGCGAGGTTGAGAGCAGAGTTAGCTGTTTATAAGTCAATCCAATAATGTTGATTATTTGTAACTATATTTTATTTATTCTGTACTTTTGGATCACTATAAATATATACTTTATTTTTGGATCAGTTATACAATATTTTTAGATCGCTTAAATATACTTTATTTTCACTATATGTTTCAACATTTCTTTGCCTTATTTAAACTGTCGCGTAAGATTAAATATTTACAGAACTTCGATTATGCCAATGTTTGTTGTTTGTGTTTTCGAATCAAATTCATGAAGCTAAGCGCTGGAATCAATTCTTAAACTCCACTTGTTATCCAACGAAATTTTATGGTTTTATTTGATACGCCCTCTAATTAAGGCCTCATATACACTCATATACCTCACTCAACCTCCTTTGTCATAGGTTTAACGGTTTAACCTACTAACAAGTCTTAGGTTAGTTGTCCAACAACCTTTATACCCCTATGTCCCGTAACCTCAGGGAAAGTTTTCGAGATTAAATTAAACCAAATATTTCATGATAACCTGTCCATCACCTTCATTTACACCAGCCGTGTTCTCTTGTGATGTTCCAGTATTGTATGACCCCCCTCCCCCCGCTACACCGGACGTAGAATTCCCGATAACCCCTCCTCCTGAGTAACCACCACCACCTCCAGCGTGTGTCCAACTAAACCCTCCCCCGCCAAATCCCCCGTTTTGTGATATGCCCTTTCCGCCCTCTCCTCCATTGACAAAGGACTTTGCGTCGGTGCCTATATTGGAAGACTTGCCATCATGATAAAAGCCTGCACCACCGCAGGATATTAGGTTTGATGACGAGTCTGTATTGACGACAGCACCACCATTACCCCCACTACCACCCTCACGAGTCCCGTTTGGACCAGCTTGTCCTGGATCGCCATCTTGGTGGAATCCACCTCCGCCGCCTCCTCCAGCAACAATCAAAGGTTTGTTATCTTTTGCAAGGACGACAAAAGTCCCACCACCACCACCCCCAGGACGATCAGCAAACTTCGTTTGTGTTATTCCTTGATGACCAACTAGGATTTGAAGACTGACTCCCTTTTCAAGCAAAAACGTTCCAGTAATCGATGCACCTTTCCCGCCTTTTTTCCATACATTGACACAACCAAAACACGTCCCGTTTCCACCGGAAGCTCCGAGAGCTTTAATGACGTATCTCCCAGAATACGGTACTTTCCATATTTGGATTCCATTGACAAGTCTCACTTGTCCTTCTAAGTTTGTTCCCTTGTATTCTAAAACACTGATCGGACCTTCTGATCCTCGTCCTCCCAGACTGGTGAATATAAATAATTCCAGCTCCAAATCTACCAGACGACCATGGGTAAAACCGGGACGATAAAGTAACAATTTTAAAGACGAAAAGTCATTTAGTTCACAAAGTCTGCCATTATTTCCATCCACTTGCAAATCATCAAAATTAAACGACTGACATGGAGATTTAGCTAGGCACAACTGTGCGCATGACACAAACGTGGGAGTCAGCTGACTGTAAAATACGTGGTTTAATAAGACATGGTCGGGTTTTGTGTCGATGTACGAAGAACTATCGAGGCTGCTACGAAAGACTCCCGAAACGGCTACGATTACGTTTACCAGTAAATAAAGTACCAATCCACGAGAGGAAAATGACAGGAACCTGAGTGGTGAGGAAAGAAACAAAAGTTGAGGCTTTCTAAAATCAAAAAATATCAGCACAACTCCAACAACATACGCAAATTCGGTGACACGCTTACTCGTAGGTTTCAGAATATCTTCGAAGATCCAAGGCCCTTATGAAGGGTTCCCCAGAATGGTTTCAAAAGTAGTGCATAAAACCTGTGCAAACCCTCCCAGCAACATCCAACATTGTTGGACCCAACATAGTCCAGCAATTTGGTGCAAGAATTGTTCACTTTGAGGTAAAAGCACCAAATTTGGCACAGTTGTAGTATTCGATGAGCTGATTAATTTAAGCTATGGATCCCACCTGAATTCGTCCAGGGGGGGTCAAATTTGACACTTAGGGGGGTAGGGTAGGTCAAATCTACCTAGAAAATTATAAAATGCAGACAACACCACCCAGACAGTGCAAAACATACCAAAAGTTTGCTGTTTGATCTGTTTGTTAAGTCTAGCTATGGATCCATCCAAGATTCGATCAGGGGGGGCTAAATATTTCACTTTGGGGGGTAGAGTAAGTCAAATTTACCTAAAATAATCTAAAATGCAGACAACACTACCCGGACAGTGCGAAACTTACCAAAAGTTTGCTTTTAGATCTGTTTGTTAATTCTAGCTATAACACCATCCAATTTTTTATCAGGGGGGTTGAGTATCACACTTAGGGGGGTAGGGTAAGTCAAATTTAACTGGGCTAAAACAACCTAAAATGGAGACAGCACCACCCAGACAGTACGAAACATACCAAAAGTTTGCTGTTGAATCTGTTTGTCAATTCTAGCTATGGCACTCTCCATAAGATTTGATCAGGGGGGGGGGGGCTAAATGTTACACTTAGGGGGGTAGGGTAAGTCAAATTTACCTAAAATATTTTAAAATGCAGACAACACTACCCAGGCAGTACGAAACATACCAGAACTTTGCTATTAGATCTGTTTGTTAGTTCTAGTTATGGTTCCACCAAACAGTCTATCGGGGGGAGGGGTGTTTGAGTATCACACTTATGGGGGGTAGGGTAAGTCAGATTTACCTAAAACAACCTAAAATGCACGGCTTGCTGTAGTCTAGGTGATAAATATATAGGTAGAAAAATGTGAAGGAGTTTGTTTAACATCGATAGTTTCTTTAGCTGAGCTTATCTATTAGATCTGTTTGTTAATTCTAGCTATGATACCGCCTAACATTCTAACAGGGTGTAAAATGTTCACTTAGGGGGGGGGGGGTAAGTCAAATCTATCTTATAAGATAATTAATAGCCCTCTTTCAATATATGGTTGAGTCCCCACACACAAAATATTCAGTACGAGGCTCAGGGGAATAATGCTTAGTGGTGCGCAACTAAACAAATGTTCAGTCTCACACCACAAAGCATTATTCCCCAGAGCCTCAAACTGATTCTTTTGTGTGTGGCAACTCAAACATATTTCGAAAGTGGACTATTCAAAACACAGAAAATATTTTCCAGACAGCGCCAGGCATACCAGAATGTTTTATTAGATCTCTTAGCTCCTGCTTATATGGCGAAAAGTTGTCTCGGCTAACCAAGACAGCCTGCCTCGAGTTACCCTGGGCGAGATGAGTTTTCGTGTATTTCTCCTATGGAGAATTTAACTCATCTCAGTTAAATGAAACAACTCAGGGATGAGTTGTCTCGTCTCGGCTGATAGGGTAACCCTGGCAGGCAGAACAAGTTTCTCATATAAACATAACTCACCTGCCCAGGGCGAGATAGCTCGAAGAAAAACAAAGGAAATGTTTCATTCCTTGTCTCCGGGGGCAAAGTATTACTTCATTCCATGTACACGCTCTGTGAAATTGTCTCGGGGTGGGGGATGTCTTCGATAGATGTGACAACGTTTCTCCATATAAACAGGGCCTAAATTAATTCTAGCTATGCATCCATCCAAAATTCGAGGTGGTCAGAAGTGGGGAAAGGGAGTTGGTAAACTAAGGGGGGAGAGTAATGCAAATTTAGCTAAAAACGTGAAATACAGCTAATTGTAACGAGAAAGTGTCACAAGGTACCAGCAAATTAATTAATGAAGAGATCGGCTGATTAATATTTGGTACAGATCTTCCAAAATATTCTATGTTCTATGTTGAAGGTCTCCAAGACAGTTTTCAGTTCTATGAATAAAGCCAAAATAAGATAAGAGAGGAAAACTTGTTGGTGGGGCGCGTGCTGTGATGATTCCTATCTGTGCTATTTTTAGTAACCGGATGCAGTTTAATTTTCGTCTTACCCTACTCTCGTGCATTGAAAATTTGAATGAGTGGAATTTGCCGATTTGAGCTTCATAAAATCACACAATCGATTCCAGATTCCACGGAAAAGCCATCTGATGTCCTATTAATAACATACATAAAAAAGTTTTTCTCATCGAAATGAGTGAAAATGTTGGAGTAACTCAATGACATGTGATACATCAGTAGCGCGCTCATTTCCGCTAAAATTTCTTTCAAAAACACAACAAAATCCTCGACGTTTTTGCCTCTTTTTCCATCCAAATTGTTCGTTTGTTAGCAAACATTACACACTTTTGATGCTAGTTAATATAAACAACAGCAGAGCTAAGAAAACTTTGATTTAACGCTGTTTTTGAAAACACATATCTGCACTAAACGGTTTTTGTGGGTCCTAAAGTGTCAAATTATGACGCATGGGAGTAGGGTAGGACGAAAATTAACTGCATGCGGTTACTAAAATATAGCACAGATGGGAATCATCACGGCGCGCACCCCATTAACAAGTTGCCCTCTTATTTATGCTCTCTTGATAAAGCTCTGGTGAGCTTCACACTGACAAGGCGTCTGCTTTGAAGCTAGATAGTAATTTCTCAAGATTTTTCAAAAAATTCCTAAAACAAACGTTCGTCATCTTTTTTGCTTGATATTTGTAAATAATTTTTGCCAGGGCCTTGTTCTCGAAGGCGCGTGTGACTTCACCTTAAGAACGCGATCTAGCTATGGTGAACAAGATTTTGACGATTTTTAAACAAATTGTAGATGCAGAAGTTTATTTTTTGAAACCAATTTTTGTTTGAACTTTATAGCCTATTTGAGCTTATAACACACAACAAACACGTTAAGATTTTCATAAGAATAGCATTTTAATAATGCAGTACTCTTGGGTAAGCTCAGTGCAGGTGATATGGTGGCACTTGATACACTGTACCATTTCAGTCTGTTATCAAAGCTATGTAACCATGCTGGAATGAAAGCTCAGCTAACAAAACTATTTTTCTACCTATATATTTATCAGTTAGACTACAGAAAGCCGCGTGCCTGTGGCGTGATAGATGCACGATAGAAAATATAAAGAACCCTTAACAAACGTAAGAGAGCAACTCTAATTTGTCTGCATTTTAGGTTGTTTTAGGTAAATCTGACTTACCCTACCCCCCATAAGTGTGATACTCAAACCCCTCCCCCCACTCCCCCGATAGACTGTTGAGTGGAACCATAACTAGAAATGAAATGAAATGAAATGAAATTTTTGCATTTATATAGCGCAAATATCTATATGTATATAATCAAATGCGCTAAGAGTTTGTTAGTAAGGACAGACTGTTGTACCGGGCGACAATCCCCTACTCTTATGCGAATAGTTCAACAGTTCTTAATGTTCCCCCATATACAGGTTAAGGAAGGGAAGGGATGGAGACAGGGGCCTATGGTTTAAGTCCTTATCCGAGAAGACGTACACTAACAAACAGATCTAATAGCAAAGTTCTGGTATGTTTCGTACTGCCTGGGTAGTGTTGTCTGCATTTTAAAATATTTTAGGTAAATTTGACTTACCCTACCCCCCTAAGTGTAACATTTAGCCCCCCCCCCTGATCAAATCTTATGGAGAGTGCCATAGCTAGAATTGACAAACAGATTCAACAGCAAACTTTTGGTATGTTTCGTACTGTCTGGGTGGTGCTGTCTCCATTTTAGGTTGTTTTAGCCCAGTTAAATTTGACTTACCCTACCCCCCTAAGTGTGATACTCAACCCCCCTGATAAAAAATTGGATGGTGTTATAGCTAGAATTAACAAACAGATCTAAAAGCAAACTTTTGGTAAGTTTCGCACTGTCCGGGTAGTGTTGTCTGCATTTTAGATTATTTTAGGTAAATTTGACTTACCCTACCCCCCAAAGTGAAATATTTAGCCCCCCCTCATCGAATCTTGGATGGATCCATAGCTAGACTTAACAAACAGATCAAACAGCAAACTTTTGGTATGTTTTGCACTGTCTGGGTGGTGTTGTCTGCATTTTATAATTTTCTAGGTAGATTTGACCTACCCTACCCCCCTAAGTGTCAAATTTGACCCCCCCTGGACGAATTCAGGTGGGATCCATAGCTTAAATTAATCAGCTCATCGAATACTACAACTGTGCCAAATTTGGTGCTTTTACCTCAAAGTGAACAATTAGGCCATTTTTCTGCACCATATTGCTGGACTAACATTGATAGTATAGTTGTTGGTCCACCGGCAGTTTAAATGGACCCATCACTGTTGTGTCAGTGATAACAGAACAAAAGAAATGTACGTTGATGGCTCAAATCGGTGTTCAAACGTATCCAACATATGTTGGAGCTAACAATGTTGGGGGTTGTTGGCCAACATTATTGGGAACGTCTGCTTAGGCCTTAACGAGCAGCACCTTACAGAGTCTGCGTATGTCGCTCTTGCTCAAGTCGCTAATGACATTCGTGTTAAAAAAGAAATTGTAATAGTTGGCTCCCTGTGGTGGCGCCCACAAGGGATTATGGTCCATTCAGTTACTAGGTGGCGCCTTTTATTTGTCAAATTGATTGACCGAGTTTAGGTTAGTAAAACGGACATGGATCGCCCATATTAGTGTCTTTCCTTTCCACTTTTTTGTCTCTACAACAATTTGTTCTCCGTTTTACATTTTCTGAATCATTCAGTAAAAACTATGGACACACCTTGCCTCTGCTCTCGTCAAGTCGCTCATGGCTGAGCTTTGTTATCATTTTGAAATCGCCCATTATTAAAAACACATAGCATGTCACATCTTCGATACTGAAATTTTATTTAATAATACCGTTATAAGGCTCAAATGTCAAAAATATATAAATAAACAAAACAAACATCATTAAGCTGAACAAACATGAACCAAAAATCTAGCAAAATAAGAACTCAATCGATAAATTTTGGCTTTTCATTATCATAATTGATCGAACAATCTACAATTCCTAAGAATAAAAAACATTGTATAACAAATTGAACCATTGCCAGGAAAGACATAATTAAATCCGTGTTAATTTAAAATAAACAGAACTCAAAGCAGCATCTAGAACTAATACCCAAGACAGAAAAACGATTCTGTCATCGTCCTATAATTAGAGTTTAGCTTTTTTGGAGAAAAGTTTAGTTTTTTGACGTAGTTGTCAAGAAATGCCTGGCAAAGGCATAACTTGAGCTGCTAGTACAAATATAGAAGAAGGCAAATATTTGCGGTTTGCCGTTTTTTTCCCTTTTGTTATCTGAAATCATTACTTCATGAAATGTATCTTAGATTATAGAATACAAAATTGAATTCTTGGTATTTAATCAAGAATCATGAAACAAATACTCAACAATAGTTCAATTTATATCAGTTTCTTTGGGAGAGAACTTTTGGGAGATACGGGTGTATTGAATATAAGCATGAAGTTGTACTAAATATAAATAACACTAATAAGTACGAAATCCTTTGTTTGATGTCCTTTTGTTTAACAAATGATTTTTTGGGCAATTTTGCACAATATAGTTTTTGCTGTGCTTATATTGAATGTCCTCTATAACTTAAAGTAACTGATTGTAATGAACGAACTAATTGATCGTTTAAAAAAGTGATGAAGAACGAAACTGATGAAAAAGCGATGAGTTTTTTAAATATAACACTTGGCAGTCTCCGATGTTTTTGGACCTTTTTGAATTTCCATGTTTGAAGGACCTTTCCGATAAATTTAGCTTAGTTAGATTGTAAATGTAAAAAATCACGATGAAAGGCAAACAGTTTAACAAATTTTAAAGTGGAAGAGAGAGACGAATCGTAAGGATAAAGGTTGTGGTTCAATTTTATCCTTGGTTCATATTTTATTTTCCTTTGTTTTTGTGTAGAGTAATGTATAATAATGGATATAAATTAAAGGAAATAAAAATTGAATGAAGGAAAAAATAAGAAATATACAACTTACCTAGTTTTCAAGACGTTACATAGCATTATTATTAGTCGTCTTCTCACGGGAACGAAATCCCCACCAATCAAGATGTTTGCCTTGCTGTCCCTCTTTGCAAACACACAAACTCCCTTTCCTTCGTGCGATTTGCTAATTCAAGTGCATGGAAATAACCAACGCACGAGACTATATCGTAGTTCAACATGTGTTCGCTTTGCTATTGGTTGAAAACATTGTGACGGATTTGACACGGTGTCAGAAAAAAAATTATTTCATTGAACGACCCAGTTCGTCCAAATTTAATTGACAGAAATGTACGTCGAAGAACGAATTTCGTAGGGCAATTGTTAATTTAGCATTTAAGATTGTTTTTTACTAAATATTTTACTTTCAAATCCGAGTGACGTCAGCACGGAAATAATTT
Organism: Telmatactis stephensoni; assembly: GCA_029948255.1. NCBI lineage: Eukaryota > Metazoa > Cnidaria > Anthozoa > Actiniaria > Isophelliidae > Telmatactis > Telmatactis stephensoni. The sequence goes on from JALIZF010001935.1 coordinate 495,310, forward strand.
TGACAAACGAAGTTCAAACAACTTACAAACGCTGCAGATGCTGTCGGAGACAAAGACAGAGAATCATGGGAAGGCAAGGAAGTCAGTACCAGTCTTCCAGTACTCCTCACGCAACAACCTACAACACAGGAAGTCCGACGACGGATTTAATTTATAAAGGTCATATTGTATTTTGTAGTAGTAAGTAGTTACCTAGCTCCCTCCAACCAAAGTTAATAGAATGAGATGGTTCTGAAGCTCAACTACATCCATTGTTCTATCTTTTTGTTCATTTCCCTAACCGTTTCCATAACCACAACAAAAGCGTTGTAAGAAGAACCGTCAACCAACCAATGAAAACGTTAGGATCAGATCAGCCAAGCATAATAAATGAAGGTTAAAATATTGTGCACGGTCAAGGCCTTACTCACCATTCATATTTGCTACTGTGTCGACTTGATTCGCAGTTTAAATTTAAAGACAACTCTCTTTGTCTTTTTCTGTTTGTTTGTTTGTTTGCTTGTTTGTATGTTTGTTTGACTGATTAATCTGTTTTTGTTTGTTCGTATTTTCTTTAGACTCTTTAGCTTCTGGTTTTGTTTGTTTTTTAATTTACCTATCAGCTATAAGCATATTTATGTTTACCTCAATAAAAGCGTTGAGATAATAGTCTCTGACACCTTGCTCAAAATGGATGATCTTTTTAATTGGTAAAGAAACTCACGACATAGCTTGGCTTTGACAACTTTATCCTCGAATTACTCATCTCATCTTTCTCTTCATCCAAATGTAATTGTTTTCAGTCCATTTGTCTATTTACAATATATTTATACGCAATAAAAAAATTGCGGTCATCCGGCCGCTAGATTAGTTTTATAAGCAGATGTAATCCTATATATCCTATTATACAGAATGACTCCTAATGCTGCCACTGGAACTGAACTTTTGTAACATTCATTTCTTTTCAATGGACCTCTTTACCTTCGTTGTTTGTTGTCCCATTTCAGACCACGTGATGTCACTCTTGGGAATTAATTCTTTCTTATGTTGATAGGTTAACATTTTCATAATAAAAGAACAATTCCCAAGAGAATGCCACGTGATCTGAAATGGGCAATTTGCATACAAAGGTAAAGAGGTCTATTGGTTTCAAATTCAATTGGGCATAATTAAGATAACGGCTTTTTTTTCTGCTTCGTTGTTTTCGTTCATTTTCTTCAGTTGCTGACAATTCACTCCGACAAAATGCAGAGGTAAAACAATCAAAATAATAAACAGCCTGATGATGAGCGGGACAGAATTGGAGTGTAAAATACTTCAAACAAAGCGACGTTTTGGGACATTTTCATTCATGTCATTCAGATAAGAAGGAGTTCTTTCTCATCAACAGAGAGTTGCCAGGTAACTCCATCTGTTTTTGACACCAACATCAAGACGAGTCAATACCCTAAGTAAACTTAATTGTGAGCAATAACCGGTTAGCGGCTGTGCCAAAAAGCAGCCCGAAAAACGATTTCAAAGCAAACGGGGGAGATGGAACGTTAGTGAGCGCTATGTAAAGCTCTGGAAATACTTTTGAGTTGTCGTCTCCTTGCAAGATTGCTAGGCGAGTATCTTGATTGTAAAAACGTTGGAACATTTGTAAAAACGTTTTCTCGACACTATTTGATTTAACTTGCTCAATAACTGAACTTCAGTTTATCACCTACATAACACACCTTCTATGTGTTTGTTTCTCCATGAATTTTACATTAACAAAAATTAAACGAAAGAAGATAATTGCATGGCCTTGTATTTCAACCAATAAGAAGACGAATGAAATCCAATCTATTCGAGCAGAAATATGAAATCTCAAAATGACGGAATTACAAAAAGCCTTTCTTTCCAACAGCGAGAAGACTATAGAATACTTACTGTATCAGTAACAATTACTCGCTTTAATATTTTTCACAAATATGATAACAACAAAAGACTTTCCCAGGCCGACATAGTCTGATTGTTACATTGCCTCAATCTATTTCTTCAAACTGAATTGCTTTCAGTTATTGAATTGAAAGTGTATTTAGGTTCTTCACTCTTGACAAGAACTTCACTCTTGTAACCCTTTCGCTAGTTTTGAGCTTTTTCTTATCTCTCCGATAAATTATAGATCGTTCTACAAGACCCCTACAGTGATCATCTTGCTTCTGGTAAAAGTAGTTGTACTGTTGTAGCCGCATTGTTCTTTCCTACTCTAAAATATTTGAATTAAAAATAGTCTGCATTGTTTTTCAAACAGATTTCAGGTGCAAATCAAGAACGTTGAAGACGTCAAGTGGCCCAAACATTAAGGTAATTTCTATGAAGACAGGAAAAGATGGCGATGAAAGAGACTCTGATAACTTGATAAAAACGATCAATCAGGACAGACAAATGAAATTATTGATTAAATGTCGGTGAAAGGAATGATGGATAACATAAATTAGTTAGTAGTTTCGATGAAAATATGATATGAAATGGATTGGATTTGCAAATTAGACAGGCGAATATAGAACAGACTAGAATAGGAGGGAATGGGCCGGAAGAAATAGAATCAAGAGACCTCTCTTGATAGAATAGAATCATAGAATGGATCGGATGGGATAGAATAGGATAAAACTCTAATTCTGTGTTAATTCCAATGTTAATTCTATTGAAATGAATTCGATTGAATGAATGAATGAATGAATGGATAAATTGATAGATAAATGGGAAGGAAAGGACTTAATTGGATGGACGAAAAACTTCCTTATTTAACATTGTACTATGGTACTGTCAAACAAAAAGTGCAAACAACACCAAAGCCTCCAAACAGCATTTTTTTTTTAATATTCAGCCGGATTAACACAACGTTGCATTTGTTTTAGTGTGATTGCTTAATAGATTTATGTACACAGCCATTTCGAATTTGATATATGTGCCATAAACACTTAATTCACAAAATGTTGCCGTGTTGAATGGTGTATGGCCTACTGCAACAGCAGAGATCGAATTGTGAATACAGTTGAAACATATACACATAACCAATACGAGCCATCAAAGGTCTTCGTCTAAGCTTTGCATTGAACAAGAAATTATTTTATAGCAACCTAGAAGGATTTATAAAGAATTGCTAATGTATACACTCAAAGTCCTGTTCAGTCTTACGCAGCAAATTATCATTTGCCTTTGGTCACGCAACTTTTGTTGAAACTGAAATTTCAAGAGAATTTTGTACCTCAGCAATTCAAGTTTTAATCAAACTTCGAGTATTTTCAAATATTCAGCATTGTTAATTAAGAAAACCTTATTATATCAATAGTTTTTTTTGCTGAAGTATTCTACTCGTCTAAAACCCGGTAACAGCATAATTACTGTTTTTGGAGAATTTCTGATTTACCAGTAAAAAGAAAAAAAAGAAAAGAAGAGAACACAAAACAAAACAAAACAACACGGAAAGAAAAGAAAAGAAAGGAAAACTGAGAAATAATTCTGAAACCCAACCTTACTCAAACCGGCGCGAATAAATATCTACTGAACAAGCAATTTTCGAGTCTGAAGTCCGAAAAAGGGCAGAAAAAACAGGAACACAAAGACATGCAAATGTCAAGAAAATGTCGTAATGTGCAATATCTGTAAAACAGCTGTCTTTGACATTTTTTAAATGAAAATTTCTCGATTAAAACTCTGCTTCCTGTCTGTGCTTCTTGAGAGTAAACACCGATGGCAGACGTATCTCTTGACGAATCTGAAAATTATCATAAAACCTGTCATTCTATACAACGCGAACAAAGAGCAGAATTAAAATTACAAACAAATGAAAAAGATAAATCAATGATTATTATTTAAAACATTTTTTTTTCATCCTGAGCTAAAATTACTTTGAGTAACATTTGCCTTAATTTGTTTTTAATTCATAATAATTTTCTCAATTTTCGGCTTGGTAATGTACATTTATTGGCAAAATAAAGTTGATGCTAAATCTAGTATCTTGTTAAGCTAAATATTTTGTACACAAGCCTTTAGGCTCAAAGGACAAAATGCCAAATGCCACCAAATTTGGCGAATGCGTCTCGGAGATGTAGTGTACTTTGGGAGGGATGACATTTTAACCAGCACAGAATCATCGTTTGGTAAATATCTCCCAAAAGTTTACTGTAACTTGACAAGGTTTTGTCACAAGTTTTGGGCAATGGTAGCACACATGTAGCGCCTACAGTGTTTGATGCATCATTTCCAGTTAATGAAAAAAGTATTAAAAAAGCAGCTGCAGCTTTGTAGTTTTTCTGCTATGCCAGGCTTCATGTTGAACATGAATTTTGTGTTTCATCTAGGGTTTTTTTGACACTTCATCATCCCATGATGATGATGATGATGATGATGATGACGATGATGATAAGTTTGATGATGATGATGATGATGATGAGGAGGAGGAGGAGGAGGAGGAGGAGGAGTTGTAGCTAAGAGGTTGAAAGCCTCTTCCACTAAGATATAACAGAATCAAGCACTCTATTGTTGCTAATAAAGATGATGATTTCGATCTTTGATATATTTTTGAATCTTTTTTTCCAGGAACCATGAGCAAACCAACGATTGAAATCTCCGTCCTCATCATCTTTCTTCCCTCGATGGTATTCAGTTTACTTCGACTGGACGACGAAAGGTCTTCGTTTCTGACGCAAAAAGAAAACTCTTGCCTAAAAGGACATGTCATTAAAACAAGAACAGCTCCAAGTTTCGCAACTTGCACACAATACTGTTTAACACACACAGACTGCAACTCCGTTAACTACAAACATTCCGGAGTTTGTGAGTTGAATAACGCTTCACCAACTAATTATATCAATCCAGTGATGGAGGCCGGCGTTACATTAGGATGGTGGATTAACGTTCAATTAGAACAGTACGTCTTTACTTCACTGGGATCTCAAGGTCAGGACGGGCCTACTAATATATACGGATACAATGGAACAAATTTGGAAGGAAATGTCCAGGTAATGAATGGTGTTCAGCTCTGGACGGCACCACTATCAGCAAACTATATCATTGAAGCATATGGTGCTTCAGGAGCTAATGGTACGTGTCAAACTTGTCAAGGATGGAGTAACGGTGGTTATGGTGCTAAGATTACAGGAACTTTCGCTTTTAAACAAGAAACACAGCTGCGAATACTTATTGGACAACAAGGCTTGAATAAATTAGATACAAAAGACTCTCCAGGGGGTGGTGGTGGAGGCACGTTTGTCAGTTTGGCCGACAACACGCCTCTTATCATTGCCGGTGGGGGAGGAGGTGGAGGAGTACCTACAAATAGTGTAAACCACGATGGTGATCCAGGACAAGCTAACAACAACGGAAGTCGTTATGGAGGAAGCAACGGTCAAGGCGGTCAGCGGTATGACCAAAAAACTATGTCGCAACCCATGAAAATGCCTCCCCACTTTGGCGGGGCAGGGGCTGGTTATCATACAGATGGAGAATCTTTCGGCGGTATAGAAGCTAAAAGCTTTTTAAACGGCGGCAAGGGAGGAAGCGGTGACGGGATGGGAGGGTTTGGGGGTGGTGGGTTCCCAATGGCAAAATCTCCTGGGGGTGGTGGTGGGTACTCTGGCGGAGGGGTAATCACGGATGGTGGATTAGCAGGGGGTGGTGGTTCGTATAATGCTGGTTCAGACCCAAAGAATGAGAGTGGAATTAATAAAGGCGATGGATTAGCAGTTATTACATTGTCAACATAAAGCATATTTTCTGTGGGTGGGAAACATGGTCCCTGTTAGCGGTCGTCGTACAGAAAATGACTGTTTGAAATTACGAAGTTACGCAAGCATCGTACGTATCCGTACAGAAATTTGAAGTTACGACTTCCTTACTGTTACGCAAGTCGTACGTACCATACCAAACGGAAACTACGCTCAGTTAGGATACCGCAATACAGATACAGTTTCTCAATCACAGAAAATCTTTTTTAAGTCTGGTAAACACGCATACCTGAGAAATGACCATTGAAACACGGAAAGGAGACAGAAACAATTGCCCTAGCGAACACGGAGAGCAGATGTATTTCCTGAAAAAATGAAAAAAATTGGTTTATCAGGAATAGTAACATTAATCGCGACATATAAGGCCTGGTTTACACTAGCGACACAAGTATAAGCACAAGTAACATACGCAGACTCAGTGTAACATTTATCACGTAGAAGTGAAGATAATCTAATGCTAATGAGTAGTACACCATGCACCCTTACGTCGCTAGAATAAACCAGGCTTAAGGCGCCGTTACACGGTGTAATTTCTCTGCAACTCGTCTCGCAATAACGTTGCAAAACAAGTTGCACGAACCACTGCAGCGTGTACTATACCCTACATCACTCTTTACCGCAAAACGATTGTAGTTTTTCGATCTTGCGACATTTTGCACCTTGTAATGGTTCGTGTAACTTGTTTTGCAAAGCCACTGAGAGAGAAGTTGCAGAACACTGAATTTCATCGTGTAATCTCGCCTTAAGCCTCGTTAGGAAAGGACAATATATCAGCAGCACACAAACCAGCAGCATTACCTGGTACGTGACACTGTTAGATAGGGTTTATTTGTACAATATAATGGCAGCTCGCTACCTTTGTAGCCCTTGAGATCATCGATTCTTCTCCTACTACAAAAGTTTCAGTTTGAGGCTATCGGGCAAGTTTCTGTACATTTCTTGTACTCTTGCCCGATAGCCTCGAAATCAACCTTTGTTCAGAGTCATTGGAGTATATTAGCCATAAGCTATTCTTAGGGTATGATTATATGAACTGGGCTGGCCCGGTTAAGCGGACTGACTTCTTTTGTTTTCTTTTCCCTTGGGGCCACAAAACAAACGAAGTCAGCACGCTTAACCGGGCCAGCCCGGTTCATATATTCAGGCCCTTAGTTTGCAAGCAATGCCAGGAGAATGTAGAGACAAAAGACATGGCCGCCATGTTGGTGGTCTTGACAAAAGAATATCAAGATAAAAACCACCAACAGGGCTATACCACGTCTTTTGTTCAATTCACTCTCCTGGGAATGGCTGCAAACCAAGGACAAAGCGGAATAGCCTCATCTCCATGACGAGGCTATTCCCGCTTCATCTATTGGAAATACGCATTAATATTTAAAGTGAGTTTAACGGGAATATACACAGGAAACCCAGGCTCGATATCAGGTAAAGGGACAATATTTGAATCATTATAATTTCTTATTGCTGGCTTACAAATAACGTCACGGCTGAATCATTAGATGAACCATAAAAAAGGATTTCTCATTAACCTCTATTGTTTGTTCATAAGAAAATGTGTATTTATGTAGCCAAATTATTATAGCCAAATGATACAGTCTATACAACAAGTTTTAAGATAGTAAAATTTGGAGTTGAATCAAACAGGGATCAATCGTCCGAAAAAAAAATCCTCGTGGCATGGTAGAAAACAACACATCAAACAAACTCAAACTCACATATGATCCAACGTCCGAGCCGGGACTCGAACACTGGACCACAGCGGTGAGAGGCGAGTGGCTTAACCACTACGCCACCCATGCCACCCGAAGGGCGATTAGTGCTAATTTTGGGTTAAAACGAACCATTTTCTTTTCAGTGATTTAATTCTGGGTTAGCGCTAATCGCCTTCGAATAACTAGGGCCAAGGACAATGTTTCCATCTCCTTTTATGAGAACAGACGCTGTGCATCACTGCAAGGTTTGACAGAAAACTGAGGACAGAACCAATGAAACCTTAAATTAAACCAACTTTTAGTGAATGATTTTATTCTGTACGAAAAGGCTCAACAGTAATGATTTTATATATGAAATCTTTCGCCTGCACTTGAATCTATAAGTCAGTTCAGAGTTTAAGAATCGTTTCTAATGCGCATGCGATTTTATCCTGAATGTCTCACCTTCTTTTGTTTGATTAAAAACAAAAGGTTTAAACAAAAGGTGACGTCATTCGGAATAAAACCGCATGCGCACTGATAACGATTCTTACACTCTGAACTGACTTAGAGCTAAAGTGATAAACGATGCTGATTGGCTGAAACGTTCTTTGACTTGTTTCTACGTCAGAGTAGGGAGCAGCAGTTCGTTACAAAACATTCTTTTACTGACCTGAATCTACGGATAAAGTAAAACGTTACCAAGCCAAATCAATCATCGCACTTTCAATGAATCTGAATATCAGGTAACATATTCTTCTTCCAATTCTTTTCAAAACTGATTGTATCAAAGTATTGTTGGTCGACACGACATTGACGGCCGGCATACGAACACGCATGCCGGATTTGGTTTGTTTAGTATAGCTGGAGTTCGAACAGTAATTTCCCTTATTTCCCTAAAAATGAACTTTTTTCCTTTGCCTTTAGCTTTTACCCGTAAAGTCGCGAATTTTCAGAAAATATGAGAAATCTAAGAACCATGGAAAAACTAACCGAAGGGATTGATTTCTCCTCACTGAGCGAAGAAGAGTGCGAGACGCTGTACAATGTTATATTAAGACAGAAAGAGATCGAAGAGTCTACCTGTGAACGACGAAGGTACGTAAGACTTTAACCTCCAAACATAACAACAACGCGAACGTCGCCAAGACTTTCTTTTTCATTCGCGACGTCTTCGTCGAGGTCATCTTTCTCGGCAAGCATCAGTTTCAGTTGAGGCTTTCCTTCATACCCTAAAACCTTTATGCAAATAAAAACGTCCGCGACGTTGTTTTGCCTGCCTAAGATCGTTCTCGTTCCGACCCTGGTCGAAATCGAGATAAATTTGAACTGAAAATCCGTTTCGCTGTCTACCCTGAAACGATGTTTTAGAAAATAATAGAAAAATCAGTGGAGACGACTGAAATTATTGGGTCCCAATTTCACATTAAAAAGGATGGCACTCAAAACTAAATACCAATTTCAGACTTCAGTCATTGATTCAAAGATTGTAAATATTTGTTATATCTGGAAGGTCATAAATGTACATCCCTCCGAGCTTTACGGGGGGTCGTCGAACCTGCATATTCAGGATTGGTTGACCTGGGTACCGTTCTAAACGCAAAGTTCTCATTTCGACTCCATGACGTACATCTTAAAATACCGCGAAATTAAAAGCTTTTATTGATACCGCTTCCAATTTTCAAATTTCCTTTTGCCTTTAAATAAGGATGGGGGTTAGTTAATTGATGAGGGATTAACTGAGGGAAGGCCTAAATGGCCTTGATGAGGGATGGCCTAAATATGCACCATCCGCGTCCACTTTCGGTATTTTGGTTGAGTGATCACGCGCAAAAATAGGCGCTTGTTAAGCGCACGTGGCTACTACTTTGTGAAATCAGTAGAAAGAAAAAGGTCAAAACGAAAGACGTAGCAGAAAACGCAAAGCTTTTGGGTCTTACCATCAGTCATAACTCAACCTGGAATACGCACGTGGATGAAATAGTCAAGAAAATATCTAAGAGATTATATTTTCTAGTACAGTTAAAAAGGGCTAAAGTCCCTGAATTAGATCTAACTTTATTTTATATCACTTGTATCAGATCGATAATCGATTATGCTATTTCAGTCTTTTACCATGCTCTCCCTAATTATCTCAGGTTAGAATTAGAACGCTTACAAAAGAGAGCTATGGCAATCACATATCCTAGTTTGACGTATAAACGCACTTTTATTTTACCAATAACGTATACCAATCGCTTTAGGAACTCAATTTATTAATAAAATGTCTAGGCTTTATAATTAGTAATTAGCTAGATTTTAGTAACGACATAATTGGTCATAGACTTTCTACTGAATTTATGATAAATGGTTTTAGAACATTTTATAGTATTGTAGTAGTTAGTTTATGTATTATATTAGTTATTAACTTTAATTTTATATATACTTATTTAACATTATATATTTTTATTAGAATTGTAAATATTACAATTTCTATTGAATTCATGATAAATGGTTTTAGAACATTTTATAGTATTGTAGTAGTTAGTTTATGTATTATATTAGTTATTAACTTTAATTTTATATATACTTATTTAACATTATATATATTTATTAGAATTGTAAATATTACGATGTTCATGGGCAAATAGTTCATAGCTTTCTGGCCAATCAGAGCGCGCGTAAGATTGTAGCTATGTTATAATAGTTATTAACTTTAATTTTATATATACATATTTAACATTATATATATTTATTAGAATTGTAAATATTACGATATTCATGGGCAAATAGTCCATAGCTTGTTGGCCAATCAGAGCGCGCGTAAGATTGTAGCTGTGTTATAATAGTTATTAACTTTAATTTTATATATACTTATTTAACATTATATATATTTATTAGAATTGTAAATATCACGATATTCAGCCAGCTTACGCGGCTGCCATGTAATGTTAATAAAGCCTGGTTCACACTAGCGACATAACGACATAAGAACATCGACATAACGACATAAAGAAAGAATCAGTTTTTTCTTTATGTTGTCATGTCCATGTTTTTATGTTCCTATTATGTTGTGATGTTTACACTGGTGACATAAAACATTGATATGTTGCGTTTTGCATTTGCGTGACCTCGCCGTTATGTCGCTAGTGTGACTAACCAGGCCTAAAGCTATCTATCTATCTATCCATCTATCTATCTATCTAAAGGTCAGTAAACATGAGATATAATGATCAAATGTTAATAATATGAGTTACTGTAATTTCTTTAGCGAAAACATAGACATTATGTAATAAAAGAAGAAAAAAGAATCAAACCGCCAATGGCGTATATAACTCGTGGATTGGATTAACATCGAGTTATAGCGCTCCTCAAGTTGACGTAAGCCTTTATCATTCATGTGCCAACCAGTGAGTGATTGGCTATTTTTTCAAAGCAACTTGTGAAATGTTATTGTGAAAATGGTTGGCACATTAGCTATAGTGATTTATAGCAGCTTCTCAGTTCGGCTTCCTGTGGTGGTTACGATCTATGCATGCAAGATTATTACGCCCCGAATGGAATCAGTCCAGATAGAGACATCTTTAAAGCAATATATTTTATTATCATCAAATATTTAACAGAAAGATTGGACCGACCTGTAAGGCTTTTTTAGAGAAATTTAAGTCATTTTGAATGATCAAACATTAATGAGTTACTGTAATTTCTTTAGCGAAAAAAGAGTCATTAGCTATAAAAGAAAAAAAAAAATGTGTCAAAAAAGCGAAAAAAACAATGTTGATTACCACCGAGACTCGATCTCAGGACCTGTTGCTTGAAAAGTACGTCCACTTGACCATCGAAAAGTTGCATGTCTTCGATAAGTGAGTTTTGTGTATCTATTGTCAATGTGTGGTTGCAACCCCACAGACAAAGCGATACGAGACTACAAACCAAATGCAATAATGCTTCTCTCTGTAGCAAAATGGCTTAATTGCTCATAACGTTTGCTGGAATGCTTAAAATGTTCACCAAGGAAACATCACACAAGAAAAGACATTATATAATAATTGGCATATTACGCGCGCTCTGATTGGTCGAACAACCATGTGTGATTAGAGTACACACACATAGATGGCGTCATCGAATCTTATGCGCGCTCTGATTGGTTGGAATGTTTCGATAAATATTATATAAAACAGATAGATTCCATTTTTCCGTGCGTCTGTACTCTAATCGATGCACAGAAGACGTCAAAATGTGGTGAGAACAACAGTCACGCCACTCGACTTCGTCTCGTGGCGTACTTTTTTGTTCTCGCCGCATTTTGACGTCATCTGTGCATCGATAATTTAGAGTACAGACGCACGGGAAAATGGAATCTATTTGTTAAATAGTGAATAGATTAATCAAAAGAAAAACTATCAAAATCCTCAGTTGCAGTCTTGGAGTGTAAACTGTGGACTTGTTGCGACGTTTTTTGGATTAGGTGTATATTAAACCGACACGTTTATCTACCTATAGTAACGACAGTAAAATTCATTAATTTTCCTTCTAGCTAGCTATTTTGAAACATATGTTTTTTATAGCCTTTCTGTTCTTAACTAAATATAAATTTTGTCTAGTCTGATTTCAACATAAATCGTGAAGAGCAAATATCGCTGATCTGTGAATGAGATCTGCCAAGAGAACATAAATATTTATGCTCTCTTGATACTGCGTATCCAGAGCTACATTACTTTCGGCCTGCCTTCATTCACGTCAAGCATGCGCAGTAACATAGTTTAACAATGTTCGAGTGAGTGACACATTTGCATATTTCGACCCCTCACTATAAACTCGTGGATTGCAAATCCACGAGTTAAAAAGAAAGAAAAAAGCCAAAAAAGAAACAGTTCCGACACTTGGAACTTTCGCTCCAAAAGTACATTCAAAGCGGCGGGAAACAGTTGAGTCAGGCGTTCTTCGTACAAGTTTGATATCGCCTCTTCGAAGCAGTAGCCACAGTAGCCACAAAAATAGTAATTATCATTTCTCTTTCCCCGAGTACGACTCATCAAAATAGCATAAGTGGACTATTGACACGTTATTTTTTCTGTCATTAGAAAACTAAGATTAGAGATAATACACTTGGAAGAAAGGCTCTTGGAGTGTGAAAAGAAATCGGACGACATTCATCTTTGTAAGATATGTTTTAAAACTAAGGTGGCTGAATGTTTACGATTGTGTTGTAAACTGTGCAATCGAAAAACATGTTCAAGATGTGGCACGTGGGAGCTAGGAGATAAGGTAAGCAGTTTTAGAATATACATATATACCTTTGATACTGCATATCAGTCAGAATTGTTTCTTGAGCCATGGGAGAACTAGTCCCTTAACACAGGGATCCCTTCCTGTGGAGACAAATCTCGTGATGTCAAGAGTGATACCGTTTTTGATCTCTGTTCTGCATAATTGTTATGTAAGAACAGGGGCGTACGGAGGGGGAGGGTACCCACTGGAAATTTTTGCTCATTTCCTATGGTGGGAAATATCTAGGCTGAAATTGCATTTTCCTATGATAGGAACTGGACAAAATGTAGGAAAATGCTACATATTTCCTAGATATTTCCTATCATTCACGAAAAATGAAAACGTCAAATAAAGAATCATGGACAACTGTCTGATATATTCCCGAAATAAAAGGAAAGACAACTAGAAAACTGCTTAATTATGCTCTCAGTACACCGTTCATGCATTCTTTACGTTACATAAGCGCTTTGAGATTGAATAAAACTAAAAAGCGCGGAACTGGGACAATTTGATTTACTTTTTCAGTGATTCACGTCGAAAAAGACCACAAAATCCCGAATCTCGAACAATTTATTTCGGTTTTTCTCGTGTCACGTAAATAATGTTTTTCACGATTCACGAGAAATGTTTTTTTCGATTCCCGAAAAATGAAAATGCTTGATCACGCATCACGTAAAAAAACCCTGTGCGCCCCTGTAAGAACTTAAAGGGTTTAGAGTACAATTAGTAAGATTATAGAAATTCAACAATTTGATTTCCTTGCATGACATACTGAACAATTAAGCTAAAAATCATTCACTGAAGGGAGTGAACTGTGCAAATCCCCTCCCACCCCTCCCCCACCACTATCCATCTCCACAGTGTGTCCAGGCCTTATCAATTCACAAAAAGAGTACCATTGATCCCCTACTAATCAACCACTGAACTTTTGGATATACAAAAGTGACAGGGGTGGTTGTTTTTAGAAATATTAATATACATACTATAATATACATATATACATACATGTTATACAGTGGTTTCGAGTGGAATACCATGAAAATATCCCACGAGTCACTTGTTTTTTCTAGTACACACACAAGCCTTTAGGCAAGTGTGTATACAAAGAAAATACAAGTGACAAGTGGGATATACACAGTATGCTATGAGAAACCATTACAAGTATGACTATTTTATCACACCATAAAAAAAACAGCCAATTACCACAATGTCTCATGGGAAGAGACAGTTATTTGAATACCGCTGAATATACATTGTCTTTCCTGTCTTCTGATTGGCTGTATCTTCTATGGTGTGGGATAAAAACAGTAGTCCTTGCTCAAAAGACAACTGTTTTCTCAGGGGAAAACTGATCTTCAAAATCAATAGTAAATTACTGACAAAAGTGAGTGTTTGGTAAAATTTGGTCCTCTAATATAGTTGTTGTTGACTTTCCACTTTACCATTGGAATTGATTGTCATTAGTTAATTATGTTTTGATGATTCTTACTTTGAGGACTGGAACTGTTTGCTTTGCAAGAAGAAAAAGCACTATTTGTCATCAACTGGGGACTGGTTCATTGGCGAAGATGCTACAATCATAAACACACAATATTTTCTTGACAAACTGACTATTCAAACGCAAGAGAAGGTGAACATTGTAGTGCTCACTTGGTATATTATTCAACAACTTAGTAAATGGAATTATCTGTAGTACCATAAAGAGAGTACTTACACTTCTGGGCACAGTTGCTAGAAGGTGGTTTAGCATTAACCCAGGGCTAAGTCAGCGCATTTGAAAATACTCAAATTGATATTTTGTGCTTTAGAAATGAATAAATTATTATTATTAGTTATTGTTAAGTCTAAAGAAAACCATTGGATTTAATCATTGGTTAATGCTAACCCACCTGCTAGCAACCGGATGCTGATTTTTCAACCTTAGCCCTTTCTCATATCTTCTCAGAGCTGTTTTACTCTGACAAAGTTAAGACTAAGACTCAAATCATTAGAAATGCAAGTGCTCTTTATATGGTGCATTTGTCATGAATTAAATATCATATCTCTATACTCCAATGTATCCTATACTATGTGTATATAGCTATTTCAAATAAGGTTGATGACACAAATGGCAAATGGCAATTGGTGATTGCATGACCGAAAGGAAACTTGGGTAACAAGAATTGCTTCATTTTCATTGATTAACCGTGCCAGATAGCGGTCTAATAGCGTGACCACAGTTCCTTTCAGTCATGCAATCACTAATCACTGATTGCCAACCTTTTTTGAAATAGCTATATATGACTGGAACAATATTTCTTGGTTTAAGGATGGCACTGGTGAGTTATGGTGGTTTAAACTTGCCATATGCTAATTAGATGATATCTACCCAGGAATCATGTAATATACATCTAATTATGTCATCTAATTAGCATAAATCATTGATAACTCATGAGATAGAGGAGATAGAGCTCAAATGAGGAAATATTGCACCATGCAGTCAACTGTTTAATCCAGGGGTTTCATTAATAGTTAGTTACTGGCGGTTTATCGCCATCTGTTTTGCCATTCGCTGCCAGCTATTTTTTTTCTGGTTATACAATATTTTAATGGTAGGACATCTGTATTTTAGACACCTATCTTTAGTAGTGGAACCTGCTATTGCTGTTAATGAAACCCCTGAATACATGGAGTACAATCGTTACTGACATTTTCAAATCAGGGATTAGGGGACTTAATGCTTTGAAATATTGGATTTGGACTATTTTAGCCTGAACCTGGTTTGGGTGTGGGGAGGGGGGGGGGATTAGTCATTAGGGTATACAAATCCAGGCAGCCTACGTCCGGCTATAGGATGCACTCAGGGTTTACCTTGTTTATCTTTTTCCAGACAAATGCCAGGAAATCTTTGGTTAACAGTATTTGCACGAGTCAGAGTGAGGCCGAGCCAGAATACCTAAGTCTTCCTGTAAAACACCAGTCTTCTTCTACAAGAGATAATTCTAGAGACAGCGTTTTCAGCGCAGACAGCGACAACACCTCGTATTTCTCGCCATCTCATTCTGAACACGAAATGCAAACACTTAACGTGGTAGAAGCAACAGATCGTGAGGAATATTTTAACGAATGTATCTCTAATAGGTAAGTTTACATTATACCTTGGTTATAAAGGAGTAATTGGGGTTCAAACGCGGTTTCTCTGGTCTTTGAGCGTCTTCGCGCCTTCTTTCGTGTTTGTGACGGCCGAGAGAGGACTAGATCCTAAAAACAGGAAACCCGACAATATTATCCCTCCCTCCCTCCTCCCTCCCTCCCTCCCTCCCTCCCTCCCTCCCTCCCTCCCTCCCTCCCTCCCTCCCTCCCTTCCTTCCTTCCTTCCTTCCTTCCTTCCTTCCTTCCTTCCTTCCTTCCTTCTTTCCTTCCTTCCTTCTTTCCTTCCTTCCTTCATTTGTTGACAGTGACTGATGAAACGAGGGAATTAATAAATACATGAATACATGAATCAATGAATGATTGAATTTCTTGATGAAGAAGGTATAAAAATAAAAACAACAAACAATGTGACATATGTAATGCAGCTAATACGTTGGAGTGAAAAAAGTGCTGTCCGCAGTTAGTTCAATATTCGATTTAGGACTGTACTGGATGTGCAAAAACAAAAATCGTTTTGTGTCTTCGTTTTTCATGGAAATTAGGGAGATTCAAGCGACAGACAGTCGACCACGATCGAAGGTAAGTTAAACAACGTATAAACACCTTTACCACATCAACAAATATATGCACCTCTGCGCATGCAGACCTTGTATAAATGTTTACGGCAGAAATTAAACTTAAAATTACGGGACAATACGGAGGATATATGGAATGATCGCATGCAACACTGAATAAAATTAAATTAAAATATCACTAAATATTGATTGGAATATTCGTTTGGATCTATTTTTATAGAGAATCGCAAATGGCATGAGAACATCCCAGGGACGACCAATCATTGAACGTCTTACATTAACGAAAAACGATTCGTCACATAAGTTAGGTATGTGTTATTAGAGCAGATTCACCGTATGAGCGTGAAACGTACCGCGCCGTGCCGTGACCGTGTCAGTGCCGTGTTGTCTATAAACATTCAAAATTCCCGCCGTAACCGTACGTACCGTGAACCGTGCGGTGCCGTTTTCACAGTCATACGAAATCTGCTCCATTAGGTGTGGCAACGTTTATTTAAGATTCCCAAGTCATGAGAGTCGGTGAGAACCCGGAGCGTGTGCATGGGAACAAGTAAAAATTTGACAAAATCGATCGAAAGGTGCATTAGGTAATTTGGGGTTAATGTACACATAAATGTGCAACGTTTCACCTGAGTGACCTATAGCTAAAGGGAATTTGCGCAAATAAACTTTACAAATTTTATTAAAACCTTTAAAAAATGGCTCAAATGGTCGCAAATACTTGGACAAACGGACCGCTTTTTGCCGGGATACCTTATACACTCTTTGGGAACATAACCGAGGAGCCAACAGGGGCCGTGTAATAATTTAATAAATAGATTCTATTTGTCCGTGCGTCTGTTCTCTAATAGATGCACAGATGACGTCAAAATGTGGTGTGAACAAAAAAGTACAGCATGAAAAGTTGAGTGGCATGACTGTTGTTCTCACCAAATTTGGATGTCTTCTGTGGATCTATTAGAGTACAGACCCACAGAAAAATGGAATCTATATGTGTTCTATATAGTATTCATCAAAACATTTCAGCCAATCAGAGTGTGCATAATATTCAATGACGTCATCTATGCGTGTGTACGGTAATCACACACAGTTCTCGACCAATCAGGGCGCGCGTAATATACCAATTATTATATGAAATCGTGATAATAATAACTTAATAAATGTGTCATTGATATTCTCTTTAACGGACAGTAGACGCCTGATTTTGGACTGGGATAGCAAAATTATTACAAATTCTACCCCTTTAGAGGTCTAAGGAAAGCTTGAATCTTATGGAGTTTTGGCTTCCCCCTTTGTTAAGTTCATTTTTCATTATTACTGTAGGTTTGCCATTCGATATTCGTGTAGTTGGCGGTAAAACCATTCAAGGGAATATTATGGGTGCATTTGTTGCAGATATTGTTCCAGACAGCAGAGCAAGCAAGTTGTTAAGTACAGGTAAAGACACTTAATTCTTACAAGCACAAAGACTCGGGCTGCATCCACACCAATCCGTATACATTTAAAACTACGTATCTTTCGGATCTTTCCTTTTTTTCCTTTGTTTTCGCAAATTAAACAAATGAAAAAAGCGGCTTTAGTTTGAATTCAACAACAAAATGCATCGGAATGTAGTCGAACCTACCCTTACGACGCCCTCCCCTCCCCCTCGACTCCTTCCCTTCCTTCCCGAGTGCAACCACCACCACGATGCCAAGTCATTAGGGCCAATTATCCGTAGCAAACATGACTTAAAATATGGAATCCCTATATGGTGCATGTTAACTCTCTTAAGCGACCCCTCCCTTAAGCAGCCACCTTAACTTGACATTTTAGGTGGTTGGCTTACCGACGGGAGGTAAGCGCTTTTTTAATAAAAAATCGAAGTAGTGAGGTGGGGGAGGCGGGGCTCACGGCCCGTTGTAAGCGCAAAGTTAAGACTACTGGGAAGTGGAGGTATAGAAAGGCGGGGCTATTAGAAAGTTGTACATTACTGTTATATAACTTGTATTATACGAATATGTCGAAAAAAGTTCTAATTTCTTTACGTTTTACAATGCAGCCGAATAAACGTAAACTCGGCGGGCTGGGATGCGTGTTTGCGTACGTATTTGTTGTACTTTACTGTAAAATGTAAACTATTGATTGTTACGTCTAATTTCTACAGCAATAATGTAGTTGTAAATTGCGATGTTTCAGTTGTAGGAAAAGTTACCGAAAAGTTGTAAATATATACAGACAAAATCAAAATCCCCTTTGTAGAAAATTAAGGGTAACGTACACTTGGTCTAGTTCCTTCGTTTTAGTGTCCGAGGAGAAAGAACACAACCCCGATGACTTCATGATCACTAAATAATGTTTAAAGATTCCAATTTTTCATCTGCAGTAAATTGGTTGGTTTGATTTCAGGTGATCAAATTATTGAGTGGAATAACAAATCATTGGTCGATGCCACGTTTGAATTTACCCACGAAACCATTTCGTCGTCACCGAAGACGGTGTTTGTTGTTGTTGGTCACCTGAGGTTAGACTGATAATGAGCATTTAGAGCTCACTTACGTTGTTGAATAAGCCCCAAGCTAGTCCAGACCCAGACCTCGTTTTACCCCGCTCCACTAAAACAGAGTCCAGTGAAGAACTTACATGCGCATGCGTTACATGAACCAATCAGACACCGTAAAGGTTTGGTGCGACCTGGTTGCAAAGCTATCGTTCAATAAGGCCGTTAGCCTGCGTGGCGGCTCTAGGGGATTGGGGAGGAGGGAAAAGGGAAGGGGAGGGGGGAGGCTATAAGGCTGTCTCTTTCGCAGAGGTCGTTACGTAGTGCTTAGCTATTCTTGAGTTCGTCCAGCTAAGAGAGTTTGCTTTATACTGACAGGAAACGGAGGGGACGTCTTACATCACCAATACCATCTTGTAGCAAAATCGTTAGTGATGCAATAGAGAAAAGAAGAGCCAGCTTTGGTAAGCGGTAAAATTCGTTTTAAACTTTTTTGAAGATTTCATCTTATTTAATCTCATTTCATCTTATTTCATCTTATTTTATCTCATTTTTGCTTTTTAGCCAGAGAAGCCAAAACATTTATTTCCAATAAAGAGCTAGGGATGCTACTGGAAACAGAAAACGAACCCTGGGAAGATTTTGTGAAAAAAGTAAGAATCTGAACACTGATACATTTCCATTGAAAACGCACTTTTTCTCTGCGTTTTGGACTGGCGTACACACTATATGGTTTGTTGACGTGGCGTACACACTACAGTAGTTTTTGTATGACTGTGAAAACGGTATCGCACGGTCACGGCACGATTACGGCAGGAATCTCGATTGTTTTTATAGACATCACTGCACTGACACGGTCACGGCACGGCGCGGTCCGTTGCACACTCATACGAAATCTGCTCTATGGTTTGTTGACGTGGCGTACACACTATGGTTTGTTGACATGGGCGACTTCATACAGTAGAACTTCACTTTCTCGGAACGTCTTTTCCCATAGGTTCGTCGCAACAAAAGAATCTATTGTTATTATTGCCAGCTGTTTTGGTTCATTTGTTTAGATTCTAGAGTAATAAAAATAGCATCAAACGGGGCATATGATGGGTCACTGGGATTCCTTCTCTTACCTCATTTTCTCTTGATCACGAACATTTATTAAAGTTCAAGCACAATATGCAATATTTTTCTCTATTCAGCATGAATTGCGCTTCACCACTGATAATAAACCAAGAATTAAGGTACATTACCATGGATACGTTGCTCGTCAGTCACCATTGGTACATTGTTTGTTACCATGGATACATTACTCGTTATCATGACTACATTACTCGTTGCCATGGGTACATTACTCGTTGCCATGGAAATATCTGTTGGTTCCATGGGTGCATAGTTCGTTACCATGGATACGTTGTACTCTTACTATTGATTCTGTAAGCTGTAATCATAGGTATATATTACTATAGATATCTAATCTCATCTGTAGCATTAGGAGAAGTTCTAGAGTACAGTTTTCCTAGTATAATGAGTTTACATGGTTTCAAAATGACTTAACATTCACATCTAACTAACACATTTCCGAGTGACAATCCATTCATTAACTAACTTAGTTACTGTTGCTATATTGAACAAACTGTCATGTTTTATATCCAAAAATGAAAATCATCATCGGAAAAAGTGCGATTGCAGTATATACAGTACATATAAGCTTCTATCAAACTCCTTAGCTCTCATTACTCAGACAAATATCTATTTATTAGCTAGGAAATAAACGACGATAAAGATCAGTAAGTCAAATATTGTTTTTCGCCTCGTTGCCTTTTAGATCTCGCTGTGGCATGATGCTGAAGGCCAAAATCTCATAATCAAGATCCTACGAGCCCAGAGCTTGTCTTCTGGTAGACAAGACGAACTACCAAACCCATACGCTGTTGTCAATCTTTTACCAAAGAAAGAGTATATCTTTTTGCTATTTAACTAGTGTCTGTACATATTCTAATAGATGCACAGATTACATCACAATGTGGTGAAAACTTAACAAATAGAATCCTTTTTTTTTGCGCGTCCATACTTTCATAGATGCAAACATGACATCAAAATATTATGAGAACAAAATGGACACCACGATACAAAGTTAAGCAGAGTGGCGTGACTTGTTTTCACCACATTTTGACATCTTCTGTGCATCTATCCGGTATATTTAGCACGTAAGATATATTCTACTTTATCTGTGCGGTAATCAATACACGACGGTACGTTTTCGACCAAAATAATCAGAGCGCGCGTAAAATTCCAATTATTGTATTAAAAAAGTACGCTCCAAGCCCACCAAAACCATAAGAGTACGTGCTAATGTTTATAATTCCCACTGAACAATTCAAGACCAAAAATGCTGTGTCGTTAATTCTGTACTTTTACTTTTTTTCCTAGTCTTTCAACACAGTTTAAAACTAAAGTGGAATATCAAAACAACTTTCCTGTTTGGAACCTGACGTTTATTTACTCAAACATCACCGAAAAAACGGTTAGTAACACATTCTATGTACTGCTTGGAAATCAATTATAAGTTTGGGGAGCGTTTCATCCATGCACATTACTAACGGCTGAATTCGTTGCGAGGGTGCGGTTCAACATGGTAGGGTTAACTTGAAGTTAATGATTTTAACCCTTTAGCCCTCATACAAAATGACAGTGACACACTTGTGGGGTAAAGGAGCATGGGGAGTGCTCCATCTGCGCATGCACGGACACAGGCATACTGATCAGGCAAAGAGAGGTGATGATACTCTCTCTAGGGATGATCATGCCCTAGGCCACTGGCTTGGCAGGAGGTGAATAATCCGCTTACTCCAGGGGTGATAATCCCCGCAGCCGCCTGAGGGGTGCTCCAAAGGAGGTGGAAAAGAGGGGTAATAAAATGGCGCACTATGCTGCAGCCATACAACTCATATCCGACCACGGAGCACAGCTCAAGATCGAAACTGTGTTGTTTTTAATGGAGGGAGGAAAACTGGAGTACCCTGAGAAAACCCTCTTGACCTAAACCCTCCTGAAATAACCGCCGAAGACCGGAAAAACGTTATGAAAATAGTCCGTGCCAAATGTATTACAAAGAAACTCACCACTTTTTAACACCCTTACAGCTTTTATCCAAGTCACTCGAAGTCTCTGTCTGGAGTGATTACCGAACTCGCGTGCATCGGTTCATTGGTGGGGTTAGTACGAGAGAGCTAGATAGAGGGATTTTGCGGCAGCCATATTTGTGGTCAAAACAATAGACCTTTTCTCCCATGAAAAACGAAATCTTTTGTCATTCAAAAACTTTCTATTGTACTTGCCCACAAACATGGCTGCCATGAAATCCTCTATACGGTGTTGTCATCGTGTCAGTCAGCCAATCAGTCACGAGTCAGGAAGGCAGGCAAAAAGACGTACTCTGTTCTTCGTGTGTTATTGGTTATTTTCGTACCGTGTTACACATACATGACTCATACAACATGATACAAGACAACACTCGTACACCACACACTCGCTCGCACTGCGCATGTCATTAAAGCAGGCCGTCAGTCAGTCAGTCAGTAAGTCAATCAGTCAGTCAGTCAGTCAGTAAGTCAATCAGTCAATCAGTCAGTCAGTCAGTCAGTCAGTCAGTCAGTCAGTCAGTAAGCCAGTCAGTCAGTCAATCAGTCAGTAAACCAGTCAGTCAGTCAGTCAGTCAATCAGTCAGTAAGCCAGTCAGTCAGTAAGTCAGTCAGTCAGTCAGTCAGTCAGTCAGTCAGTCAAATAGAAGTGTGTTAGCCAATTGTTTTCATCAGGAAGGAGGAGGAAGGGAAGGGGTTAGAGGAGTGAGAGGCTCTCCCTCCCCACTTCGTCTCCTCAAACCCTGCCCTCCTCCTCCCTTCCCACGAGTCTAGCTATCACAGGCTGTTTTTCCCGGCTTAAACTAACATCAGTCATATTTTAAGGTATTTATTAACTTGAACCAAAAAGCTTTTTGCAATGTACCTCGTTGGTATGACATCGAAAACTGTCCTGAATTGCTTGAAAAAATTACTATCCCAATCAGCAGACGTTTTACGGTCTCAGTCTCTCAGGAAGGTAAGTCGTGAAGTTTGCTTCATGTGTGTTTTTAGTTTTTGCTTTGTTTGTTTGTTTGTTTGTTTGTTTGTTTGTTTGTCAATTATTTCCCTTGCTAATTGTTTTCATCATCGTCTCTTGTTTTCTATTGTTATTGCAAAAAGCATCATTTATTAGTTTTTCAGGGCATTAAGCCGGGCTCCAGCGTCTCGAATGAAGCCCAAATAACATTCTAGATTAGACCGGCTGTCGATGGACATTTTATCAAGTGCCTTGTGAGCCTCGTATTGTTTCACGAGATTAAAGAGCCAATTTGGTGGAATGATTTCCTTTGGCGCACGGGCGCTCCAGAAAAGTCAAAAAAGGCGAGGATTTTATGCGAAAAAGCTTCGACTTCCGGTTTAACGGCGTGCCTATAAGAAGAAGAATCATTTGCACTATTAAAAAAACCAACAACAACGACAAATCCCAACTACTCAAAGGGGTTGGAGGGAGGAACCGCCCCCCCCCCCCCCCCCCCCCCCCCCAACCATCCTCCACCGGTTCCGCCACTGCTAGTGAAGGCTTATCTAGTGCTGTTTTGGTTTGATTGTTTGTTTCAATGTCAAATCCACTCTCCTTGCGTCCTCTTTTTTTCTTACTATTTTTCTTTCCTCATTGATAAAGGGTGACTAAAAAAATCTAATGTTCAGTGAGAGCATGTTCATTTTATAATTCTATCACTAATTTTCACAGTTATCAACTCCGTGATATGTACAGATCAACCAATCCGGGGAATATCGAGGGCAATTTCAAGATCCTCAAGAAGTGTCCGTAGCTGCATTGTTCGTTCAAAATCGTCAACTCGCAATCACTTAGTACTCCCTGATGAAATAATGTCAGCGAGTAACAAAAGACGAAAGACTGCTTCAGGTGGAAGTGGCTTGAAGAAAAAGATAAACGAAAGAAAGGAAAGCCGTTGTAAGTTCATTTTCTTTTTCTTATCTCGATAGTTTAGTAGATCTACGTTTATATCAGTTTTTTCTTGACGCTACTGTGATATTAACGTGACTTTATTGCTGCTGCTACTTCTTGAATTTCTCGTTTTCAAAGTTGTATAAAACATACCCAGTCTACCCTGCTAGCAGAGATATTGAGAAATGATGCAACCACTAAGTTGACAGTCACAGTACTTTTCAGAGCATTGTCAAAATCCAGCTCCCCATTCAGAAAAAATTCTTGTAATGCTTTCTTATTATAACAAACGTTAGCATCAAAACGTGTGGGATATACAATCAACAGAAGTACGCATGCTCATACAGTACTCCATTTTTTTCTAAATTAAAATTTGCTTCAATTTCAACAATTTCTGGAGCTACGCCGTCAGCTGACTGCAATATATCCGATAGATAGATAGATAGATAGATAGATAGATAGATAGATAGATAGATAGATAGATAGATAGATAGATAGATAGATAGATAGATAGATAGATAGATAGATAGATAGATAGATAGATAGATAGATAGATAGATAGATAGATAGATAGATAGATAGATAGATAGCCTTTATTTACACACGATACTATTTAAAGTTAAAAGCTTGTATTTCAATATTTCTGCCGGCTTCAGTAACTATCTAATACCTTTCCGCGCGGCCATGTAATATCCTCTAAGTCTTGAATTTTGCAGCGCTCAACATATTAAAATCAAGGACTTTCAGTGGCTCACTGACCGTAACTGGAAACACTCATGATCACCTGTATACAATCGGTAAGTTTCATTTAGTTTTATCAATTGACTCTTATCACGCTGGAGTGAATTAAAAAAATGTCAAATTTATAGAAAAATGGAATTCAAAATCGAATGTTTCTCAGCTCATGGGGTTTTAACTAAGATTTCTAGCTTTGGGTCAAATCTCCACCAAGCTCTTTACCCGCAATTCTTCTCCACGGGACAAACTTTGATACATCAATGCAGTGAATCAACTTCCAATACCGTAGCCTGCAGCCTCCGGCTCCTTTTATTATACACCTATTTCAAAAAAGGTTGTCGTATGAGAGCTCTCAAGCCCACGCGACTAGACCGAAAAGGAGTATGGGTAGTTGCAAAACTTCACTTTCTTTTCTGCTTTGGTATTGACTTTAGCATCAGTAAGTGAAGTTCTGCAGTGTATAAGGTCAAAGCAAGCTGAATTCGAGTAATCGTGTGGAATTTTTGTGGTTTTAAGCTGTTTTATAACTTTAGTAATTTCTTCCCATACTCCCTTTCGGGTGAGTCGCGTAGGCTTGATACCGACAACGTTTATTGAAATAGGTGTATACCCTTGTCGATACGCGCGCTCTGATTGGCTAAAAGCTGTGCTTTATCAGAGAACGGAGCACAGCTCTGATGTCAGCAGCGCGAGCTCGACTGCGCGCGCACCTTTTGAATTTTTGTACGGAGAAAATTGAACTTTTTCCCTTGAATATTTACTTCAAAATATATAATAAAACAAATAGAACATCTTTTTCCGTGCTCCGTTCAGTAATACAGCACTTAGGAAGTGCCGAAAGCACTCAAGAAGTGTGGCTCGCCTACGACTCGTGCTCTCCTTACACTTCCTTTGTGCTTTCGTCACTTCCTGCGTGCTGTATTACTGAACGGAGCACGGAAAACGCTGTTCTATTTGTTAAATAAAACCAAGCTTCCATCGTTCTTCCTCGAACTGGTTTAATTTTAAATTGACATTTTCTGCTATTGTTTTTACAACAGTTCCCTCGACTCACGGTGCTCCAGAAACGCAAAGCAGCAAGGATTACCATTCATTTCCTTCGATCCACAGTGCTCCACCGATTTCATGCAGCAAAGATTCACGTTCAGTGTTTTCTTATTCACCATTAGCAGATAATAAAGCATTCTGGGAAAATTTCAATGCATCAAAGGATGAAGGCGTTTCGTCGTTTTCGATATTTACAGATCCCATTTGTGGTTCTCAGTCGACAGTACGAAAATATTCTACTGACACTGAAGATGACGCTGACAAATCCAACAACTACGCGACCTTTCTGACTGGGCCAAAAGACGACAGTAGTAGTCCTTCAACTGACGTATCTGCTCAATCAGTCGGCAAGAAAAAGAGAAGATTCACGTTAAACTTTCTGGAAAATCGCGGCAGTGACGATTCAGTTACAAGGTGAGAATCTTGAAACATGAAAGTAGTTTTGGTAAAACTGATTAGAGCAAGAGAACATAATACTAAGAGAGCGAAACTCACTGTTGATATCGCACGTCAAAAATCAAATTCTGCTGTTCGAGATTCTGTGCGAGAGCTTTGCTCGCGGGTAATGACGTTGTTACTTAAAACAAGACGCTATAATAGCGTTCACTTGGGCTATACGAGGAAGCTCGAGTAACAAAGCTTGCTTGCAAAGGCCACTTGGGTAATTTTGCACACCTGCATGCTCGGTCTACGACAGGTAGCCCAGTAATGAACCTATCTAATAAAGATTTGGAGTTAATAATTACTTCTTATTAACCGAAAGCGCGGTTATTACGGAAAAATATATCAGACCGAGGTCTTGACAGTGCGGACCAAGCCCGTAGGGCTTTAATTGATAACGAAAGTACATTTTAGTCTCGGCTGAATTTGTATGGGCTTCTTACGCGTAGAATCAACAAACTAACAAGCTTGTATGAATTATCCAAATGTTAAAATTGTTTAAAGTACTTAGGTTTACTGACGTTTTGAGCCTTCAAACTTACCTCAAGATTGTTCTTGAAATGGGAAATCAGTTTTGATGAGCATCCAGCTAAAGAAAAAACCGTAAAATCCATAAACAGTCGTTGGCGTAACTTCTTGACTTTGCAAAGAACCCTTATGCACTTAGAAATATTCACGAAAATTGAAAATTAGACAAGAGGTACACTTACCTTGCAGGATAATTGTAATTCTCCGAGTCCATATGGAGCAATTATGACCTCATTATGCGTTTCCTTTACGCGCATGCCCAATAAACCACTCTTTGAAGACTATTATTATGTAAATGAGGACAAGCTATATAACACCGAGTGAGTACCACGAGTACCCTCTTCCTAGTGAGTGCAGGAGTGTTGGCCTTTTGACATACGGAGTATAAATAGTTGTGGGTGGGGAATGTCACATTATTACTTTAATCCCTGGGAGGAAGACCGATGTCATAATTGCTCCATATGGACTCGGAGAATTACAATTATCCTGCAAGGTAAGTGTACCTCTTGTCTAATTTTCAATTCTCCTCATTCATACTTCGCATTATGCCATCATTATGCGCTTTTCAAAGCAGTATGGCAAAAGGTGGACAGAAGTATCAAATGAAAATATCAAATTGATTACTTTAGTCTTTATTTCCTATTGCGTAGACTTTACGACAAAATAAGTTCGCCTAATGGAACATTAACAATGGAACGTTTGTAATATTTAGAGAAAGTTTTCTCCTTTGACCAATTGGCTAATTTCAAAATATCACCAACAGAGGCCCCACTTAGAAATGCCTTAGATGTGGCGGCGCTCCGAGTACTATGGGCCTTGAATTCATTAATATCTAGTCCAGAACGTTTTAACATTTCTTTAATCCATCGAGCTATAGTGCTTGTGCTGATGGCCTTGGAAGGTTTACGGAAAGAAACAAATCATTGAGTTTCCTTCGACACACCTCGACACTGACTCGTTTGCTTTACATATTCTAAGAAATGACAAGAAGGACAAATAGGTTTATCATCATTGGACAATTTGGGTACAATGACCTGCAAGCAATTCTTTCCTGGACGACTAGTTTTCAGTCTACTTGTCACATTAAATACTACTCGATTTGGCTCGATCTTCATATCATCAATACATAATGCTTGCAATGTTTGCCCTCTTTGGGCAGTCGACAGAGCTGTCAGAGTGGCTAATTTCAGACTTAACTCTTTAAGGGACAGCTTCTCTAGTGGACTTAAAGTTCTCATATAATCGGTGACTTTGGACACGTCCCAAGTTGAACTGTAGCGTGGTACAGGGGGTTTGGACACATAAACTCCTTTCAGAAAACGACTAACCAGATGATTAGATCCAACATCACGCCCTGTTACTGCGTGGATTGTAGTAGCTATCGCCGAGCGATACGTGTTAACAGTACTGTATGTCCTCCCTTGATTGTACACATTGAGCAAAAAGTCAAGAAATCATGTTACAGGTGCTTGAAATTTATCTGTCTTGAATTGATCACACCAGCTAATCCACTCCTGCCATGGTTTCTTGTATTGTTTTTGGGTTCCCAAAGTCCACGATTTGATGATGATCTCGGTAGCGCCCTTTGAAATTCCCTGACTTTCGAGACCTTCCCTGACACAGGCCAGGCGGCTAGGACCAGCTGACTGCGGAGTGGGTGCAGTCTCCGGTTGTGTGGGAGCATAAGTAGATTGGACCATTGAGGAAGCAGGATTGGGCGATCTGTCAGTAGGCTGACAAGGACTGGATACCAGACCTGCGTTGTCCAGACTGGAGCTACAAGTAGTACGCACGCCTGGTCTTGTTGCACTTTGCTCAATACTCTTGGGATGAGGCTGAAGGGAGGAAAAGCATAGTTGAGTTGTTTGCCCCAATCTAAAGTGAATGCGTCTGTTGCCGACGCCTCGGGGTCTGGACGCCATGAAACGAATTGTTTTAATTTGGTGTTTAGGCGCGATGCAAACAGATCGACCTCTGGGAGCCAGAGTCTTTCAGTCAGCCACCCAAAAATAGTCGGGTGCAGGCTCCACTCGGTGCGGTCATTAAAATTTCGAGAGGAAAAATCAGCATATATGTTGTTTTCCCCTGGGATATACTGTGCTACCACAAAAATGTTGCGCTCGAGACACCAAAACCATAATTGGCGCGTTAATTCATTTAACTTGGGCGATACCATGCCACCCATCTTATTGACATAGCCAACGACAGTAGTGTTGTCTGTTCGAAGACATACGCGACAATTGCTGGGGATAAAACACTGTAAGGATAAAAAGGCTGCTAATAATTCTAAGTAATTAATATGGTTTGGACCCTCGCTTATAGACCAGTGACGTCCAGTGGACTTGTCACCGCATTTGGCGCCCCAACCCGAGTTACTAGCATCGGATTCGATCGTGTGTGTAAAAGGCGGGGTTTTTAATGATTTCCCATTATATTTGTCAATGTGTTCAATGATCCACGACAAGTCTGAATGGGCTAGTTTGGTTATCGTTACTAAGTCGTCATATTCGGCTCCCTGCGAAATATCCTTGGATTTACAAGCTTCAATGGATCTATAAAACAGAGGCAAATACTTGATTGCTGGAAAAGCCGATACTAATAAGCCAGAAACTTCAGCAACTTGGCGAATTGTGGCCGTTTTAGTATTAAGTAACTTTTGGCATGCTGAAGTGATTTTGTGGATTTTTTCTCTTGGGAGCGAGATAGTCATACAAATTGAGTCAATAATGAAGCCCAGATAATTTATACTAGAAGCGGGCTCAGTACACGATTTGGCAAAGTTCACTTTATATCCAAGCTTCGTTAGCATCTCAATTACCGTGTCTACGTGTTTCTTACATTCATCCTTTGTTGATGCTACTATCAGAGTATCATCTATGTAATACGAAGTTCTGATGCCGCGAGATCTCAGATTGCTGAGATTGGAATAAATAGGTTTTAGTACTTTGGTAAAGGTACGTGGTGCTAGGCTATAACCGAAAGGTAAACATACAAACTCAAATAGCTCTTGCTTCCAAATAAAGCGTAAATATTTTCGGTACGATTTATCGATTGGGATGCTAAAATAGGCATCCGATAAATCAATTGAGGCCAACAAATCGTTCCGATTAACTAGCTGACATGCAAACTCTAGAGTTTCCATTTTTAAATGTTTTTGGGTACAAATTGATTGAGTGGCTTCAGATTGATAACTGGTCTTAAATCACCCGTTTTCTTGGGAACCACAAATAGATTGGAGATAAATTCTCCTACCGTACGTTCTGCATGCATAATTGCACCTTTTTCTAGAAGCTTTGCTACTTCAGTATCAATGGCTGCAGATTGTTCCTTTGAAAATACCGCCATAGATGGAACCTTAAACTGAAATGGCGTGTTTTCAAATTCAAGGTGGTAACCTTGAACTGTTTGGAGGATCCAAGGATCAGATGTGATTTGACACCAATTAGCAACAAAATTAGCGGTATTGCCAGCATAGCTGCTTACCATTAGGCTTTGTCTTCTTTGTTCTTCGTTTGGTAATTGAATTTTCCCTTGGGAAACTCCTTTTTGTTGTAGTTGGAGTATCGACCGCGACGAGACGCGGTCGACCGATCCCGTAAAAAAGAGTTCGAATACCCTTGTTTGCGTCGATTGTCTTCGCTTGATTTGTTCGATCCACCTTTAGTGAAGGTATTTTTGGGCAAAACTTTAGCCGTGATTTTGTTCGCTTTTGTGATTTCGTCTACACTCTTGGCAAGTTCATCTCCAAAGAGATAACGAGAGAGTGGAGTGGCTGCTGAACAGAGAGAGCGGAAATTTTTAGATAATTCTGGTTTCAGCAACTCTCTACGCCTCATTGACAATTGGTAGGAGGCGTTACCAATAAATGATAAGGAATCACAAAGAGAATCAACAAGACTCTTTGGATCTATGGCTTCTTTCTTCTTTTTGCTTTGCAAAACAGCGTCGGTTGCATACGTTATGGCTTGCGCTGCGTGCAATAACGATTTTTGCACTTCTTCAAGACCGACATCTGTTTTCTTGGCCCCTCTTGGTAAATCATTCCATAAAGCTTGGTTTACCCTAGGGACTGATGCAAATTCACAGTTCTTAGGTGTGCAATATTTCTCTGATAATGTTTTAAATTTGTCTTCGATGGCTTTCTTTGTAAACGCGTCGTTTACTCGTTTTGCTAGAGACTTCTGGACCAATTTTATCAGAGTCATCAAATATAGAGGGGGTCAGATCAAAGTCTGACACCGAGATTGAAGCACTTTCTTCGTCTTCTGCATCTAATTGCAGGTTGTTGTCAAGCGGATCAAAGCCCGATTCACACTCAGAGTTATGCTGCTCTGGGTTTAATGCTGAGATGCTCAGGCTGCTCAGGCTTAGAAGGTACTGAGATACATTGCTCAGTCCTTTGGCGCTTAAGCGGCCTTGTTGGAGGTTCACTGCCCTCGTGCTCGTCGGCCGAGCGTTTGTTTGTTTCAGATATAGGACTGCTTAAGTGAGTCCGAATGAACTGGGATATTTCTGCCACGGACTGTGTAAGAGCGTCTATGCCAAGGCCTTCATGTAGCTCCTTTAAATGGCTGCTCGTGAAGAATGGTTCGGGACGGTCCACGGCTGGGTCGTCTTCTAGCAGAGCTTCTTCTTCTTCTCTTAGCTCAGGATTACTCATATTTCTAGAACTCGAGCAACATAAAGATATAGCGTTAGTGCAAAGCACTGTAACGATTAATAAGCAGAAAGCAAGTAAAAAGGATAAACTTCAGAGTAGTTCTTACCTAGTTTTTCGTTGCACGAAAAAGGAAGAGGTCGGTCACGGTGGTTACACGATGTTATATAGCATGTTCTCATTTGCATAACAATTGACTTCAAAGAGTGGTTCTTTGCGCATGCGCGAATAGGAAACGCATAATGAGGTCATAATGCGGAATATGGATGAGGAGAATTTATTCTTTTATTTACTCTTCTCTGTTTATTCATGAAATCAATCTTACGGTAATAACTGGACTTTGATTGGTTCTTCTTTTTCCCTAAGGGTTTGCAATAGTCCTATTAGCATCACAATGAAACTTCGCCGAATAGACTACCCCAATTAGACATTAAAATTATTAAGTGTCTAGGTAGCGCAGCGGTCTAAGGTGATATCTAAAGGTATGGATTAGGGTCCGGATATCGTCTCCCTCCCTGGCCTTCGGGCTAAGACAACTGTTTTATGTAGCACCGGGATAGCGTGGATGGGGCCGAAATCTTCATCCGTAACGTAAGTCGATTCGATGTCTCAGCTTCTTTGAATGTCTCGGGAGAATCGTCCCGAATTTCATTTTTAGCTTTTTCCTATTTTTTCAATTATCTAGTTATTCTTTCCCCATTTCCGGGGGGTCCGATTTAAGGGTTACAGATTCAAACCCTGTGTAGGTCGGAATATTTTTCTTTTTTTCCCTTTTTTCCCTTCCTTTTTACTTTCTTTTTTCTTTTTCGGTTTCTTAATACTTAGATTTTAGCATTTTCTGTAATTTTTGAGTATGTTTAATTGTTTACACTTTATTCTAATATAAATATTAAATTGCATCATTATTAATTTATTCAAATTTTGTTCTATTTATTTCTTGAATGTTTACTTGACTGGTTTGTATGGTAAACGTGTTTTGTGAGAGATTTTAATAGTTTTCTTTGTTTCTAACTTTAATAGCAATCTGTCCTTATATTCCTAGTGCCCCTGTCAATTTAAACTTTTTTGAATAAATTAAAGGTATATTTTGTCTTCTTCTTATCGAGCCTCATCATGTTCTATGAGCGAACGCGTACTAACGAACGAACGAATGAATGAAAGGATGAATCAACGAACGAATGAATAAATGAGCGTACAAACCACAGGCACTCCTGGCACTGTTTCATGCGGCGTTTTACACGCTACAAATGAATATTATGAATGAATTACTACTGACGCGCTATGCATGAATATTAGTTTAGGTTACCTGTGTCATGTGGCAATTTATTAAGACCACCAAGAGACCATAATACCAGTCTAAGACAGCGAAACTCATTATTTATGTCTGTGCGATGTTTGTGGCAACTAAGGCTATTTCTAGCTAGTAATTTCGTCATCGCGTGCGCTGTGAACAGGCTCAGGGGGATTGGGGAGGGGGAGGAGGGGAGGGGAGGGGATGGGAGGGGGAGGGAAGTGGAGGGGGACTGAGCCTGTTCACAGGCTAATTGAAATGCCGAAAAGCAAACGTTCCCGTCTGCGCGCACGTCAAAAATTAAATTCTACTATTGTTTGAGAACCTTACCAGTGCGATGGCAAAGTTACTAAAAATAGCTTTAGCCGCCACGAACATCACACAGACATTATTATGGTCTCTGTTTATCAAACAAACAAACAAACAAACCGTTGATTAGAATCCTAATTTGCGCTGCAGTGCAAATTACTTTTTCCCGCCGTGTTAGCGATTAACATCGCTGCTCTCAGCCAATCAGAATCGAGTATTTTTTCATGTATATTATTTTATTACTAAGTAATCATATGATTTCTTGTTCAATTTGTATAGGAAATTACACAGTTCAAGGAGAATTAATGAAAAATACCGCGCGTATTTGATGAATGTGGGTTAATACCAGGAGTGCGTAGCACGAGTGGTATTCAGCCTCTTTCATCAAATACACGCGGTATTTTTCATTAATTCTTCGAGAACTAAGGTGGAATTTCCTATTAATAACACACCTACAAAAAAAATACGCGTTTCTAATCACAAAAATACATTAGACGAAAAGTTAACATATTCCGAAGAACCGCTCTTTCGCATTGATACTCTGATATGGGACAATGAAAAAAATAGGCTTTCAAGCCTAAACTAGCTATAAAGATAGCTAATCAGTATTCAAGTAAAAAACGAAAAGAAATAAATAATCCAAAGAGAAAAAAAAATATTTGTTTTTCGTCGATTTTGTTTTCGACGTGAAGCGACTTCAAAGTCACAGAATATATACAAACAGAATACAAGCATTTCATTTAAGCTAAAACTCACATATATTTCTTAAGAAAACATCGTAATATGCACGCATGCGTAGACGATTTTCACTAGTGTCATAGCCATCAACATGAATGGAAATTGGGATTAGCACACAAAAATGTCACACAAGTTGTGCAAAATCCCCATTCATTAATTTTTGCTTTATTTTGATCGTCAGTCGTGCTACAAAAAGGAAACAAGTGTCCACCGTGTCGCTCTCTTTTGGAGAGGACCCTGTGTTGAACGAAACTGGACCAAATCAAATATGTTCTGCTGATACGGATTTCCAAGGTAACAGTTAAAGACATCATTAACTTTCACTTTCGATACAACGTTTCTTCAATCTTCAAAAATCTTGTAACTCATTTCTGTCTTCCACTTGTTTGTAAACAGGAGAAAATCCAGGAATCAAAGAAAGGGTGGGCCACCGGAAAACTTCGTCATCACCTAAACGGGGGGCCGCGTCCCCGTTGGCCAACCCCTAAATCTGCCCCCTTCGTATGAAAATACTTTAGTATATGTCGAGAGGTATTGCTGTTACTGTTGAGCTCCATAACGCGACTCAAAGAATAGGATGACTAAGGCAATAAATTGTTGGAGTAAACCATATAGGTGTTAACCTCGTGCTTAAGAATTCCTTTAGGGGAACAAGTACACAATGCGTGTTCCTAACACATAACCTTTAGATAAAGATAACCTCAGCGTGTAAGCCATAAAAACCTTTATTGGGCTTCCAATAATCTTTTTCCTGTTTTAACCTCTTGGGCAAAAGGCCTGACCGGCTATGTCCACATCACTTATTCGGACAAATTTAGCTTGCGTAACTGGCGCCATCAACGCAGGCTAAGATAAATGAGAAAACGCATTTTTTATACCATTTTAGCTGTCTAGCCCGCTGCACACATTGAGAAACTGCGCGAGGAAACTGCCACGCGAGGCACTTAGCTCAGACAATTTCTCGCCGCAGACGTTGCATCTTTGGCTACGCGAGGCCAAAAATAGAGTAGATAAAAGAGCACACGATGAGAAAAGTGCCTCGCGTGGCAGCTTCCTCACACAATTTCTCAACGTGTGCGGCGGGCTTTAGACAACTAAACGCCTCTCTGTCGGTAGATTTCCATGTTCTGTCATGATGCATTACTAATTAGTTGACGAATGTTTGCAGATTGTGGCTACATTCGAGTGGGTTTGTTGATGGAAGAAGAAATACTGATTGTGGACATTGTACGTGCGGTGTTGCGGTTCATTTCACAACCAGGTAAACTCAACTCAACTCAACTCAACTCAACTCAACTCAACTCAACTCAACTCAACTCAACTCTTTACAGCCTTTCCTACAAAACCAAACTACTAAACGTCCAGGTAATGGCTATCAGTGTATCAAGAAAACTGTCAGGGTTTAACGCGATGAGCTTCCAGCCACATATTATATTTGTTTTAGCCCGCCGCACACGTTGAGAAACTGCGTGAGGAATTGAAACTGCCACGCGAGGCATTTAGCTCAGACGTTGCATCTTTGGCTACGTAAGGCCAAAAATAGAACAGTTTAAAGATCAAGAAGAGTGCCTCGCGTGGCAGTTTCCTCACACAGTTTCCCAACGTGTGCGGCGGGCTTTAGAGGTTGAAATGCAAACGTAACGGGTGACTGACTACGGTGCCATCTTGAAAAATTACGACTGCTTGGCATTATGGTTTATACCATAATGCCAAGCGGTCTTCATTTTCCAAGATGGCTTTCTTGCTGTTAACACTTTTTTCGGTGTTTTCACACCTTTGACGGCTAAAAACCCTTCGTTTTCGCACGAGACCGTTACACTATTTTTGCACTTAACTGAAAAAGCAACTTGATATCCCAAACATAATGTCCAAAATTTTCATTAATAGCAATAATGTCTAATGTTTAGAAAATTGCGCTTTACAACTGTTAGAAAAGTCAAAAAATCTCAGTGAAATGCTGTGCTCTAATCAATGGAGACAAAAAATTGTCTCTGAGGCACAATAGCACCGAAATAACCATCATATAACACGCGCTCTCATTGGCCGAAACGCGATAATGAGAACTCTAAATATGCACACATGCAACACGCACGTGAATACAAAATTAATGACTGAATACGAAAACAATGTGTTTTATAAGAGAAATATAAAACTTGCCCGCTATGGTTTGGCAGATTTAAAAATAGAAGATTAGATTTAAAAATAGAAGCTCAATCTTTATCTAACAATAGGACAGACGACCAGAAACTTAGATTACATAAAGGAAAACTAATGAGGCCTAAATCTACCTGAATAAACCTCGTATAGTCACAGCTGATTGCACTGACGTTCTGATTGCAGATACGTATGTTAAGACATATTTAGTTAGTGGAGACAAAAAGCTACACAAACGAAAGTCGTCAACGGTACGCCAAAGCAACACTCCTGTCTACAACTGCCAAATAAAGTATTCTGCCGAGGAAATCAACAAAAAGATCCTGAATGTAAGTCAATATATATCAGAACCAATTTCCCCCTAACAATTAACTAGATAAAAATCACATTTTATTTTCCTCTATGGATTATTACTCCTCGATCTATTCATTGAAGAACTGTCTCAAAAAGATACTGAATGTAAGTCAGTATTAAGAACTAGTTTCCCTTCATTAACAATTTACTAGGTAAAATGTTTAACAAATAGATTCCATTTTTCTGTGCGTCTGTACTCTAATAGATGCACAGATGACGTCAAAATGTGGTGAGAACAAAAAGTATGCCATGAGATGAACTCCCGTGGCGTGACTGTTGTTCTCATCACATTTTGACGTCATCTGTGCACTATTAGAGTACAGACCCACGGATAAAAGGAATCTATTTGTTTTATATAATATTCATCTAAAAGATGTCAACCAATCACAGCCACGCCAAAAGTACAAGACATATACAGAAACTTGCCCGATATCCTAGACCCGAAACCTTTGTTTAAAGTCCTTGGCGTGTAATGTCAATATCAGCTATTGGTGCCCCCTCTAAGGATATCGAAGGGTATCACGTGGTATGTGCTTGTGTGAGGTCGATCACCTCACATTAGGGACCTTACGCAACGACGACGGCAATGTCAGTGAAGACGGGACGCCAAAAAAGATTAAAGAACAATCGATAACACTATTTCTTTCGCTTGTTCATTTTCATGTGACATTCAGACTTAGAATCTTGAAATAAATGAAAATGAAAGATCAGTTTTCTGTGCGAACGAAAAATAAGCTGATTTACTTCTACAAGTTGCCGTTCTCGGTAGCCGCGTGAAATCTGGACTTTTCACGTTGTAGTTTTGAAGAGTACGGTCGATATCTTTGCAGTTCTACACATTTGCACGTGCATTTATTGTATTTTGTAATTTAAAGGCATTGTTTTATGCCGTCGTCGTCCACGTTGCCGTCGTGGTTACGTAAGGTCCCTATTGTTGACCAGCAACGCATCAGTCTTAGGACATACCTATAAAAATCCGCTACTATATCTTTGTCATTAACAATGACCAAAACAATAGCGGTAAAAACAGACACTATTTTCTCTATACCTGTTTAGGTCCGTGTTTGGCAGAACCTTGGAATCCTGGGTAAAAACGAACCAATCGGTGAAGTCCACATAGCTCTAGATCGTCTTATTCTGTCACGTAAAATCGTAGCATGGTACAAACTGTTTCCTGAAGCAGTTAACAACTAATGTGGTAACCAAGCCTTGCATGAAAATGAGGCTAAGACGGAGATGGTTGTCATGGCAAATAAAATACGGAAAAATACATGTAAATTATATTTAAGAAGTGAATGTTGCGAGTGGGAAGCATAGCAAATGCTGAACAAAAACCAGTGTTAACTATTTGTATCAGAAATAAAAACATTAAACTTTACTTCTTAATTGTACTTTCGTCTTATTCTTGTTTTGAACTCAATCATTCCCGGAGGACAAGACAGATATATTATTGGTGGTTTTCATCTCGATTTTTGTTTGTCAAGATCACTAATATGTCTGACATGACTTTTATTCAGTTATTTATCAAATGAAGCTGTTCCTAAAAATATAATTATACATACTTTCAAAGCAAAAAGAGTCAATAATAACTGGATTTTTAAAGTTATACTTGTAATCGGATGTGCTAAAGAAAACGTCCCTGGTTGGCTCGAACCACCAACCTTTCGGTTAACAGCCGAACGCGCTAACCCATTGCGCCACAGAGACATTACATGAATATTTTGGATTTTAGGAGCAGCAGAGATATTAGTGTTTAACAAATAGTCTTGAAAATTATTTTCACATGGCAAAACTAAGCGTCCCTGGGTGGGCTCGAACCACCAACCTTTCGGTTAACAGCCGAACGCGCTAACCGATTACGCCACAGAGACATCACATGAACTTTTTGATTTTACGAGCGCAGATATTTGCGTTTAACAAATTGTCTTTACAAATATTGTTAAAAGGCAAAACTCAGCGTCCCTGGGTGGGCTCGTACCACCAACCTTTCGGTTAACAGCTTTTCACAATTCTGCTTTCATTCTAAGATAAGGTTATAAAATAATCAACAAGGTATCTTTCGGGACGTTGAAGAAGATTCAAAGATGTTAGACGATTCAATGAATTCGTTGCTATGGTGATCACTTTCATGTTAATTACCAGCATGTCTTACGATGTCTTGGTAAAACAAATGAGATAACGGATCTAATTTAAACAAGTTAAATAACTTTTAAGCAATGTAGATCAAGAAGACAACGCATCTCACGAATCGTCAAATCCGTTGACTAAAGAGGTTTTACGGGGAATTTCATTTTGAAAAATTTTGTATAGGAAATTCATAAATTCACTATTTCCCTTTCTTATCTTCAATTATTTTTTTTCCTACACGAAGTAACGGTAGGAACCAGATTTTCAGCAAAAATGAAGAGTAAAAAAGGAAATTTGAGGTCCTTAAATCGTACTTGACTCAGAATGGTGCTTCGCCGGAGCCGGAGCCGATCAAAACTACAGCACGCTACACGAAAACGTCGTAAATGAACTGTACTATTTTCATATCAATAACTAGACTTGTTGTCACTATAGCTTGGATTGTATCATAAAAACTTACAGAAGTTTCGGTCCAAACAAAGACCTTCCTTTAAATACAACAATGTTCTCAATAGGAATGATTCTCGTTCCTGTTATCTCTTTATTTCACTTTTATCTCTTCAAATTCTCATTCCCATTCAATGAAATGATAACATCGAAAGTTTCTTTATCATTGTAAAACAACGAAGTCCGGAGGCGGTTAGACATCTAATTACCCTAACTTTATCTCATTTGTTTACAGTAACTCCTTCTAGAAATTTTCATTGATAAAGAAGAAAACAAATAAATAGTTTATTATGGTGATAAAGTTTGTTGAGGGGTTACAATATCAAGTACTTTAAGCAGCGATTGGTAGTAATTGACACCTTAGGGCTTACGATACAATTACTATCGTGGGATACGCAACACCTTTTCAATGGTTCCGGTTTAGTTTTGGTCAGGTATTAAAGTGATAAGCAGGTTCAACCGCAACAGTCTCTTTTGCAATCATGAAGATGTTCACTCTCAGTTTGCTGGTCTTGACGTTCGGGTATATCCTTGACTCATCTAGTTGCTAGGCGTATTCCACGCTGTAAGTTTTTAGCGTTTTGTTTGTATGTTTTCCATTGACTTTGCATGTTTATCTATTTTTTGACTACCTCTCGGTTTTGTTATCATAGTTGTACTTGCAAAGGTACCTACATGGGTGAGGACAAAATGGGAAAAAGGAAAACTGGCTACAAGTGAGCAAATCCAACAGATCAATGACGGTAACTTGCTCTCTTTTTGCTTTAATTCTTGTCTTGACTTTCTAAGTGTGCGTGTATATTTCTTTTCTTTCTTTTTCCTTTTTTTCTTTTTTTATCTTAATATAAAAATCGTATTTTTTCTCTTTCCATTCCGGGACCGATTTTTAGCTCTCCAATCAAGTTTCAAAACAAATCAGATTCCGTTTCGCGAAACCGACTTTCACAATTTTAATTTCGCACTCTTGGTCTGGGATTTGGAAATCGTTAGCCCTTTTGCTTTAGTTTTGTTTTCATTTTAATCGATTTCTGTCGTTTGTCTTAGCATCAAAAGTAACTGATCAACTTTATGAGGGAGACATCAAAGTTAGCAGTGAGGAATTAGAGAAACTCAAACAAAAAGGCCGGAAAGGAGGAGGAAAAGGAAGAAATGGTAGCAAAATCTCAAAGCGCAACGCCATAAGAATACGTGCACTTTTGTGGAGGACAAAGAACATTCCTTATGAACTTGATGCATCAATAGGTAGGTCTTGCCAGGTTTCATGGTCTTCAGGGTGGGGAGGCACAGAAGGTATATAGTTCCATAAAGGTGCATTGCGAGTTTGGGAAACTCTGTTGTCTTTTGGAACCAACAAAGACTGAATAGGGTTGGGAGAGTAATTGAGGTGAGAGGTTATTAAACACTGGTTATAAGGAGATTGTTGAGGGAGAGGAGAACTTACTATGAAGATGTAAAAGTAAAAGAAGATCTTAGATGTTGTTTGGGAACCCCTGTTGTCTGTAAGGACGATTGTTGAACGAGGGTTGTACAAAGGTGGAGGGTGCTGTTGAGAAATCTGGGTTGTCTGTAAGAACAATGATTATCGAGGGGGGGGGGAGGGGTGAATAGCAAAGGTTATATAAAGGTGGAGGGTGCATGCTATTGGGATATCTGGGTTATCTGGAACAAAGATTGTTGATGGGGAAGGGTGAATAACGCAAGTTATATATAGGTAGAGGGTGGAGTGGGGGAATTATGTTGTCTGTAAAACTATGATAAGCACGCGTGAAAATAGAAAATGTTCCTTTTTCTTTTCAGTATCCGCTGTGACAGCAAACATTTTGACGGCCATGGAGATTTTCAAAAACAAGACAAACTCATGTGTTAAATGGAGACCAAAGACGGCTTTTGATACCAAATACGTCAAATTTGTAAAGAAACAAGGGTAAGTCAGTAATAAGTGAATTTCGTGACAAAATCACCACCGAAACCACTGTTTGAATTGGTATCTTTATCTTTACTATTTTATTATTGTCTCGTACTCGTTGATCACTTTACTTTCTTGGCTGTCTGTCCATCGCCTTGTATGGATGGTAACGTGGCTCACTGGCTTGTCTGTCTGTCTGTCTGTCTGTCAGCAGTCATTTGTAACCAAAATTCTTCTTTTCAAACTCTTCACAGCTGCTGGTCATGGGTGGGTAACAAGACTAACACAGGCTCAGTCCAAGAACTTTCAATTGGTGATGGCTGTAACTACATACCAACCATCCTCCACGAAATGTTGCACGCAGCAGGGTTCTGGCACGAGCAATCGCGCCCTGATCGAGATGAATACGTTGTTATTAACCTCAACAATGTCTTAGATGGTAAGATGACCGTCGCAGTCCTCAAAAGGGATAGGTTTGGGGAAGGGGGAGGGTAAACCCAAAATTTTTTTATCAGGAAAACCGAGAATAATCCGCAACCAAACCATCAAAAATCAAAAATTGCTTCCCTTTAAAGGCAAGAAACGTTAATACCCAAGTAAAGAATTGAAATTCCCCGAATTAAGGCCCGAAACTACATCACTGCAAGTCTCCGTGCCCCCTCGTATAAATAGTTAAAGTAGAATTCTTGTTCACTTGTGGAATGCTTCAGGAAACGTTGAAGGTGATGCTGGCGAATCATAACGTTACCAATGCGTGCAAAATATACTACCTTGCTTCGAAGCATAAATCTAAGCCTTATCAATTCCATGTTATTTGTAAAGCCTGAATTTTTATAAAGGATATTGGTACTGCCTGCCACCCGGGTGATTCGATTCGATCCCCGGCCGGATCAACACTCAGCCTCTTTAAATAATTGAGGAGAAGGTGCTGCCTTTGAATTGTAATTACATCTACAAACGGTTAGACCTTCACGTCTTTTCGGATAAGGACATTAAACTGTAGACCCCGTCTCCTCACACTTCACAACTGGCACTGGAGGGACGTTAAAGAATCCACACCACTATTCGGGGAGAGTAGGCCATGATGTTGCCTGTGGTGTGGTCTAACCTACTACTCTACAGGGCCTACAGTAATTGGCGAAAGCTGTGGTGCTACAATCTTGGACAAAACCCTTAAGATAATTCAACATTTTGCTCACAAACTTGAGCTCGAATTCGAGAGCAATCCTCTACCCCCCCCCCCCCCCCCCAACCCCCCTCACTTCAATGTTGTTGTCAACTCAAAATCAGGCCTGCTGTATGGACAACCCTCTGAAACAACACTGAGAAGAGGAAAGGGGGTTGGCAATGTTTTCGATCTTTTTGCATGGTGAAGACAATGAGTTGAGATTATGATCTAAAGATTGAAGGCTCCGTGTTTCCCAGCCGTCGGGGTCTTAAAGCGAAACCCCGACAGCTGGAAACAGAGCCTATTGTGGTGCTCATTCATTGGAAGGGAAAGCTAACAAACTAAACTAAACTAGCAGTAAGCTATAGCTTGCAATGAAGATCCTGCTAACAATATAAGGTTTACGACAATGACAAGAGCGATCAAAAGACCTTTTTGTCTGGTGTACGTCGCTTCACTGGAAGTCAAATGTTTTTCGCAAAAAATGAGCGCGCACGTTCGCCTATCGCCAAAGCAAGACCCTATTTTGCATAGTACCGTTATGTGTTAGTGCACCCTTAACGCACTTTAACTTTTTTCAAGGCCAGACACATAA
The DNA here is from genome assembly GCA_029948255.1 of Telmatactis stephensoni. Taxonomy (NCBI): domain Eukaryota; kingdom Metazoa; phylum Cnidaria; class Anthozoa; order Actiniaria; family Isophelliidae; genus Telmatactis; species Telmatactis stephensoni. The sequence goes on from JALIZF010001935.1 coordinate 537,697, forward strand.
TTTCGACGAACAGACTTGGGATGACACCGAAGTATTTGGACCATATGACTACAGCAGTATCATGCATTATGGCAAAACAGACTTCTCAAAAAATGGATTGAACACCATTGAAGCTCAAGGTAATCCTAGTCAACAGCTTGGGCAAGAAATTGGACTGACAGACCTCGATATCTCCAAGATCATGAATTTGTACGATTGCAGTAGCTGTAAGTAATGAATTTCGTGAAATGAATCGACTTTGTTCAATCAAATATTTACTGTTATAACGTGGGATTAGGTTGACCTTCAATCCAAGCCGGAGGCTCATGTATAAAACGTGTGATAAAATTAAAATTATAGAAATATAGAAATTATAAATGCATAAGATGATATAACATGTTGAGTTACAAGTGGCCCTTCTCTACTCTCAATTTCTTCCTTCAATATTTCTTTTCCTATTTACAGATGGAAGTTTCATCTCTGGCTTTTCTTTAGCGACTGATTCAAGAACACCAATCATTTCCCTTTTTTGGCCTCCCCTGATATGCGTACTCAGTATAAAAGCTTTTTAAAGCGTTAAAAGACGGGCAGGGTACTAGCTCGATCATCCCAGGGAAATTACTTTGGTTAACAACTATACTCATCCTTGAGGAACTTTGACGGCAATCATTGACCTGATACCTCAAGTTGTGGATAAGTAGGGAAGGGAAGAGGGCCTGGGTAACAAGTTAAGTCTCCTCTCCCCTCCCCCCTCCGTTGAAGTCAGCTACACATGTAAGATAATTATACTACTCCGTCTTATGAACAGCTTCCAGTAATGCCTGGTCTTCCTGGTCCCTGTACTCTGTTTGCAAGTCGGAGAACAATAACTGTGTAAAGAAACGTCAGCGGTTTTGTACCGTTGAATCCATGGTTGGGTGTACTGGTGCCTGATGCAGATGGCGTTCAAGAGGAATCTACGTCTTGTACTTGTGGAGGTAAGATGCAATAATTGCTTTCAATTTTTTTGTCTTTGTTTGTCCATATTGTGTGTATTATTCGTTTGTTGCTATTCAGTGCCTTTTCAATTAATCGCAAGTGACATTCAGTGTAAAATGCTTCTATTTAGCATTTCACTCTGTAGATAGAGTGACTCACTAGCAAATTTTGAACAGAATCCCAAACATAAAATAAACTACATCCTTTTAGTAGTAGTTCCTGAGCAAGGCCGCGAAAATGATTTAGCAAACGCGACGCGACACGAGATCAGGACGTGACATTATTTTTTTGACACTATTTTGCCATACTACATATACAGGAAGTGACGTTTTGTTATGACTTCTTCTCCGCCTCGTTCCCAGGGCCTTCCCTTCTCGCTTTTTTTTCAAAATGGCGGCGCTCGAAGGGAAGAGTCTGGGAAGGGAAAGCCCTGGGAACGAGGTTGACTTCTTCTCCTTTTGGTTATGACGTCCTTTCTAAAGTGCATGATCGATGCTCATATGCCTTCATAGGCTTCCAATTTTATAAAGAATAAGAAACCTCTACTGACTCAGAGGTTATGAGTTACGTGACATGTACATCTGAAATACATATCCGGATTATAGGATCGTGCATAACGATATTTCGTAACCAGTAAAGATGACGCAAGGATAACGAGATCGTGAAATAATTGATATATAAAATAAAACAAATAAATAAATTAAATAAAATAAATATTCAAGAAGTCATACCCACAAGTACATACGTAACGTCGCATACGCAATAAATGAAAACGGAGACAAATTGCGCAGTCATGAACTAGCTTTGGCGATACGTTACGCAAAGCATTTGGACGTTAAGACTATTGTGACGCCTAACTAGCTAATATCCAAGATGATGCGTTACATAATACGCAAGCAAACTACGCACGCATCATCTTGGCTATTAGCTAGTTAGGCGTCACAATAGTCTTAACGTCCAAATGCTTTGCGTAACGTATCGCCAAAGCTAGTTCATTCATTTTATTGTAACGATATGTTTACGTTGATCGTAACGTAGGTAAAAAAAGGTAAAGTTCATTCGCAATTATTTTTAAAATACGCAATGTTATAGTCATTCATTTGATTACAGCGACTATTCATACTTGTGACTTCGAGACCGATACGTGTGGATGGCAGAACGAACAGACGAATCCAACCAGCGGCGGGAGTTATTACGATTGGGTAGATACAAATGCTGCACCAGAAAGCTCAGCAACTGGACCATCCTCTGACCACACTCCAGGCGCGGGTAAGTAGCCACCAAACCCCGGTGTAAAAACTTGTGAATGATATCACAATAGCCAAAAAGAAAGCACTTATTAAAATCAAACGAGGCATAACAATAGAACGGAACAGTGGACGTTGCTCCACCGAGATCTCCAAAGTAACTGCAAAGGTTTTGCGAACCAAGAAATGGACGAAGTACTGATTTTATATTTTTGACGATGAAATTAAATTGAACGCATTATATAATAATATAATAAAATATTTAACTAGAACAGTGTGTGAACGTTACTCACTGGATAAATTTCAATGACACTATCATACATAAGTAAAAACTAAAACTATATGAAAAAATAGGAAAAACTATTTGAAGAAATTACTCGATTGATTATGAATTCCAAGATGAAGCAGTTGCCTTTAAGGTGATGTTACTCGGGTCGATTCGCAATTCGCAACAACAATTTTCCGCGCAACACTTGGTCAAATTGATAATTTTGCGTTAAAAGTTTTTAAAATTCATATCAAACATTTGCAACTTGTTTACTAAGCAAAAATATTGCTAAAATAGTTGTGTTTTGTATTTTTCACGGCATAAACTTTACGGGCAAGACTTGTTGCGCGGAAAATCGTTGTTGCGGATCGACCCGTGTAACATCACCTTTGGAGGTTCGGATGATTTTAGAAAGAAAACATTAGTAGCTAGACGCTATTAAAGCAAGTATTTAATTAACAATTATTCGTTTTTTGCGCCAGGTACATACTTCTATACCATCAGAGCCTACGACTTCACCAGTGGATCTAAAGGAGGAACTTTCAAGTCCGGTTTCAAAGCTACAAGTGCAGATTGTCTGGATTTCTGGTACCATATGAAAGGCGCTAACATGGGCACGCTCAACGTTTATATCAAGACAAGTGCCACCAAGAGCTTGAGGTGGTCTGTTTCCGGTGACCAAGGGGTTGACTGGAAGAATAAAAGACTAACTCTTACAAGTACAGAGGATTTTAGTGTAAGTGGAATTTTCGTCCGTCACAAACGCAGACAGGTCTCTATAGCGCATGCTGAGCAGAAGAGGGTTCAAAGCCCGCCGAGTGAACGTTTTGTTAAATTTGCAAACTATCTTGCTCATTTTAAGTTGGTAGATTGTAATAGTATCGCCGGCCGGGTTATAATTATATGCAGGAATTTTCGTCCTTCACAAAAGCAGACAGGCGTCTACAGCGCATGCTCAGCGGTGGAGAGTCGAAAGTCCGCCGAGTGAACACTCAAGCGTTTTGTTAAATTTCTAAACTATCTTGTTCATTTTAAGTCGGTAGATTGTTATAGTCATCATTTTGATAAATAAACGTGAGGCCGACGGCGCGCATCATTAATTTAGTTTGTTAAGCTTAGCGGAGGAGAGTCGCCAGTCCGCTGAGTGAACACTAAAGCGTTTTGTTACATTTTCTAAACTATCTTGCTCATTTTCAGTCGGTAGATTGTTATAGTCATCATTTTGAATACTAAACGTAGGCCGACGGTGCGCATTTATTAATTTAGTTTATTGATTATGTTTTCAGCTGGTGTTTGAGGCCGTGCGTGGTAATGGTGCTCTGTCAGACATTGCTCTCGATGATATCAAGGTTACAGGTCAACCATGCTGATAAGAAAGTTAACAATTGCATCTTATTATTCTACAATAAGATAAAATCTAAACCGTATAGCATAGATTATGGTGTTGGTGTTTAAGGGGACATTATTATTATTTGATTAATGATTATAGCTTGCATACTTGCTATATGGTTAGCATTTCATTCCTTATAACAGTTCTTTTTTGACTAGACGACAAAACAATTTGTAATCCAACTTTTCCCTTTATTTATACCCAAATACTTAAACATTGAAATTGATACCTATACAATCGTGTGCAATAAATTTCTAGCTTGAAACTAATAAAGGACCGCTTGGCAAGAGATGCTCTATTTTATCGTCAATTTTCGTTCACGAAGACCACGATATTATATTGTACATCAGGAATTCCCTTTCTGAAGTTTTTGATGTACGTTAACTCTTTTTTTTTTCTTTCCTTTACTTTGCACTATAAGTTTGTCATTATGTACCTCCGGACATTCTTACATGCAAAATAATAAAATGCCTCGCTTGTTTTTAGAATACTTTAAAAATGAAAAATGAATTTTACTGCCTCAGTATACCCTAAGACTAGACAGACATACATATTCTTTATTCAAAGCTTTCTACGCCATTATCATGCAATTTCCACTCTTGACGTTGACGTCATCTAAACCAATATCACCACGGTAACCCGATCCACGCTCGCCTTCAAAGATGATCTGTATATCAAAAAACGAGTTATGAAAACGCTAGTGCTTCTGCCTTGAGCTTCATACATAGGAATGTGTTGACTACAAATACTATGCTGTTGTCTTAGAGCAATTTTCACTATCAGTAAGAAACGGACTTCGCCGCCCATTGACACAGGTCAGCTATCGTGTCCATCTCAGTACCCAGAGGCCGCGTTACTTTCGGCCAGCGCGGCGAAAGCGCCGGTACGAGATTGCTATCATGTTGTCTATATAAAAACATTCGAAATTTCTGCTGTAAACATGTCGCATTGTTTTTCCATTTATGCGAAAACTACTCTATAATAATTTTTTGATCGTTTTACGCAAATTATTGGACCTGCGCACATTCGTTCAAACTTGAGCTCGAGGGTCCATTGAAGTGTGTTGGTGTGTCGCGAGCGCGCATGAGCTACAATACAATTTACACTCTGCTGACCCGAACTTTGACTGGAATAAACCATACATATGCTTCGACACAGTATTTTTCCATACCGATCTTTTTGGAAAATAGGACTTTTAGTTTACGTAATTCACGTTTGGAACATTTTGTTCTCCAAAAGGATTGAAACTTTGAAAAATGACGTTATGTGAAGAGACATATTTTTACTTAAACAAGGAATAAAAAGGAAGGGAGGAAAGAATTAAACAAGGTAGGAACGCTTGAAGGATGGAAGAAAGGAGTGTAGGAAGGAAGGAAGGAATGGAGAAAGGAAGAAGAAGAAAGAAAGAAAGAAAGGAAGGAAGGAAGGAAGGAAGGAAGACAGAAAAAAACAAGAAACAAAGAAACAAAGAAACAAAGAAACAAAAAAACAAAGAAACAAAGAAATAACGAAACAACGAAACAACGAAACAAAGAATGGCTCAGGGGCAAAAACATCACGTCAGATCGATAGCACCTTAAATGTTGACTTGCTACGTATAGGCACGCTTGCTTTCCTCCATTCGTTGCCTTGGTTACCCTTTAGCTTCCAAACACGATGTTTTCCTGTATCGTTGTCAAGGTAAACAGTAAGCGAACCAATGGTTTCTCCAAACATATGATACCAGAAGATAAGGCACACTTCCGTGGAAGCTGGGTACAGCTTGCTTATTAACCTGGCCTTGTTTCCAGGCTGGAATGGGCTGGACGACTCCAAGTACAAATAGTATCCTTATGGGACAAAAAAATATGAATTGAAAACAACAACAACAACAACAACAGCAGCAACAACAACAACAACAAAAGAATGAAACGATGTAAAGAACAAGGACAGAAGGAAAAAAAAAAGAAAGAAAGAAAGAAAGATAGATAGAAAGAAACAAAGAAACAAAGAAACAAAGAAACAAAGAAACAAAGAAACAAAGAAACAAAGAAACAAAGAAACAAAGAAACAAAGGAAAAAGAAGAAATAAATTATGAGGAAGGGAGAATGAACCAAAGAAAGAACAAAGAAAAGGAAAAATATGACAGACAGTGAGGAAAAAATCCGCTAGGGATGTCAAAGAATGATCGACAACTCATCTCTCTTCATGGGTAGATACAGGGTTACCTTAATTCAGGGGGTTGCAGTATTATAGAAAACGGAAATGTCCAGAGGATCAAGAGGTTATTTTGGAAAAATGTCGAGAAGAATAGGGCCCAAAGTCGTCTCATGAAGGGATGCGCACCCCCTGTACCCCACCCTAAATCCTCTTTTGCTCTACATATTTACCATCTCCATTAGTATGGTCAGCGGGAGGCCCAGTGTTCTTGCTGGGTGTGGGGAGTTTCATCCACCACCAATCAAACACGTATCCACCAGGTGTGACTGAGTTAGTTGGGTCGTTTATCCACGTACAAAATGTTGGTCTTGACCCACCAAAGTCACAATAATCATCTAAAATCACATTTAGAATTATTAATTCATATGAAAACATCAATAATGCACGAGAATTTTATTACAAGTCTATAAATTTACCAAAAAACGCTGTTGTTGTTGTTGTTGTTGAGGGTAAACGAGTTACTTGTGGAGAGGGAGTTTCAGTTGACGTTGTTGGTGATGACGTACTTTCAGATGACGTAATTGGCAGTGACGTACTTTCAGATGACGTAGATTGGTAGTGACGTATGCCCAGCTGACGTAGTAGTAAAAGATGACGTAGGCGGCAATGACGTAGTTTTTCCTGAAGTAGATGTGGATGACGTTGCTTCAGTTGACGTACTTTTGAATGACGTATTTGGAGCTGTCGTCGGTGGAGATGACGTAGCTTTTGGTGATGTTAATTGAGGTGAAGTATTCGTTGCTATGGTAGTTACTAGGAGGGGCTGTGTAAGGGGTTTGGCAGTAGTAGGTTGAGACAGACCACAGCGTCCTTCAGTAAATGTGATGTCATCAAGAGCAATGTCTCCCTGGAATGATGAGCCCCTTACTGCTTCAAAAACAACCTGAAAAGGAACACGAGCAGAAAGAGTTAGCCAACAATGTTGAGCAACTACTCACGACATTGTTAGCTTCCAATAGCATGTTGGATGATGGATCTCAAAACACCCTCAATCTTTCCTTTGAATCTTTGAGTTTTTCTCAGCAGTAAATTGGTAAAAATGAATCGAAAGCTCTATATATTTACCATTCATGTTACGGTAGAAAGGTCACCTTACCTTGTATTCAGATGAACTATACACATCAACTGTCCCCTTAATCCACTCTTTTCCCTGGTTACCCTGTTTCTCCCATATCTTTTCCATGTGGGATGCATCCTTTATGTAGACTCTTAGAGCACCAATACCTAACCCATACATGCTATACCAAAATGTCATACACCGTCTTGACCTTGGTTCAAAGGTTCTGCTAAGCAGTCTTGCTGTGTTTCCTATTGTGGCTGGACCGGATGCTTCGGCATATACATAAAATCCTTGAAAAGTACCAATTATTACATGGATAGAAAAGTGAAATGTAATAGAATATTACGGGGTAACTCTTCATTTGAAAACACTTCATCAAATGGGGTAATATTTATGTAAGCATGCATATTTAATCTAACTTGACAGTATTAGTAATTAAGGAAACCGGAGAAAAAAATCGAGGAAAAAAGAAAAAAAAAACCGTATAGGAAAAAAGGATTGAGGGAGAGTACATCAAACAAGGAGGTTTGCACAAAACGCAGTTATGATATATGGTGTTCCATGTTAACTTTTCTTGTCCTACACCACCAACGGGTGATTTAGCATTTCAACTTTAAACTAGAACTTAATTTGTGTTAAATTAAAGTTATATTTATCTTAATGAAATAGCTCTCATTCACCTGTGCCAGAAGTGTGATCACCATTAGGCCCAGTCCCAAACGTTAAAGTTGGCCCTGATTTTCGTATCCAGTCAATTGGATTTGTGTCAGTCTCGTCCTGGGTCCAGTGACACCAACCACCAGAATCAAACTGACAGTCGTCACGACCTGATGATAAACGCATTTCAGTAAAACCCAAACACACGATGTAACTTTATCTTCAACAATGTGCGCATCAGTTTCACCGTCTGACCACGCCCAGCAATATTGCACAAAAGTTGGAGAAGTAGAACTCGATCCTAAACCTGTTTGCGCGAAATCTGCTCTAGTTGTGCTGATATCAAGAAATCCCTTACCCAAATCACAGCTTTTCATAACACATTCCTTCCTGTCAACCGCTGATCCAATGCACTGCTTTCCGCCTCGTTTTGGAGGAGGATCATCACAAACCCTCGTTCTGGTGTGAGTTCCTTTATCACAGGAAGCGCTGCATGTTGACCAGGATGACCAAATACCCCAGTGACCATCAATAGGTACTACAATAAACAAACAAATAACAGGTACTACAATAAACAAATAAACAATAGGTACTACAATAATCAAACCAACGAACGAATTATCGTAACTCTAGCAGAATCTTCATTGCACGTCTTGTTGTGCGTGGCCATAAATTAGCATCGCTAAACGCTTTGCCTTCAACTAGTACATTGTATAGCTTAGATTGTTCGAAATATTTGAAATATCGACCTCAAGCTTTAATAAAACATTTTCACCGTTCATTTATCTACAGAACGTAAACAAGTAGGGTCTCTAGTTTGCATTTAAACCTTTAACGCTAGACATTCAGTGTAGCCGTGGTATGTGTTGTCTACGCGAGACTAAACTCGACTGTGTAGGGATCTATACTTATAGGACGCGCGCAGCGTTGCAGAGATGCCAAAGAAATCTCACAGTGACGTCAAAGCAGTGACGTCATTGATAATATATTGATGTCATAGCGATGTCACGTCATAGTTACGCTACGTCACTGTGACGTCACAAGTGTTGTTGCAAGCCGGCGATAAGCGCATTTGTACACAATATATTTTGTCGCATCATTGCCTTCATCTTACCGTTGCATTCCTGGTGACTACACTGAACCGTCTGGGTCTGTATCCCATAATAATCTGCCCCAGGACACGCGGCTGTGTCTACCGCTGTACAATACCGCTGGCGCAATTTTTGACAGTTGTCAGCACAAGGTGTGAATGTAGACCAGCTACTCCAGCCCCCAGTGCGACCTGAGAATTAAACAAATGTTGATACATAGCTCTTCAGTGGGTCTTATACTAGTTAGGATCCATGTGTCACAAAATCACTAACAAATTAAAAATTTCCTCTCAAGAAAAGGTTGAAGAAAAAGCTTAAAAGTCGATTCAACAACTGACAACAATAACAAAGGACGGCAGGACAAAAGAAACTCGAGAAAAAAAAACACCACATAAAGACATTGTTGAAGAATAATAGTTGTGCGTCTTTTTGAAACAGTAAAGTGAAAAGATTTATGACCAATTCAGATGTACATAAAAGAAAGAAAGAATGAAAGAAAAGTGAAAGAAAACTCACTTTTGCAATCATAAAGAGCATTAAGTTTGATAATATCTACATCACTAAGACCATCTCGCTGTCCAAGTTCCATGTCTGGATTTTCCAGCGCTTTGATTGTTGGTTTGCTGTTTGAGCTGAAGGCAAGTCTGCCGTAATGCATTATACTTTTATAATCGTATTTTGTACCCAGGCTGTCGATTGAGGGGTGGCTGTATTTATCAAAGTTGTTTTCTCGACCTGGTGAAATAACAAAAATAACAGGAAAGAATTATTGCTGATAGAGTAGATTCCATATTACAGTGAATAAACGGCACCGCACGGTCACGGCACGGTTACGGCAGGAATTTCGAATGTTTTTAAGGACGTGACAGCATTGACACGGTCACGACACGGCGAAGTCCGTTTCACACACGTACTGAGCCCAAAGTCTATCTGACCTTCATTATATGAAGACCTTCAACGAAAAGCAATCGAAAAGAGGAGCGAAGAAAAAATCAACAAAATAAAACAAAACAAACAAGCAAAAATCAAACAGTCAACAATATTAAACAAAGCAAAGCAAAGCAAAGCAAAGCAAAGCAAAGCAAAGCAAAGCAAAGCACTGAAAGCAAAGCAAAGCAAAGCAAAGCAAAGCAAAGCAAAGCAAAGCAAAGCAAAGCAAAGCAAAGCAAAACGAAAGTTAACGAAAACTGTATCACAATAGAATACCCCAAAGTTCAACTTTGAGCTGTTAGTGCGTCTGTCCCACGACACTTACAAAATGACTTTTATAGCAGTTAATAGCAATACCTTTTTCAATGTTCTCCCACATAATCTCGACATACTGGTTCCTGTCTGGTCTGGATTGTTCGTGCCAAAACCCTGTAGCATGCATCATTTCATGTAGGATTGTTCCTTTGTGTTTACACTTTGAGCTGAGATTAATCTCTTGAAACCCCTCCGTCCAGTACTTTTTGCCCACTCGTGATGAACATCTAATGAAATCAAACAATAATCCTTCACATTACCAGATTATTAGTTATTAGTAATAATATCCAGTTATCAAGTCCTTCATATTTCCATCTAGTGTCTCTGTGGCGCAATGGGTTAGCGCGTTCGGCTGTTAACCGAAAGGTTGGTGGTTCGAGCCCACCCAGGGACGCTTAGTTTTGCCATGTGAAAATAATTTTCAAGACTATTTGTTAAACACTAATATCTCTGCGCTCCTAAAATCCAATTATTCATGTAATGTCTCTGTGGCGCAATGGGTTAGCGCGTTCGGCTGTTAACCGAAAGGTTGGTGGTTCGAGCCCACCCAGGGACGTTTTCTTTTCTGCTTTTTTTCTTTTTTGGTTTGTTTGTTTGTAGGCGGTTTTTTTTTTTCTCTCTCTTTTTTCATATTATCAAACAGTAACAATGATCTAAATATTTTATCCTCTCTTAATTTTTTGTATCCCCGTTTAAATGCCGATATTATTTTCTACTTACTTGTTTGTCATGACAAATTTAACCCAGTTTTGTTCAGCTGTGCGACGAACCCATCGAACACAAGTGTGTTTGTGTAACTCCTTAATGGCTGCATTGATGGCCTCTACAAACCCTTCTCTTTCTAGAACCAAAATCCAATATATATCAAGCCTCACGTCTATTTTGTAAAATGATCGACAGTCATTATGCAAATATTATAGAGCCCCGCTTTCTTGAACTTCATGAGATAATAAACTTATGCCAGGTCCACACAAATCCAAAGATCAAGTCGAAAACGCATCTTTTTGTTGCCGAAATGGTTTGATCCTTATTAATAATATACATGAAGAAAAATATCTCGATGCTGATTGGTTAAGAGCAGTGTCAAGGAATATTTCCTTGAATCAGCACTGCTCTTAGCCAATCAGCATCGAGACATTTTTCATGTATATTATTAGTACAGGAAATCATATGGTTTCGAGTACTAATTTGGAATAAATTTGAACGAGTGGGATTGTAAAAGCTCAAATTGCTCAATTTCGAACTCTTTGAATCCCGAGTTCAAATTTATTCCGAATTGCACTCGAAATCATATGATTTCCTATACAAAAGGATGTTCATGGAGAGCGAAAACGGAGAAATTAAAAACATGCGTGTTCAAATTTATCCGCATATATAATGACCCTAGCTGAATTGCCTTCTAATTTCGCTCATCTCCCTATACCCCGCAAAAAAGACGATGAATCGAGGGTCAGGTAAGTACCAAATAGCACTGGATTTTTTTTCTTTTCCTATACCCTCTTTTTCTTTCAGGATAACTTCTCTCTCACAATGCATTACTCCTTGACCTAAGGCGCATAATATAATGGTAGTTTTGCTTGTTGTATTTGCTATTTTCTCAGTGGAAATCTGAGATTCTAGTGAAATTTCATTTGTACTCACCAAGTGCTGTGTCTATTTCATAAGGTACGATTCTGGTTCTCCATAATCCTTGACGCATGCGCTGTGCAGTTTCGTTTGTAGGTATTTGTTTGTTGTCGGTTTAAAAGTGCTAAGTCCTCTTCATCAAGTTGAATGTCGCCTTCAAACAGACTCGGGACTGCATCAGTGGCTTAAATAGTAAAACAGAACACCTACTTGTCAAAATACTGATTGATACGAGGCACACAGATATATGGCTCTGAGTTTAGAGGGTTAGAGGTCGGAGACGTCTCAAAGTTTGGGAGTTTCAATGAGAAAAAATCATACTCGGTAGCCCTTTTCGTTCATAAAGACATACACGAGAACACATTCATTAAGGTGTCTCAAAGTAGTTTTTACATTGACAACGTTCTCAAGTTCATTCTAGGGATTGCAATTGCATGATCAGCGTATGAAAGCGTATCCTAGACTGATTGAAATGACTTTTATGATGCCGTAGGTGAGAGTTTGATTCACTTTTCAGGTCGGTCTACGTTACTTTGTCAACGACAACTGGTGCAAAAGCTGTTTTACTGGTTAGTCTAGGTAAAGCTTGTAATTAAATTCCTAAAATGAAATGAAAAGTTGATGCTTAATCACTGAAAAACTAGTTGTGGACACATAAGTGAAAGGAGACAGTGTGAAGGGCATTGCAACTGACCTTCATTGGCGTTGATAATGGCATCAGTAGCAGAATCATCTGATTCTAACTTGCCTACAAATAAAGGCAATAGAAAAATATTGGGTTTTTGGGTTATCATTGCTTTCTGCGAAAGCATAGAGCTGAAATACTCATCTGCCAGCTCAGTCCTGGTTCAACTATAATGCAGTGAAAATTTGTTATGTGAAACAAGAGCAAAAAATGGAAGTATCAATTAACATTCACACAAAAAGTGGGTGTTTTTAAAAACGATTTCATTTGAAGCTAAGTGTTCATATATTTATCATTTCTTTCTGGTTCATTTTTGAGGAATTTTCGATCTACTTACCAATGTTATGTTGTATGGGAACTGCCAATGCCCTTGCAATGAATAGAACCAAAACACTTGCATGTAGCATCGTATCCCAAACCAAAGACGAGACGTGTGGCTTACAGAACTTGTCGCTCCCGCAAAGGCAGGTGAAATTATAAGTCAATATTATTTTTCTCACATTCAATGTCAACAGATCATGGTATGATGTTTGTATGTTGTATAATTGTGTTGTTTATTGAAAACAAATAAGATTTACCTCGATATATAGACTCAAAACCAAACTGGAATCCTTATTTTTCATTTTAATTGAAAGAAAGAATTACCTATCAGAGAAAAGTGATGTATTTTGGTGAGAATTTACGCAAGCCATTGTTGCCCAGACAGCTAGTGACAGTCTTTGAGTAAGGATGAAGAAGGACCATTGTCTACAGTGGCTTCATTCAAGTTTTAACTGTTAGTTTAGCTGAGGCAAGAGTAAACGCAATTGATAGAACGTCCTGGGAAGTGACGCTTGAGTAAATACTGAACAAGTAAAATAATTCTTCCATAAACACGAAGAAATAAAAATGTTAATAGTGTCATTTCAAACAATGGAACACTTTCAGATTGGAAATCAGAAATGCTGACCACTTTCATAACGGCTGCTGCTTAGTTGAAAACCTATATTCTTGATGTTGAAACTTTCAAATTATGGAGCTTATTGATTTAGATACTATGTGTAAGTTTGTAAAGAAAGCTTTAAATCCTTGATAAATTATGAGGATTTGATCATGAGAATGCACCAAAACGCCAGCCACGAAGCCAAAGTCTTTAGTGATTAATACATACGCAGCTCTCAATTTTTAATCTCACATGTTGAACATTTTGATGTTTAGCCAGCAGTAATCAAACTTTCTAGAAATGTCTGTCATGAACTGCTTTCAGTTGGCGTTAGTCATTTCTTGCAATAAGGTGCCAGCTCATTTTCTCTGTTTTTTTAAAGTGTGTTTGTTTGTTTGTTTGTTTTGACGATCGTTTTAGGATCAAAGGTACGATAGATAGTCTTAATTGCTTATTTGAAGTTAGTTGAAGTTTATTAAGAAACTAAAAAACTACTGTTCTGAACCGTTCCCCTACTAAAAAAATTGGAACGTATATCATATACTTTTACATAACTTCTTGCTCTTCTTCCAGAGTCAAAGGAATAGCTGTTTGTGGTCTTTGTGCATGGAACGAATTCAAGATTTAATTGGCTTGCGTCTCTGTACTTGTTGATAAGAACTCTTTTACCTGTCATATTCGAAAAATCTCATTTGCTGGCCACATTGCATTGGCCATACATCTTCAGACTTTTTATTAATCGAAATAGTGAAATGTAATAACTAAATACATAAAACGTATGCTAGACACAACTGAGTGTATCTAATGGTGATGTCATCGAGGGCCATGTCACCTAAGTAACCATCTCCATGTATCCCCTCAAAGATGATCTGAAAAATGGAGCAATTAAAAAGACATGAGCAACAGCAGTTATTCGATCTTAGGGACGAAGAGTTTGAAAAATGTGCGTTTATTTCATGAGTATTGTGATGGGACAATATTCAAAACACAAGGACTTCCAAGATACAGAGTGGGATGATAATAACGGGATTATGTTCGAGATACCGGGGAAATACACAATACGGGATGCTCTAAATACCGGGTTGTTGAGAATACCGCAAAGCGCAAAATACCGGGGTGTTCGAAATTTGAGATACCTGAAAAGATTCAGAGCTTGACAAAGCAATCTTTGCAGTGGTGCCACTGCTGTCCTTGATTTCCATTCATAGTCCACAAGTTCTTTAGTGTCGTGGTACTTTTACTGTAAACCGATTAACGAACCCATGGACGCACCGTACATGCTGTACCAAAAGTCAATACACATGGACGTGGAGGCCTGGTACCAATACCGGCTGATTAACCGCGCCTTCATGTTTGCAGTGTAGGGACTGGATGCCTCAAGGTATATGTAATAGCCTGTTAGTAAAGAGTGATTGAGTGATTTGCCATTAAAGTTCAAGAATCTATAATCCAACGCAACCACTCTTTCCCTGCACAGTTGTTGATTTGGGCTATGACCACTCTCGTGTGGTGATGGAGCCTGGTTTTCACAAGTAAAGAAAGCAGAAGCAGAAGCATTATACGCACACTCAGTAATGCGCTTCATTTTCTTCTCTCACGAAATGCAACATTGAGTATGTTGCTTCCGCTTCTGTCGCTCGTGAAAACCAGGCCTAAACATTCCCCGTCATGATGAAATCATGGTTAAATCATACCATTTTGACTGTGATCTGCCTGTGGTCCAGTACGACGACTACGAGTAGGACGACGTTCTATCCACCATGAATACATATACTTAGAATCAGCAGTTCTGGAGTTTGTTGGATCGTTGTGCCATGTGCAGTAAGTTCCAGATAAAGTTCCAAAGTCACAGTAATCGGCTGTAAATCAATCATTATGTGATAAGAGAAGCAGCAACATCAGTAGGAATAACATGTTCAACAAAAAAAAAAAACCAGTTACATCCATGAAGGCGTCAACAAGAACTACCATTACAACTACCAAAAACGGTAAATTTACCAACATCAAGACCATGCACCACTACACCCACCATCATCACCAAATAAACCCCCCACCACCATCACTAAACCCACCACATCCACCACTACCATTACCACACCCTCCAAACACCCCCACTGCCTCACCAGAAGCCCAGTCCATTAGAAGGAGCATCCATATCAAACCCACCACCACCATCACCACAACTAACAGCAACACTAAAACATAAAACATAGACATTGATTTACAGCGAATATCCATGAGAACTACAACTACTGTCTGACTGCCTGAATTTGCTTACGAGGTTTCGGTGATAGGGTTGTTATAGGTGTAGTCGTCGCAGCAACCGTTGTCGTGACAACAGCACAAGACCCATTAGCGAACGTTACGTCATCGAGACCTATGTCACTGGTATAATCACGACCGCGAACAGCCTCAAAGACGATCTGACAAATAAACAATAAGAGCAGTGTTAATCCATGAAAGCATCGTCCCGGCTTAACTAGAATAATCTTAAATCCCACTTTCTTGAATCATTTATTGTTTACTTTAAAATTCAAGATAACATGCCGGGGGCTCCTAAATACCTTTCATTCCCCCTCCTTCCCATTCCCTCTCCCCTTCCCCTGCCCTCCCCAGTCCCCCTTCCCTCTCCCCTTCCCCTGCTCTCCCCAGGGTTGCTACGCAGGCTAAAGGCCCGGTAATACGAGCAACAAAATCGTGCAACTTGTCGCACAACATTGTTGCGTTGCAAGTTGCAGAGCCAATGTTGCTCGTATTACCACCCCGCGCTGCAACAAATTTTCTTTGTTGCAAAAAGTAGACAGTGCTTCTACTTCGTGCAACAAAGAAAATTTATTGCGCGCGGGGTGGTAATACGAGCAACATTTGCTCTACAACTTGCAACGCAACAATGTTGCGCGACAAGTTGCACGATTTTGTTGCTCGTATTGCCGGGCCTTAAGTGACAGAGTGATGAACATTAACATCAAAGATATGCAACTTGTGCAATTAGTCTTTGTGTACACACAAGCGCGACTGAATTTTAAAATTCGATCGACTCACGTGATACTTTCCTGTGGTTGCTATAGTAACATCTCCACGGTGCCACTGTTGCCCCTGGTTACCAGTCTTTTCCCAAACCTTCACCATGTTGCTATTGTTAGCTTGTTTGACATAAATGTTCAACGTTCCCATGCCAATACCATACATCGAGTAGTAGAACGTCATACAGCGAGTAGAATTAGTTGTAAACTCTTTACTATTCAGCCTTGTGGTTTGTCCTGTGTGCACGGGTGACGATGATTCTGCAGTAAAGAAACCCACCTATACGAGGAAAAAATAAAGAGCATGAATTTCGCTGTTTTCTGTTGAGCCAAGAGAGTATACAGCAGTTTTCGTTGTACTGTGAAAAAATCCGTGCTGTGTTGTTTTGTGGTATGTTTCAGCTGTTCTGATTGGACAGGGCAGGTTTCGTAGAGTGTAAAAGGGTCGTGCCAAGCTTTGACTGTGTTACTTCCCCTGCACTTTCGTGATGTCTATAAAAACATTCCAAATTTCTTTCTTCTACGTCCCATACGTGACCGTGCCATTTTGACAGTCATTGCGGAACCTGCCGGCCCAAGCGAAACGCTGGCACACGGCGCGGCGCAACACGGTATGTAGTTTTTTCACTGACAAGCGAAGCTGTGCTAAGATGCAAAGGAATAAAGAAGGGAGGACCAGGGGAGAGATAGATGGAGATATTAATTAGAAACAGAGAAGCAACATGAATACCAGTTTCTGAGGTGTGGTCGACTGAAGGCCCCGTGTTCTCAGTTGGGGTTCCTTGCGTCCCTCGGTACCATGGCAACGGACTTGAACCTGTGACGTCAGTCTTCCAGTGACACCATTGGTCCTCATCAAAACGACAATCGTCCGAATCTGCTTTAGATAAATAGTTATTGTGACATACCAAAGTGCGAATATTGTTTACTTAGGTGGAAATCGACAGCGGTGATTCTCACGTCCTGGTTCTTACATCACGCACTCTAAGAGCCCGTTCACATGAAGACGAGTTGTCCCTGTTAGCAGGGATAATGACTCTTTTGTTTTGTTTTCTCTGGGGAAACCTACCAGGGACAACTCGCCTTCATGTGAACGGGCCCTAATGCGCACATGTGAATTTAATAACTGCCGCGCGATAGAACATGGAAGGAGGATTTGTTCCCTGGAACATCACTCCGGTGAAAAAGAATGGTTATTTAATAGAGCAGATTTCGTATGACTGTGACAACGGCACAGTTATGGCTGAAATTTCTCTCGTTTTTATAGACAATACTGCACTGACACGGACACGGCACGTACGGCACGTCACGGTCCCTTTCTCTGTCATACGAAACTATTTTATTAGGGTAGACTTCGCATGACTGCAAAAACGGCGCCGGCACGGTCACGTTACGGCTACGGTAGGAATTTCAAATATTTTTATAGACATCACCGCACTGACACGATCACGGCACGGCGCGGTTCGTTCCATTCTAATATGAAAACTGCTCTCTTATCATCCACTCACTGAGCTACAGCTACAGGGAAGTAAGTACAAACAAGGGAGTGAGATTGCGAAAGAGGATTCGATTAGATGACCCCTCAATCATAACACGGTTTTGTATAAAGCAACTAAGATGCCACAAAACCATGCAAGCAACCTTACCTCCCCCACAAAGACGAACCAAACAATCTCGAACCTGATGTCATCTCTCCAAGGCAGTATGTACCATTGTACTTGTTAGGCGGATCGTCGCATTTTCCTTGTTCTCGTGTGTTTACCTTGACCACACGACACACTGCACGGTAGTCCATGGTGACCAGCGTCCCCAATGGCCGTGTACAGGAGCTGTTTTAGCAAAAATTAGTCAAGTATTAGAAACAAAACACAGAAAACCCTTTAGAATCACGCTTTTTCGAATGCGATAGGGAAATGATATAACGAGGTTGAATCGAAGGCATAACAATGGAAAGCTTATTTGTACAAAATCTTCCTTCAATATTTGTATACCATAAACCACGGTATTTACAATATAAGCGCGTTTTTTCTGTTTCACTTTTAAAGAATTTTAGGACGGTGCCTACTATTGTCAGCGCGCACCTCGTTCTCCGCATTTTGCTCATCGGGCGCGCGCACGCGACACAAATTTGAATAACTAACGTTGCAGGCTGGGGTGGACACACGGTGCAGCTCTAAGTTGCGTGGAAAAAAGTTTCAGGAAGTTGCATTGGAGAGGACTTCTCATTTTCCTCTTTACCTCTCCCCTCCTCTCATTTGTGAATTGAATTATGCGAAAATAAATAAATGCCACTGAGTAACAAATCTGTTACCATAACACTCTGCATCAGAGCATTGCGCATTCTGAGCCTCGATTCCATACTGATCAGCTCCAGGGCATGCTGTCTGTCTGTCCTCTGCTGTGCAAAACCGCTGACGATATTTATTGCAGACATCATCACATCGACTAAATGAACTCCAAGAACTCCAATGACCATTTGGATCTGAAGATAAATGTTAATTTGTATTAGAAGAAAATATCATGTCCTGTCACAGAAAAATGAAATTGAACTTGTATTTGTAACAACTAAACAACTTGAATTCTCCATGAATTTACTTAATGATTTGTTGGGAAGTGCTTATTTCAAAGTTAGTAGTTTTTGTAGTTCTCACGATTATGTATGTATCGTGTGCATCTAATCTGGCAAGGACATCTAACGCCACACCCTATAACATCCAAGTGTTTGATCGGCAAACACTTGTGAGATAAGAATTTTCCCACAAGACTTATGCATAAATAGGGTTCTGGTTAGATGCCCTTGTTAGAAGAAGAAGAGCAGACTTGTAGTTGGAATTGGGTACTGTAATAAAAGAGAAAGAAGACTTATAAAGATCCCGAGTACTTGGTTACAAATAATTAAATAAACTTTGTAATTTCATAACAGCGCACGCGCGTCAAATAACGTAATGGCGGGAAAAAGTAGCGGGAAAATAGTACAGGTGATTTGATTGGTGTATTTTAGATATACTATACTCACTTGAGCAGTCATAGAGTGCATTAATTTCAATGATATCACCAGCACTCAATCCCTGTCGCTGTCCTAGCTCCCTGCTTGCGTTACCAATAGCAACAAGAGTTGGTTTTCCATTTTTACTGAATGCATATTTCCCATAATGCATTAGGCTGCCATAGTCATATTGCACACCAAGACTATCCAGTTCACCATGGGAGTACTTGTTAAAATTGGGCTCTTTTCCTTGAAAAACAAATCAGTGTAAAATATATAAGGGGGAGGGGGAGGGGACGGGGGAGGGAAGGAACGGTGTTTTTTCAGGGAGTTATGACCGTTTTTTTAGAAAGTCAAAAATATAAATAGACAAAATTTGAGAAGTTAGCAATAGAGGTTATGCACCATCACGTGATGGCAGCCATGTCAAGAGGCAGGAACAATAGAGTCTTTTCCCCCTGGGAAACTGAACTCTTTCTCATCTAAACCAGATTAGTCCAGACTCTATTGTTCCTGTCTCCTGTCATGGCTGCCGTCATGTGATGGTGCAGAGCCTCTATTGTAGTAAATGTAACTAGTTACAGTTAAGCCTGATTCTCACACGTCACATAAGCATAAGTACAAGCAACATAAGCAGACTGAGAAATATACTGCTCATGAGCAGTGATTGTCTTGTTTTGTGTGACAAATACGATACTGAGTCTGCGTATGCTGCTTGTGCCTAAGCTTTTGTCGCTAGTGAGAACCAGGCCTCATTTACAAGTCATCTAATTAAGCCTGCTTTTCACTAGCGATATAAGCACAAGCGCAAGCAGTACAATGTTCCATTTTCATTGAGATAACATCGACACAAGCATAAGCGCAAGAAAAAATTCTTAATACTTGTGCTTTCGATTATGGTTGCGTCGTAGTGAAAACCAGGCCTTACCTGTCTCAATATTTTCCCACATAATATCGACATAATGATTCCTGTCTGGTCTGGATTGTTCGTGCCAAAAGCCAAGCGCGTGAAGCATTTCATGCAGAATTACTCCTATTCCTTTACAGTCATTCCCTGCGGATATCTCTTGAGGACCTTCCCGCCAAAACTCCTTGCCTACCGCTGACCAACACCTACGATATATTAATTGGAATTTAGGGTTAGGTGCGCATGCGTCTATGTATGTAGAGTGTCATCTTGATTTGCACTTATGAGATAAGCATGAGAACTAGAAATTTATAACCCACTCCTTAATTTATTTAATCAGTGACAGTAGACAAGCAATGCTGAGTCGGTCTTGCTCGTGCTTGTACTCGGCTATATTGATTGTATGCCTGTTTTCTGGTTGTATTGAGTTTTGTTTTATTGATTTTCCATTGTTTGCTACTAACCTAGCCCGCGTCACATCCGGACTTTTCCTCCGTTAAGTCCGGAGGAAAAGTCCGGATGTGACGCAGGCTACTACTAACCCTGTTTTGTTGACAAACTTTATCCAGTTTGACTCATTAGATTTCAATTTCCACCGAAGACAAGATACGTTTTCAAGGACATGCATGCCAGCCTCAATGGTTGCCTTTTGTACATCGTTCACTATAAGTTAATAATTTGTATATATTAGTTAAAGACTGTTTCTACTTTGTCACACCAGGACTTCGTTTCCCTGTTTTACCAGTCATATCTTAAAGCCATTATCTTTGATTATGGATGGGAGATTATTATTACGTTTTGAGTTTGCACAAATTTCCTTCAAGGTGCGGTAATACGGGCAACAAACTCGTTCAACATTTCACGTAATATTGCCGCGTTGCAAGTTGCAGAGCAAATTTTGCTCGTATTACCACCACTTCTACTATGTGCAACAAGGACAATTTGTTGCGCACGGGGTGCAATACAAGCAACATTTGCTCTGCAACTTGGAACGCAACAATGTTGCGCGAAATGTTGCATGATTTTGTTGCTCGTATTTCCGCGCCTTTAGTTAACAATCAAGTTGTTTGTTACATACGATTTTACGGGTACTCGTACTTGTAAGTTATGTATGAGCGAGTTCGTAATGGGACGAGTTTGATTTCCGGTTAATCCGTCGAGACGTTCACATGGAGATGGGGACAAGAATTCAATGACGTTTACATTTTCTACCAGGGACGACATGCATGAAGATCTTTTCGTCCCAGGCTTAAACTCGTCCCGTGACGAACTTTCGACCATCGACGAACGCAGTCGAAAACCAGTTCTAAAAATAGCCCAAGTGCGGGACATGACGTCACATCACGTGACGCGCATGTTGCAATCAAAATTTTCTATGGCAAACTAGATTTCTTCCGTCTACGTGAATAAATTTAATATAACGAATGCATTTGTCGTTTGAAACTTGGTTAAATTTTGTCATCCAGCCACGCGCGATCAAAAGTTATTTGTCGGCGAAGAGAAAATTTGCTCGCGTGAAAGACTACGCTTTATACTTTCTTGTTCGCGCTAAACACTTTTTTCATGAGACCAGACCACGGCCCAGAATCCAGAGCACAAGATTACAACAAGTACTCACCTGAATTATCAATCTCGTACGGTATCTCTTTCTTGTGCCACAAGGCCTTTCGTGTTCGTTTTGCATTTCTTTTCACAATTGCCTTTTCCCCAGTGGCTGTGAGGCTAATCAGCTTTTGAGTGTAGTTGGACAGTACAATATCGCCTTCAAAAAGTACTTGATCCTTGTCTAATGAACAATAAAAGGTTCAAAAATAAACACCAAATTGTTTAGTTTAGCGAAAGCAAATAGAAAATGAACTATACGCATGCCTGTCTACAGCAGTGCTTATGCTAGACGTCCTAGACTTCTTTCCCGCCATAACAATACCTTCGTTTATAGTTGCTATCCTTTCTGCGACGCTGGCTTCATTAGTAGCTTCATATTTTTCTAAGAATACTGAAGAAAGCAGCGTTAGCTAGTGAGCGAATAAAACGATTAGAACCCCATTGGTAGTAAATTCAAATTCCACACCGGCTAGAGCGGAGTTTTCCATGACAAATTGCCTTTGATAAACATTTGTTGTTCATTTTGAGATGAGAAAATTTGACCAAATTTCACATGACGGGGAAAATCCATTCATCATAGAAATTTTGCTCGTCTTGAAGGGACTTTAACTTACCATTTTTCTGCCGTGGTAACGGTACACATTTTAAAATATCGAAGACCATCCACGCGACCCATAGATAGCGGCCAAACTTGCTTTTAATGTGGAACATTTGGGGACAGTCTTATTCAGAGGTTGCCAAATGAGCTCTTACAAGTAGACGATAGTTTATCGATTGGCAACAATATTTACAAATAGCGTACCGTATTCTCAAGAGCATCGAAGTTCAATTCGAACAAACCAAACGTGCTGGTGAGCATGCGACGAGTGCACTACGTCCACGTGCCGCGCGAGCGCATTGTAGTACTTGAGATCCGTGGCTATGATGCTACAATGCAGTGCTATTATATTATCCAGTCATCAAACCCTTCATATTTCCATCTAATGTCTCTGTGGCGCAATGGGTTAGCGCGTTCGGCTGTTAACCGAAAGGTTGGTGGTTCGAGCCCACCCAGGGACGCTTAGTTTTGCCATGTGAAAATAATTTTCAAGACTATTTGTTAAACACTAATATCTCTGCGCTCCTAAAATCCAATTTATTCATGTAATGTCTCTGTGGCGCAATGGGTTAGCGCGTTCGGCTGTTAACCGAAAGGTTGGTGGTTCGAGCCCACCCAGGGACGCTTAGTTTTGCCATGTGAAAATAATTTTCAAGACTATTTGTTAAACACTAATATCTCTGCGCTCCTAAAATCCAAATTATTCATGTAGTGTCTCTGTGGCGCAATGGGTTAGCGCGTTCGGCTGTTAACCGAAAGGTTGGTGGTTCGAGCCAACCAGGGACGTTTTTTTTTCAAGCTCCAGATTATTAGATATTAGTGATAATATCCAGTGATCAGAGTGATTTTCATCGGACTGTGAAACAAATACTAATAGTCAGTGTTTAATAGTGTCTAATAGTTGTATTGTAACAAAAGAAAACAATGGAATTGGGATCTACTAGTGTGTATTAGCTTAGGAACTATTTCACAGTCCGATGAAAATCACTCTAATATTACCCGTGAAACACTCTAATGAAACATTTCACTCTAATGAAAACCACTCTATCAGTTATTACACAGCAAACACTTCAACCAGATTTGATTAGTTTAATAATTATTAATAGTTACATGGACTAAATAGTAAAAGATTATCCAGTTTATGTACAAAACTGAAGTCTGATTGGACCCCAAATACATCATTCTTTTTAATTTCCAACATTGAACAATACTTCCTCTTTCAATAAAATCAACTAGTCTTCTGACATTCGAACTTAGAGCAGGAAAATATGGAGGGAAATTAAAGAGGAGTTTCCTGTTTTGGAAATAATCATAAATATACAGGTCAGGGACTAGCTTCTAAAAGACCAATTATATTAGTGCTCACCCAGCATTAGTGGCGGATCCAGGATTTTGAAATGGGGGGTGAATTTTTGTAATAATGTAATAGAACCAAAGCCTGGTTGAGGCGTTTGAGGTCTGGGACTCAGAAAAAAAGGGGGGTGAAAATTCACCCATTTTACCTCCCCTGGATCCGCGCATGCATTAATATAACCCAATTATCAGACAGAACAGCTAAGGGCAGACAAGTGGCCAGCTGTCGAGCAGTTCTGTCTGATAATCAGTCTACGATTAATAGGGAATGAATGGAAATCTGTAACTCAGTATAGAAAGAGAGTACTTAAATAACTGACATTTCAAATCTAGGTTTAGTGTGAGTAAAAAGAAGAGGTTTAAAATGGTTTTCTTAAGAGTTAATCCTGGACTAGCACTAATCAGCTTTCATACAACTGGCTCCATGGCCCAGCTGTTCAAAAGGTGATTAACTCTAAAGAAAACCATTCATTTTAACCCAGGATTACATTAATCCCCCTTTGAACAACAAGGTCCAGAACTCAATTGTTTGAAATTGGTTTAGTGCTAACCCAGTGTTAACATCAATCCTGGGTTGTCTATCCTGCTTTCGAACATCTTAGGCCCAGATTAGCAACTTCAATCTTAGAGTGATTTTACTAACTAGCAGAACATTAATCAGACTTAGAAGCTTTGCACAAAGCCTCTACAGATATTAGAGGCAACAGCAGCAAAGGTCAGTAGAATAAAACAAGTCAAGGATTATATGTAGGGAAAAGCTAGCTTGAAAGAAGAAGAAAGCCCATACTTTGTTCGCCTGCAATGCAGGTTAGGAAAAGTGAATCACTAGCAGGTAATTAGGCTTTTCCACAGATGTTTTTAATACAAGTTTTGGCCCTTGGTACCTTGTTTTGATAGAGTGATTTTCATCGGACTGTGAAACAATTACTAATAGTCAGTGTTTAATAGTGTCTAATAGTTGTATTGCAACAAAAGAAAACAATGCGTGCAGAGTCTACTAGTGTCTATTAGCTTGGTAACTATTTCACAGTCCGGTGAAAATCACTCTAGAGTGATGGCACTTAATCCATGAAACAAAATCTAATAGTCAGTGTCTAATAGTCTAATCAAAACAAAAGAAAACAGTGGAAATAGTGTCTACTAATGTGTGTTAGACTAATATCTATTTCACGGATTAAGTGCCATCACTCTAAGGCTGCCATTTTGGAATTAGGAAGATCTATTGCACAATTTTTTCATGTCTATTTGACTGTAAAAGCAGGTTTACATGTAAGTGTCTTTATCAGGGGTTAACTAAAACCATTCTAGTTAAATAAAGAAGAAAATAGACTACTCTTGTCTTTTGTTTAACAGGTTAAATAAAACAAGATAATAATTTCTATAGCTGCTTGAATTACATTATAGCAGTAAAATAACAGTTAACAGAAACATCAGCAATTAAACTAAGAATTAATGGTTATTCATTTTTTCACAAAATTAGAACTTATTGCATTATTTGGTTTTATATATACATCTGTATATAAAAAAACATTCCAAGTCTGCAAAGCGATAGCTTGCATCATATCCAGACTTTACCAAGGAAATATCCAGATATGATGTGTGCTAGATGCGAGATGTAGAATGTGTTAAAAACTTGATTTTGCAATACAATATTTTCTGCAGATTCTCAGTATTGTTTCAGAATATCTGATGAAATAATTCAATAGCTTTTCAATTTCAGTCCAGAGACTGATTCACACTTAGACAAAAGGTTTTTTCCTTTTCAATAAACACCAGATTATTTCTGACTAGCAGAATAGAATATGTTAACTTATAAGTCATTTTTCTTGTGTTAATATGGTAAATATTAGTATCAAGACAATTACTTAAAAGCATCTTTTGTAAACATCACTATGTGTTTTAGACTGTCATGAAATACTTCACTCCAACAAACTTTTTTCAGAAGATGTTGATTTGAATTCAACATTTTTTTCTTGAAGGATTTTACAATGATGTTAATTTACTAGCCAAATAATATAATTCTTTTTGGGTATCCACATTGTTTTTGTCTATTGAATTGTATATTTTTGAAAAGACAAAAGCAATTTGGATAAGGACAATACTAAAAATTGCCTGTTTGCAACAGACGTCATATCTGCTCTCATGAACATTTTTTCTCAGCTGAGTGACAAATTAATGTTTGATAGAATACTGTATGGTTGAGAGTACATGAAGTGCAATGTTTGCCCATCGTTTGAAGCTAGATAATGGGATTCAAAGACTTTTATCAGCTGAATAAGAACAAGCAATGGGTTAGGTCAGCAATTGGTCATTTACATATACCAACACCAAAAATAATGATTATAACATGTACTTTCAACATACAATGCAGCACATGTAGGAACAGAACAGAACTTTCTCCTTCTACAGCTGCCAAAGTGGAGTGAAGCATTACATGACAGATCGTCTACAGGCCAAGCCTTACTATCATACAGTCCGATATAAGATGTTGATTTAGCTTTCTACTTCTCTGGAACATCTTCTTCATCTTTCTTTTTCTCATCTTTCACTTCCGGTTCCTTCACAGCAGAAGTAGATGCCTCACTGGGTGCATCTTTTTTATCCTCCTTTTCTTTATCATCACTCTCTTTGACATTTAAACTTTCAAGTTCTTTGGCTAGTTTATCACTTTCTTGTTCATCATCTTTATTTGTTTTATCTTCTGAGATTAATTTCTGGCATTCTTCAAACTTGTCTTTGAATTTTTGGGCATCTAAGAAAAATGGACAAGTTTGAGAAATAACAAAAATTGCCAAGTAGTGTTCTTGAGGGGATGGTAAATGTCTAAGTCAATTACTGTGAAGAGGTATCTGTTTTGTGGAGATTCCACATCTTTGATGCATTAAAAGTAAGGTACATGTATAACCCCCTACCATATGAATACCAATTATAATTCTCGCTGTGTAAAAGGTAAAGCCAAAGGAATTTACTCTGTACCAATAAAAAGCATCATTATCAGTCGTTTACTCACTTTCAGCATTTGCAAACTTTGCAGCTAAGGTCTCAGATTGACACTTCTCATCGGCAAACTCAGCAGCTACAGACCACACCCAAGCTCTGTCACTGCCACAGTTTGGTTTAAGTTCCATATCTGTTGTAACTATGGAATAAATATGTTTCATGTAAGTCATGATGTTCACCTCAATGCTAGGTCTAATGGAAAGATGGATTTCAAAACTGTGAAATACAGTAATAATTAGATAATAATATAATATTTCTAGATAAGGCCATACACAGCACAGGGGCAGTTGCCCCCCCCCCCCCCCCCTTTAACAAGCAAAAAAGGATACCCTGTTTGTATACTGTACATGCAGTGAAAATTGGATCAAATTAAATTAAATTGCAAGTTTAATACTGCCCCTCTCTCCTCTTCACCCAACGGATTTTGGTTATGCAGAGCAATGAATTAAATGTGCTAGGACCTATTTCTGGAACCCATTGCTAGGGAAACTTCATATTTTTGTACGTCAGCTAATATTTGGATTCAAGCAGTGATACATCTGAGGTAATCAACAATCACAAATTTACTGAGTTTGATGACGCCATCGCGTCACATCATCAAATGACATTATCGGAACAGAAAATTTCTATAATTTTTGCCATTTCAAAATATATTTATTCAATTCTTACATAGTATGGCTTTATTCTTCAAGGTGCACAAAGTGATGTATGCGTTTTTCATTTCGTTGACATATAAATTTTTTAGAGCCCTTTTTTCATCTTCGTAAAGATATTTTGGAGATTTCACTGGAGATTTCAGATGTTCGACACTTTATAGTTCGGCTGTATCATAATGAACAGCTTCAATATGCTTATGTTTGGTTTTAAGACTTTCACTTACAATGTTTTGACCCATTATTTTGCTTAGCTTCGGCTGACTGATAATTTGATAAATTTGTAGCATATTTTGTTGAATTAATTTCAATGAAAAATTATATTTCCCACTCTCTTGATAGAAATGCGAACCTTTAAGACCCAAAGAAATGGAGTCATTCGAAGATGTCAATGAGCTCTGACACTGGCTTTTATAGCCAATATAGCAACTACGTTGCTTAGTAAAGAAATATGTCCCAACAGACTTGACACACTTGAGGTGTTAATGCTTCAGCCACTGCAAATAAATTGTCTATAAACTACACTACAAACTACAATTTGAAAAAAAAAAATTTTTCTTCACACCATTGTATAAAAGTTACTGGAGCGATTCCTGCTAGATACAAGATTATGTTGAGTTGATTATAACCACATTTGTAGGTATTTCTAAATTGATATACACACTTACTAAGATGATTTGCACAGATCTTTAGTGTTTTGTCTCTTCGCATAAGAATTCTGTAAGCATTGTTCTCCTTGTGTTTGAGTATCCTAAGTACTCCAACTCCTCGTTCTTTCCACTCGTTCTCTTCTTGTTCTTTGTCGATAGTGTACCTGTAGAGTTTTGCTCGTCTGTGACAGAAAGTGAGATAAAATAATGTCACAGATCATTACATAAGTACTAAAGTCGAAATAATGGCGTCCTAATCGGAGGTCTGTAATCAAGATTATACTCTAAAATTTGCTAGAAAACTTTACAGATGGATAAATGATTGCAAAATTCATTCATGGCTTACATCTGAAAGATCTCTTCCTCATTTTCTTCCTGCGGTTTGATGTCTAACTTTGGAAGTGAAACGAGAGGTTCGAAGTGAATTTCTGGATTAGACGGTGGTTGTTCATGTGTCTAAAAACAGGATAAATCTCGTCAGAAAAACAAAATAACGCAATCATCCTCGATTTCTAGAAGCAAACTTACCGTTTCGTCACTCATGATGGAGTTTGGTACAACGATGATTTAGATATTTTCGGATTTTTAACGTGAATTCACTTTCTGCACAAAATGCCGGAAAACTACTGTCAGCACTATTTTCGCGCTATAAAAAATATTTCGCAAGTTTGAATACACGCATGCACAAATGGTACAAGTGGATTGTGGGCTCAGGATTTCATGTTGATTTCTGGATTACCTGTGTAATTTTTCAACCCGACTGGGGAAGGGTGAGTAGCATCTGTATTCACAGATGATATCAAAATGTTTTGAGAACAAAAAAGTATGCCACAAGATGAGGTCAAGATGCATGACTGTTGTTCACCCCTGCTTTTCAAAATAAAAGTGGTTTTGTGATTTGGGATGGTGGTGGTGGGGGTGGGGGGGTATCGATTGGGTGACTAGCCACCCTCCCTCCCTACCCCAATTTTGCAGCAAAATCAATAATAATTTTAAACTTTCTCTTGAAAATTTTAATCCTTGCAATGGTTTTAGGAAACGTGTTCCTGTACCCACTACCTGTTTGGAATTCCTGGTTCATCCCTTGGGATTTGTCAGTTTGTAAGATATTTTTCTGACCCCCATACCCCCCCCCCCCCCCCCCCAAAAAAAAAAAAAAAAAGAAAGAAAGAAAGAAAGAACCCCCCCCCCCCCCCCAAAAAAAAAAAAAAAAAAAGAAAGAAAGAAAGAAAGAAAGAGTTCGTTAATGGTTAGTGCATTATTTCAAACTCATTGAGGCATGCATTTATTACTAACAATTAACATTATTATCACTTGGAGGTTCCATTTACTAGTAGAATGATTCTTGATCTACAAAATGTATTTGTGTCTAACAAAACCATCTTTAACACACTTAATGAGGAATATAAATTTCTTTATTTTTCGCTTTGTCACCAAACTAACACCTTCCTGCAGTACATACTACTTGGCTTGTCCTTTCCTATTCTAGTTTTGGATCTGTTGTGTTATAGAAGACGGATCTCAACAACTGCTCACATTGCCACTTGAAAATTATGATTTGATTAGAATTTACAATTTCATAGTTTGGGCAATGAAGGAGAATATTTATATTTTTAACATTTTCTAGAGATCTTCTCTTCTGTATATTTATTTCTTTTTGATTTTCCTTTCCTCTTACTTTAATCTCCCAATCACACCCTGAAAATAACCAAATAAAAAATGGATTAAAAGACTACAGGCAATATTTGAAAAAAATGGCAGCTCAAATTTTCCTTCTGTTTGGGTTTCCTGTTGTACAAGGAAAGGAAAGTAGAAATCTAAGCACTAATTATCTCTTACTTTTTGACAATTTGTACAACATCTTCATCAAGTAGAACATGGTCTTTTCCAACCTTTTGAGGACTGTATTTGACTGATGCTCCCCAAACCAGTGCACTGAGAGGGAGAACAAAAATTATTAGTCATAACATTAGCTGTTATTAACGTGGTGCTGAATTTTAAGTCCAAGACTCAGTCTGCCTCTTAGTTCAAACAGTTTCTTCCAAACCAGAATTCTAATGTAAAAGGAAAGATTTTTAGACCCACTTTACAGACATCCTGTTAACAAAATTTGAGCTAAACTTTGATTTTGAGTATTATTCACCATAATTTTCAATGGGCCCTGTCGTTTGAAAGTGGGTTGGTGCTAACCCAGAGTTGAATCTGAAGAAAACCATTTTGATGTACCTAGCCCTGAGTTAGTACTAAAACTCTTTCAAACAACTGGCCTCAGATCTTTAAAATGCACTGAGCATCAAGCAACCTACTGTTTGAATTCTTTCATGATACTCTTATGAAGCTGATTACAGAAATCTTCAACTGTATGTCCACCATGTCGCAGAATGACAGGGGATTCGTAGTCTGGCAACTGTCCTTTAGGCTTGGTATAACTGAATAAAATAAAAAAATGGCATTTGATATACTTTATTTAACATCTTCATGAATCTATGAGGTGAAGTGAAAATGAGCTGAAACTACAGAAAATTGAAAAAAATAAAATCTTTTGTCACTAGGGTCATTGCATTTAGAAATCACTACATGTATATGATATATTATATACCACTTATTAGATATTTTCTTGTGTATTACGGGCTGATATTTTACGAGTCTCATACGTATTTGCGAGCGATGAGTAAAATGTCAGCCCGTAATACACAAGAAAATATCTAATAAAGGATTTATTATATAACTGCCTCTTAGTTCCCTATTTTCCTATTGTGTTATGTAAAATATGGCCAACCAGTTTTCAACTATGTAATACGGCATATAATACGGCCTCATATTTGCTTAGTTCTCTAATCCTTATATGGTAAAATTATGCCATAGTTATATAATAAAAAAAGGTAAAACAAGGTAAAGGTAAAGCACTATATTTAACGTTGGAATTTCCTTCAGCTAGAAGCATAGCTAGAAACTGGTCTCACAGGAAGCCGATGGTGCACTCATTCTACCCCCCTCTCTCCATCAGTACCCCATTTTACGGGTATTTAAAATGAAAGAAGTCGAAACAAGGATGTGAGGTCACTGAGGATTGAACTTGGGACCTCTCGCACCAAAAGCTGCACACTAACCAACTGTGCAATCCTTGCTCCTATCAATAATTATAAAATTGTACAATCTCTGTATAATTATTTTATAACTCAGACTGTAGCCACTCTTATTTATTGGTCAAATAATAATTTAATATTGTTTTGGATGATCTTACATTCTGATAAGCCCAAGGCATTCCCACATCATTTCTAGAAGGTCATCAAAGTTCCACTTATGATGAGCTGATATTGGTACAGCATGTGGGATTTTATAGATGAGATCCAATTCCTGTAACAAGAAAACAAATGAATCAAGGTTGTGCTCTACCACTGCCTGGGTGCCTGAGGTGAATCAAGTGACTAAAGATGAAATTTTGTATGGTAAAGCTAGTGCAGGAAGATGCCCAAAGGGCTCCCCGATATTTGAAATAAAGCACAGTCTTGTGAATGAATGAACAAATAAACAAGTGAACAAATGAACAAAAAAAAACAAAGCAAAAAACAAACAAACAAACAAAAAATGAACAAAGAATGAACAAATGAATGATCAATTGATCAATCAATCAATCAATCAATCAACCAATCAATCAAATTTTCAACCAATCAATTGATCAATCAATCAAATTTTCAACCAATCAATCAATCAATCAATCAATCAATCAATCAATCAATCAATCAATCAATCAATCAATCAATCAATCAATCAATCAATCAATCAATCAATCAAAGGAAACTATTTACTACTCTCTAATGATCTGCATAAATTAAACATCATACTATACCTCTATTGATATTTGGTCAATTTTATTCATCAAATAAATGCAGGGAATGTATATTCTACAAAGAAAATAGAACAAAGGTAAATGAATTATAAGTTCATAAGATGGAATAAAAACATGGATATCTTCTTACACATTTCATATACCTGTTTCCTTCAATGACATCAATCAAGTCATCAGCAGTAGCATCATATCGTAAGGTGACATCAGCATTGTTAATACGATATTCACTTAGAATGCTTTTGACAAGATCCAAATCAAGTTCACTTTGTGTACACTGAAACATATTGATTATTTCAAATTTCATTCTAATATTTGCTGATTAAAGGTAGATATTTTCTCTTTAATTTTCAGAAAGAAAGAAAAGGAAAGGAGGGAAGGAAGAAGAAGGGAGCTGAGGAGAAAGGGAGGGAAGGAAGGAAAGGAAGGAGAGAGAAAGAGAGGGAGGAAGGAAGGAAGGAAGGAAGGAAGGAAGGAAGCAAGCAAGCAAGCAAGCAAGCAAGCAAGCAAGCAAGCAAGCAAGCAAGCAAGCAAGTGCACACAAGCAAGAAAGCAAGCAAGCAACCTAAGGAAGTAAGTAAGTTATGAAGGGATGGAGAAAGGGAGGGATGGACAATGGAGGAGTTAAAACTATAGAAATATTTGAGCTAATATTGGAAAACAGTGAAAAAAGTGATGATATCTTACTGTAGTCTGGAGGTTGATGCCTCCCTTTTCTTTCCTCTTGAATCCAATATTTGGAGGAGTCTTATTCAATCTGAAAAAATACAGAGTTGCTACAGTAAAGTCATTGGAAAGTACTGAATATTTCTAAGGTAACTATGAAATACTCAGGAAAAAAATAGAAGGTAACTAAGGTTACATCAACAAATTTGGATAAATTTAACAATGCATGAGTTTTGTTTTCTTTTTTCGTTTTGGCTTCTGTCATTAAAACAGTGTTTTGTCTAAGAAAACACTATTTCAGTGTAGAAATGGAGAAAAAATGATACATTTTCAAATTTATCTGATTAGTATGGACATAGCATAAAATTGACATACAGTTTGTAACTGTTACTTTAAGTTAAAATCAAGGATTGCTGATCTGACAGCAATCTTTTGTGTGAATGTGCTGGGTGCCCCTAAGTCATACAAGGGCCCTCACATGTGGTCACACTTGTGCATTGTAGCAGATCCATCATTCCTTGCAGATCGTCGCAGATCCATCTTTCTTGGAGATCATAGTGGATCCATTGCTTACTTGAGCATTGTTGCTCAATTGCTTTTGGCCCTACCCTCCTCTCACTGGTAAGTATAGCTAGGTACATGTAAGTATACTTTCTACTGATAGCATCAGTGTGACGGGTGCTAGGTGGTGGATTCTTGAATGGTTACCATGGTTACCACCTTTGTTGCCAGGGACAGGCGCTTCCCTTGTGGTGGCATTAAGGCATGGCCCATGCCCAACCTCATCATTGTTAATGAGTTTAATGCAATCTTACCTGATACCAAAGCCTTCCAACTCCTTTTCAATGATCTTTTTGTCTCCAAGAGGTTTGAGTACATCAAGGACAATAAATATCAAGTTACAAGTTCTGGCAACTAAAAATCAGATAAAAACAAACCATAAAAATGACTGCACACCAGGTCCTGTATTTTTTAATGAATATCCATGGCCCAAATCTTCATGGACAGGAATCAATACATTCATCATCATCAAATCATCATCATAATCATCATCGTCAACAATAACAGCAACAACAACATTACTTCTATATTGTACCCATCATCATTACGTACAAATAAATACTCAATCAATAAATTATTAAACAAATTTTGAGGGTACAGTGTATTGATTTCAAAACTAACTGAGAAGTAAAATATTGTCCAAAAGCCAGATTTGCTGATGTAGGCCAGAGCACAAATAAACAAACAAACAAATGCTGAAACGTACCAGCAATGACTTGACGACCTCTTCCTTTACCATCTTTTGCACCTTCTATAATGCCTGGTAGATCTAGTAACTGAATTTTGGCACCTTTATAGCGGATGACACCTAATGAATAATAAAAGTATAATAATTCCTAAATACATATATTAATATTATTCATCAAACCAGATAAAAAAAGATAACAAGATGTCAATCAAGACATCACCAAGATGAGGAACTGAAGGTTGACCTTCCAATGGTCTGGCCTCTGTGGATACCAAGCATTGTAGACACCTATCACTTTGTACAGCACCAGCCGAGTGACAATTGTGAGCACCCACTCAATAAAATAATTGCATTTTTGGCACAGACAACAAAGAAGAAGAAGAATGGAAATTTATACATGTACCTTATTTGTATGCCTGCCGAGTAATGATAAAGATGGACTTACCAGGTACAGTTGTTAGAGTAGTAAATTCATAGGCAGCAACTTCTGAATAAACTCCAGCAAGGTTTGTAAGAAGTGTAGACTTTCCAACTGATGGAAATCCTAGAATTTGAAGGATAAAACATTCAGCTAACTTATGAATCTAAATTTAGCATTCTTCACAGAAACATTTTGAGTTTGAGTTTATTTCAACACCTGCCTAAATAGCTTCTCTACTGGTTGAAATACATTTTAAGGTTTTATACACCAGTAGTTTTCATCCTAATCTTGAAGGAAGACCTTAATAAATTATTGCTGGTGGTAATCCACATATCGATAGAGTTTTAACATCTTTTCCAAGACGATGTGAAGATCTAACCATTTGCAAATATAATAACAAATACAGCACCCTCTCCTCAGTTATTATTTCAAAGACCTTGAGTACTAGTCCATCTATGGTTGAATCCCAACCATGAGTGTAAAACCATGTCAGTGCCTGATGTTGTCTATTTAACAAATAGATTCTATTTTTCCGTGTGTCTGTACTCTAATAGATGCAAAGATCTGATGACATCAAAATATGGTGAGAACAAAAAAATTAAAGTACGCCACAAAACAAAGTTGAGTGGCATGATTGTTGTTATCACCACATGTTGAAGTCTTCTGTGCATCTATTAGAGTACATGTATGCAGACCCACAGAAAAATAGAATCTATTTGTTTTATATAATATTAACATTTCAACAAATCAGTGCACGTGTAAGATTCAATGACATCATCTATGTGTGTTTAACAAATTGATTCCATTTTTCTGTGCATCTGTACTCTAATCGATGCACAGATGACATCAAAATGTGGTGAAAACAAAAAAGTACTGACTGTTGTTCTCACCACATTTTGACGTCTTCTGTGCATCGATTAGAGTACAGAGGCACGGAAAAATGGAATCTATCTGTTTTATATAATATTTATCGAAACATTCCAACCAATCAGAGCAGCGCGTAAGATTCGATGACGCCATCTAATTGTGTGTGTACTCTAATCACACATGGTTGTTCGACCAATCAGAGCGCGCGTAATATGCCAATTATTATATAAACTGTAATCACACACAGTTCTCAACCATAAGAGTGCAAATAGTATACCAATTGTTAAGTTACATAAAAAAATATTCAACTTTCCTTCTGTATCCGTGTCGTGACTGTATGGTACGAAATCTACTCTATTGCAAGTAACTTACCTACAAATCCTATTCTGGAGTCACCAGTCTTGGCTACATCAAAACCTATGGTTATCAGAGATATAGTTTAAAATCATCGGATCAATAATGTGTACACTAAAAAACGTCATGGTATAAGACTTAAGCTTAAATCATTTCGGAGGAACAAACTTGCATACCGGCTTATAGCAATCAGTAACCAAACTAGCAATTGTATGGATAGGAAGTACTAATAGATGACATATTTACCCTCTCCAGCTGGTCCACCTCCACTTTTAGGAGTTATAAGTTCTCTTCTTAGCTTAGCAAGTTTGGCCTTTAGTAATCCAAGATGGTGGCTGGTATTTTTGTTCTTCTGTGTTCGCGCCATCTTATATATTTTGTAAAATAAAACCAATTTAGTTTAAATCATGGCGTAAAATGAATTAAAATCAATTGTCATACATACCTCGTTTTCAATATCGGCAATTCTTTCAAGGATACCCATTTTTATACGTAATTTAAAAGAAGAACTTTCGGGAAAATTTTTTTGTACAACTCAGTATTGCCTTCACGTGGCCTCGTTTGCATGTTTGAATATCCGCTGTTCAAATATCGCAGACTCAAAACACAGGATTCCCAAAAGTTTCAAAAATCTTCTAACCCTTAACCCTTTGCCTGAAAAATGCAATCGAATGGGAGACTGAATCCATATATTTGTTGGTTTCTTCGCTTTTTGTCGATTCTGATATCACTAACATGCTAGTTGAGCTTCCTACTAGTGGAAAAGAGCAAAAACTACGACTTAGTGGATCAGTCGGTGTTGAAAATTTTTATGGGAAAAATGAAATTATGCAATTTTTGGCATTAGTTCATTCTCATACCCAGAGCTCAAAAAGGTTTGAAATCATTAATTTTACCCTTGACTTTTTATAGTTAGGTGACTACACAAATATGCATAAATTAGCATAATTATATATAATTATTTAATTATAATTATATGCCTAAATAAGAATACATCCAAATAAGTGTATATTTTCAATTTATTTATCAATA
The DNA here is from genome assembly GCA_029948255.1 of Telmatactis stephensoni. Taxonomy (NCBI): domain Eukaryota; kingdom Metazoa; phylum Cnidaria; class Anthozoa; order Actiniaria; family Isophelliidae; genus Telmatactis; species Telmatactis stephensoni. The sequence goes on from JALIZF010001935.1 coordinate 574,256, forward strand.
TTGACTTACATGAATATTTGAAAAAAATAGAGCAGTTTTCGTATGTGTAAAATGGACTGTGCCTATCATGACCACTTCAGTGCTGTGATGTCTATAAAAACATTTGAAATTCCTGCTGCAACTGGGCCAATTTTTGATATGAGCTTGTTGTTTTTGCAGTCATATGAAATCTACTCTACACTAATTACTTCTGCGGGTGCATTCACGTTAGTATTTCTAAGCCGCTTCACTCATTAGAGGTATTTGCCAGTTTGGATGCTTTTTGGACCTATTTGCTAAGCCGCTTTTCAATGACCTGTTTATGGTGTCCTCACTGGGAATTATTGGCTGGAAATGTGATAAAACTCAAACCACCTCAAGCCATGGTTTGGAGTGGGTTGCATGCAGTCGCTTATGTCATGCTTGTCAGTTTTTGGTCTGCACATGTCAATTAATCAATGATATTTATTAGGTCAAATTTACTGGTTGGATTTCATTTCAGGGGCGGATCCAGGATTATTTCAGGAGGGGGTGCACTGTCTTCAGGAGGGGGAGCACCATCGATAAATTGGAAACTGCCCAAAGGATATTTTGGAAAAATTTTGAGAAAAATGGTCTCAAAGTCATCTCAGGAGGGGGTGCGCACCCCTTGCACCCCTCCCCTAAATCCGCCCCTGCATTTCACTGCTACCATCACTGTTTTGATGACAGATAGCAAGTGATAAGTATACAAATTAACTGGCCTAATTCGATCGAAAATTGCCCAATGTGAACGCACCCTGCATTTATTTTACTAACCTACACAATAATTACTTCCTTTTAAGGAACAGTTATAAATTCTAATATTTTAAAAATATGTTATAATACATTATTAGAGAATGATCAAAATTGCCAATTTTATTGTTATATTTGGACCTGCAGTCAATTTGTCAGTTTTGCCCATTATGGGAAATTAGTCTGAAATTTCAACTATTCCATCTTTCACTTTGGTCAGACTTCATGGTCACCCATTCAATCCTCTTGAAGTCAGAAAATAGCCATATAGAGAGATGGATTGGTCAAAAATTCACATATTATTTGGGATTATTATTTTATGTTATAAATGACAGGCATAATTTAGGGTATAAATTGTTTGTAACTATGACAACAGCACACTAATTAATTTAATGCCATGAATATACAAGACATGTCAATGAAAAATTGCAAATATTATTCAGTATGAATGATTGTTTAAAAAATAATATGTCAATCTATACAGAATTGACTTCTTGTTTTTGTTCTACATGTGATTCCACTCTCATATTGGTTCTTATTCTCTCTAATCTTGCCATGTTGACACCATTATCCAAGAATGGTACAAAACAAAAAATCTGTAGAAAAATGCAGAGACCAACAATTGATTTATTATTATTTTTATTTAATAACTTTGACAGGGCAAAGAAACAGACTCTAGATCTATTAGTCCATGCCAATTAAGCTAAGCCCCATACAATAAGCACAAAATAACATTGTAAAAACACAGAAACAAATAAAATTATGATTTAGGCCATGAAATGGTTAATTGGTTAGCTTCCTATAGATCTCTAAGCTTTTGTTTGACTTTCCCATTATCTTGGGCTTTCTGTTGTAGAAAAAGGTGAAGGGGGAATAAGGGGGGAAAGGGAGCCTTAAGCAGGACTTTAATATATACTGATCCAGGTTGAGTTATAACATAATATTGACAGATTTAAATAATTTATGATCAATATATCATATTTACCATATTCAAAATAAGAGCACATGGACAGCAAGTAGGTAACAATCCAGTAGAAAATGATCGAGCCTGAAAATAAAAAAACTTTTATTTTTATTTACAAATACACTTCTCAAGCAAGATAGTCGTACTCATTTTTGTACTCACAGTCATATATAAAGTTGGCTATAATTTATGTGAGCAGGACCCCTCAATATATGAAAGAACAAGACCCCATGCACTTATACATGTGCTACCTTGGAGCATTTAACATGAATAAAGAATGGCTATGTATATAGGATAGTATAATTATACAGTCTAGCAGATTGTTTCTAAATCATACAGTGTAGCACCTGCCATGAGAAGTGGGTAATCTTGATTAAATAAATCCTGAGTTATCTTCTAGGTTTTGTCTTAACATCGACATGTTTTTTCACTATAAACCACAAAACTTTAACCAGCTGATCTTTTCATAAATTATACAAATAATCCTGACCAAAAATTTGACCATATACCTTAGCAACAGATCCAGACTCTCTGCCAGGTTGGAATTCTATCTCCACTACATCAAACCATTCATTATTAGTGAAACTGAAAATCTGAACAAAGTTTTTGTTTCTGTTCACCTAAAAGCAAGGAAAAAATTCATTGGTATGTTAAAATATGATAGATAAAGGTTTTGAATTTTACCACAATTTCTATAAATATTCATGATTATATACTAATTGCCAATGTTGTGAAACTTAATTTCTGCCACAACACAAAGAGTAGATAAAAATTTGAATTAAATAATGTATTAAAACAGCTGTGGAAAGAGGTCTCAATTTTTTGTTCTACCAAGTATGTATTTTCAATATTCTAACAGCATTGAGCTTAAAGAAATATGGCATTATTTTGATGTATTAAGAAAATTGAATATTCACATTTGCTGATTGTTTAGATGAAAGATAAATCCCTTATCTCTTTCTCTCCTATCTGATCACTCCTCAAGATTAGATCATGCAATTATACTCTATTAAAGAATTCTTTTCTCTAGCTGCAAGTTATGCACAGACTTTTATCTCATCTCCCTTAAGCTCAAGCTCAAATGGAGGGGAAATTCTTTTTTGTTGAGTACTATAAAAGGCAACAAAAAATATTAAAATTAGTTAAGTTAGGTAGACTACAGTCAATATAGTGATGTTTTTACAGTGTAAACATTACCTTGTTCACGTGCATTTTTTCCTTTTCTCCCAATTCATTCACAGTTTCTATCAATTTGTCAATGCAGACATCAACTGTTGATTGGGGAATAATCCACCTGCAGGAAAGAGCGGAAAAGCAAAACTTGACAGATTTGATAATTAGATAACGGGAATCGGAAATTATAGGCGCAAACACTGAAAGAAACCCCGGTAGGAAACCTCTTCCTTTACAAAACAACCACCAGTTTTAGTTTACACGCACAATAAATATATGCAATATTGAATATTATGAATTGAACATCTCTGACATACATGTACAAATGCAAGCGATATTCGGCATAATACACCACTGAACTTACGTTTCTTTGGCACTGTGGAGTTTCTTGATTCCAGGAATCCACATTGCAGGACGAAGAACGGCTTGAATTGGAGATTGGCACATACTAAAACAGCAATCGGCCGACGACATCTTTGTATAGTTGTATCAAATGGAACGCCCCTAAAATGCTGAGATAAACAACAACGTACTGACAGTCTATGCCGCTTTCAAAAGAAGCACAAAACTGATGCAAAGGTTTTCCTTAGTTTTCAATTTATGATTATTCTTGGTTAAGAGGCCATTATTTTGTTGGTTCTGGCAGTAAATAATGATACTGTCAAACCGTTATCGCCAATGTGGACAAAAAGCCAAAATAATTTTCGACTCGGATGAGATGTTTAAGGCGTTCCTGGTGGCAAGAGACTGGGATCTAAAAAGCCATTCAAGTGCAACAAAACTTCATTACAAAAATTACACTTGTGGTTTACTGTGTATATTGTTTCAATAAAGGAGTTATCTGCTCAAATTTATTGTACATCTATGCATGGAACAGACCCTTCGATCTTCACAGATTTCTGATGCATAATTTATGAAATATTATATCCCTACTTCGTTGCCATGGTAATGGAATAAACGAGGTTTATGCGCCATATTGAAAGTTTATTGAATACACACAGTTGTCGAGAGAAAGAGAGCTGTGAAATCAGTGTAAGTGATCAGAGCCATCTCTCTCACTATCAAGTAACTTTCAAGTCGTAATAGCGTTTTACTTGATTTTATCAGAAGTCAATTAGCTAAGTGTTAGGTCGATAACGGATACGACAAGAATGGCAGAAATCTCGCCTCCACGGACTGTGTCTGCTGAAAGTGAGCGATCGCGAACTCTCTCCGCTGCAATGGTATTTGAGAAGAGCTTGAATGAAAGCGAAGGAGTGCAAAGTCCTATTCTTCGAAACTTCACTAGGAACATTATTAAGAAATGGCGCAAATCGAAGGAACGGGCGATCAATAAGAGACTTCAAGAAGTCAAAACCGAGAAGAAACGTCGAGAAGCTGAATCAAAGGAGATTGCAAGGCTAATAACACGGACTGTACCACTGGATTTGTTAGCTAAAGATTGGTTAAATAATAATGAACTTACAGTTGATGTGAGAATTTATCTAGTGGAGCGACTTCTTCCAACTTTGATACTTGGAATCGAGAAACTTTTAACTGAAGTAACTAAAAGAAAACTTGAAGATTCTGAAGGATTCTGTCCAGATTTCAATCCTATTAATTACTTAGCCCAGTACTTAATGAGGAATAACCCCAAATATTCTAACTTATTGGAATCATCCCCATATGCCAAGGGAATTCGCAAAGTATCTGAGGATCTTAAAAAGGAAATCTATTCCACTGAAGAAAATAAGCTTGCAAAATTAAAAGCTGAAGCAAGAAAGAAAAGGGAAGAAAGGGAAAAGATTGAAAGAATGAAAGATATAGAGGAAAGACGAAGGTCATTTGCAATAGAGGAGCAGTTTCCTGAGTGGACATCAGATTGGAAGGGAGTCATCCCACTTGCAATTGTAAGGAAGATACCATTGTAATCTCCATCTATTCAAATTTGTGGTTCCAGAAAATATTGATACCCCACCCCTTCCCCCATCCCCTCGAACTTCCAATTTTCTTCCACACAAACTACTGTCCACCATAATTTTGTTCTACCTCCATGGTGGGATATGGATATTTTCTGGGACTATACAATACAAGAGGTATAAATTTTGTTCTTTTTTATAACCTCAAACAAACTTTTCCCAAATTAATCTAATTTTTAAAAAAGAATAGGAATACTGAGATAATTGTAACATTTGATGGAAATTGCAACCTTTTTCCCTTAAAGGTCCAAAATGCATTGCTTTCATTTCAAGAGCTTGTTTCAAATTTTTCTGAAGACATTAGAAGAGGTATGTGCTATTAACTCATAAATAATTTTTAATCCTATGAACATGTTGTATCCATCTATAATATGGATCACATGTTATGTGATGGGATCCCTGTGGTGCCCTTTCATTAAAAAAAATCATTTAAATAGATGGGAAAGAGGTTTTAATACAGATCATTAAAATTAATGCTTGTCTGGCAAAAAAATAGAAAGAAACTTTTTGAGGAAAAAATGAGAAAAACTTAATTTTCAAGCTAAGCCACTCTCTTGCAGCAAAAAATAATTCTGGTCAAGTGTTTACCTCTCATCTTTTTTGGACTGAGAGTGTGAGAGTAGGATGAAGACAGCTTCAAATTCTTGTCATGATGATTTCTTATTCTTCCAGTGTCTGAACCCACCACAACACCATGACCTCCCCCACCCCCAATTGCCTTGGCCTGCTTGCCCTGCCAGTCCATCAAAGTGAAATAATTTCACTTATTATTCTCTTTGTAGGTGCAGATTTCTGTATACCCCTGGACCCTACAGATACATCAGGAAAGATTTTGGATCTGGATGCATATAAGCAGGTACAGATTTCATGTGACTCATGAAAATCACTGAAAATGTCTACCATGAAGGCAGTGCTGATATTTAGAAGTTTACCCACACCCCACCACCCACAAAAGTTTTCAGATTTTCCATGCTGAATAATTAAAAGCCCCCTTACTGTGATATAGTGTGTCGTCAAATATCCATACCCTACCATGGAGGGAATTAGAAATCCTGGAGGCGAGGGAGGGAGGAGGGGATCAGGGGGGGCCAAAGAAAGAGCAACATAATAGAGTTTGTATGGAAGAAAATTGGAAGTTCCGGGGGTGGGTGGGGATGCTTTTACGAACTCCCTCCATGGTGATGTATGGTATATTTCTGAAACCACACAAATTATAGAGAGAAGGATTTCTAAATCAGTTATGTTTTGTTTTGTTTATAGTTCATGAAACCCTATGCAGGAAACATCTCTACTAAAGCCTTTGACATATTTCTTGGGCATCTGTCGACTTGTGCCAAAGAATACAGAGCTGCTAGTCTTAGACAAGCTGTGCAGTAAGTAATTTGTAGAATTCATTTGAATTCCATGATATTTGTGTTCCTCCTTTCACATTCGATTAATTCAGGACATGATTGAGCTCATTCAATAGGCACAGAGCCTTTATTGTTCACAGGGAAGGGCTTGAACCAGGTAAATAGGAGTGGGCAAAAGGGAAGTGGGAAAAATGATTCACATCATGCATCTATTTTGTCCAAAAGATACACCAAAAACATGTTTATCTCTGGAATAACAAGAAGCTATTTTTTCTTGAATTGAATTTTCCAGGATGATGCTACAGAACTTGTTCATGGCATTGGATGTCAATCGGGTAAATATAACAAACTCCTTATCATAATGTAATTTACCGGTAGTTAACGTTCTTACGTTACCATGTCTCTTTTCCATTAAGGTTGGTCAGGTGGATCGTCAAAGAGTATTGGAATTGTTTGGTGTCTTCTATGACAAAGCTCCTGTAAAAGATAAAAGCTGCCTCAGGAATCCACGAGAATGTAAGTATGCCGTGGCTTTTGCTGCACTTATTGTCCTGCTTTTATGAGCGCGAAGAATTCGAAGAGTGAAGAGTCAAAAATGTGTTGCATGTAACATTATATTACCAGTAAGGTGCGGTAATACGAGCAACAAAATCGTGCAACATTTCGCGCAACATTGTTGCGTTGCATGCTGCAGAGCAAATGTTGCTCGTATTATTACGTTACGCGCAACAAATTATCTTTGTTGCAAAAAGTAAAAAGTACTTCTTCTTCGTCTTACAAAGGAATTCTGTTACGCGCGGGGTGGAAATACCAGCAATATTTGCTCTGCAACTTGCAACGCAACAATGTTGCGCGAAATGTTGCACGATTTTGTTGCTCGTATTATTACACTTTTAGATGGATACGTAAAGCAATTTTGTTTTTCATACGAAGTTGCGCCACATCACGTTCTTGGCTCTAAGCAAGGGCCATATCTGTAAAATTACCTCGTTTTAATAACTAAATCAAAGAAAATTTTGTTGGTTTAGGGCCTGTGATTGAAATTGAAGAAGCAAGTCTAGAGGAAGAAGAAGAAGAAGAAGATGAAGAAGAAGAATCAGTCGTCGATGAAGAACAACCAAAAACAGATGAGAAGAGCAAAGAAATAGCAGGACAGGAACCCACAGTTGTCGTCACTGATGCGGATCAACATACAGAACAAAAAGAAGGGGACGAAACAGCGAAAGAAGGAGAACCAGAAAAGGAAGAACATAAGGCTGATGAGGGACAAGACAAGACCGAACAAGAGAAGCTTCAGGAGGGTGATGTAAAAGAGACTGAAGAACAACAAGAACAAACCCAAAAAGGTAGCGTTTGGAAATAACTCAGTATAAAATAAAATATAACAAAAAACCCGTTAGATAAACAAGCAAGCAGTTCATATGAATTAATCAACTAGTTGTTTTTTCCACAGAAGAAGAAACTGCTGCAAAAGACGAACAAACAAAGGAAAAGGAAGAAGAAAAAGAAGAAACGAAAGACGAGGAAAAAGATAATGGTTTGAGTGAGGAAGACAAGAAACTGTTAGAATCCATTCCAGACGAATGTAAGAGTTTCTCCACGTGGAATTTAGACGATGATTCACGAATAACATCTTTGTGAAATCTTTAGCCATTATAGTGCATGCCGTCTGCTAACAAAGTTGCAGAAATAAATAACTTTGAGATATGTGGGGTCACCCAGGGACCACGGAGCATTTTGAACAGTTGGGGGGCTAGCATTTGGAAATAAAGAAGACTATGCAATCAAAAAAGTTTCTAACCCGAACATTTCACTAGGTAGCACGGAAACGGTGTTGTGGGGAGGGGCTTAGTCCCCCTAGAGCCCCTCCCCCCCGTCTCCGCGGTCCCTAGTTCGTACTCCATCAATATTGCGCACAACAGACACAACGGCTATTGTAGTTAACATTAACGAGCACTATGCTTCAGCGTTCTCTTTTTCCGATAAAGTGAAGTGTAACTTATTTGAAACTGTTTATATGAGGAGGCAGCATGGTCGAGTGGTCAAAGCGTCGGTACGTCTCGCAATCCGGTTATCTCGAGTTTGAGTCCCCGCTCTGGTCACTAGCTGAGGCTGAATTCGTTCCGGGCAACCCCTAGTTCAAATTCAGTTTCTCGACCATGCTTGCTTATATCCAACTGGTTCGCCTCCTTGCCAGTTGGGATCCTTGAAGGCCATTACGTAAACTACCGGGTCACCGGTAATAATGTATATGCCCTCATTAAAATATAGAATTTTTTTATATGTTTTCGTTTTTCAGTCGATTCATCAGAGGAAGGTTCAGAGTCTAGAACTACAGAAAGCGCTGTCTACAAGCCAGATACCCAGTCAGTAGTAGAAGGATCAGCGTTTGATGAAAACTCTTTGAATCAATCACAATTTATTCACCTTACAGAGAAGTTTCTTGGTGATGCACCGAAAAAGTAAGCTTAAACTGACAAGATATTCTTTGCTTACAGTCAGTACATTCTTTAATTCAGAAGTATAGTTAAAGCTCATTTGTTGATGTGTGTGTTTCAGGCAATTACTTGAGGGTTTGGTTCGCTTTATTCGTTCTCACTACATTGAGCTCGACTTTGATAGGCTAGAACGTATAAACAAGGTACGACCACACCCTTACCATATACACTGCAATAAAGATATGCAATCGTGCCAATTTACTTTGAAGCATTAAATGCTTTGCATATGAACAGATATGAGGAGGCAGCATGGCCGAGTGGTCAGAGCGTTGTTCTCGTAATCTGGCGGTCCCAGGTTCGATTCCCGCTCTGGCCACTAGCTGAGACTGAATTTGTTTCGATTTCGATTAGTTCAAATTCAGTTTCTCGGCCATGCTTGTAATATATAGTAGTCAACTGGTTTGCCTCCGTGCCAGTTGGGATTCTTAATCCATTTATGTAATAAGAATAATGCGCTTTATTAAACCATCTTAACTTTTTATTGAGCCGGCTAAGTCACTAGTCCTTTTTCAGAAACTGGTGGGGACCTGGGAGGTTGTCTGGTTACAGGGGCCTGGCAGTAGTTGTCCTAAGAGAAACCGCTCGCATGCTTGATAATACGACGTCCTTTCGTAATAATATGCCATCTGTATGCCATTGTTCCTGCTTCAAATGTTGGAATAATTTATGCCCTGAGTACTGAAAAACATTATCATCTGTTTGTTATTTCATCCAAAGGCTCGTCAAGATGCGTTATCAGCCAAAAAGCGTCGGCTAATCGACCAATTGTTTGACTTGTGGGATATCGATACATCAGGGTTTCTAGAAGTGGACAAGATTCAAGTCGTGTTGAACAAATGGGCAAAAGACAACGATCCCTACCCTGGAGGTGAGTGATTGTGTAACCCTAGTACCTACTGTAAGGTATATGAAGTTCAACGGAGCAAAAAGTGGGTCTTCGCATCGTCGCGTCGTAAAAAAAGAAGGCTAATTTATGTTACTTCGAAGAGCGGAGAGTAGTTGCCCAATCCTCCCGAGCCAGGGGCTCTTGTTTAAGCTTTCGAAAGGCCTACTCCGGGTCCTAATATCGCTTAATGTCGACCAAGATCGCTCAATATCGCCCAAGAGTGCCTAAGAGCGCCAACTCGAAATGGCTAAAATTTGCCAATATCGCCTAAGATCACCTAATATTGCCCAAAATAACGGCAATTTTAGGCGGGGTAGGCTTTTTCGAAGGTGCGCCCTCTACCCCCTCTATCCAACAGTGCTCCTTTTTACGGGTATTTAAAGCTAATTAAAGCTACACGGAAAGGAAAGAAGTTGAAACAAGGATGTGAAAGTGACTGGGATTCGAACTCAGGACCTCTCGCACCGAAGGCCGCGCACTAACCAACTGTGCCATCCTTGCTCCTTATCCTTGCGTCGTACGGTTATGATGATGACTCGTCCGACAAGGGGTATATGACGGACATAGGGAGGAATCGAACCAAGGAACCGACTTTGCTTCTCGCTTAGAATGTCAAATACTACCTCTAAGTGATTACAACATTTCATGGAGTAAAACGTTAATTATAAGAATAAATGATGTTAATGTTTATGTCTACAATTGTTATTCTGTGTTTTGTCACAGCTTACAAGGCTCTCAGTGAAATCACATCCAAGCTTGATAGACAAGAGTTCCGTGAATGCATGAACGCCATCTTTGCTACACTTGAGGGAGACGAAGAGGATTTTGAAGAGTTGATTAAATTCCTCATGGCTAGCGTAGAGGTAAATTTAACAGTTTGAGAAGTCCCAAACTAATGTGATGTAATGGCTCTCTTTAATCGGATAGTTTCCTAGAATTAGAAGAAGCAGGAAGACATGGAGAACTCCACCTTAGATCCCTTCCTTCTTCCCTTACTCTTTCACCCTTTTTTCGACCTCGGTCACTAGTTCCCTCTCTCACATTCGGACAGCTGTACACGTCACTGCATGCACGTAAGCTATGCCTTCAGACAGATGCGAGCCACAAACAGGGTATTTTAACAGAGATTAACGGATTTCAACAGCCGTACGTTTAACAAATTTTTACTTGATTTTGCTGCACAGAGGTCATTTGAGGAGCGCAGGCGTACTGAAACACGTAAGCGTTGGCTTGGAGCAATTGATGTTGCTGCTCAAACAAGCGGCGCGAACTTGGACCCAGTATACAACACAGTCTTCCAAATCCTGTACAAAGACGCCGAGGAACATGGTCGCAATAAGACCATTAGTGCGTTTGTTAGTATGCTTGAGAACAATGAAGACATGGAAACATTATCGCGTGGCGATATGGTGCTGAGGTACGTGGCGTGCACGCAGGAGGACATTGGGTTTATGTTGGGTAAAGTACTTTACAGAAACATGAGGGCGGTCAGTTGGGCAGCCGTCGATACGGGAAAACCAATCCACGTACCAAAGGTTGGCAGTCATGGAGGAGTGCACTTCTGGAACCCTTTAAGAAAACCGGAGGTGAGTTTAAACCATGCAACGAGCGTTAGTTGTTTTTGTGTTTAGTCTTTAAGGACATGAAAACAGATAATTCCAGCTAGCAGAGCGACCATGATGGGCACTTTTAAAAATCTCATTTTGCGTCAAGATGCGTAACGTACGTAAAAGCTCATTTTCGTCAAGATGCGTAACGTACGAAAAATCTCACTTGCGTCAAGATGCGTAACGTACGAAAAATCTCATTTGCGTCAAGATGCGTAACGTACGAAAAATCTCATTTGCGTCAAGATGCGTAACTTACGAAAAATCTCATTTTTGTCAAGATGCGTAACGTACGAAAAATCTCATTTTTGTCAAGATGCGTAACTTACGAAAAATCTCATTTTTGTCAAGATGCGTAACGTACGAAAAATCTCATTTTCGTCAAGATGCGTAACGTATACGAAACTCATCAACTCCGAGCCCGCACTATCTTAACAAGCTGCTCTGTTTTGTATTGTGTCTCTAGAGTACTGATGGTTCACTGATAGTCCTTCCCACCAAAGACCATGAAAAGCGTGTGATTGGTTTACTTGGTATCGATACACTGAATGATCAACACAAGGCAACGTTCATTACACATGAGATCACTTTTTTCCAGGTAATAGCAATGCATGTACGGTAGTAGAGTTTTCTTGTGAATGTACAGTGGACGGTGCCGTCCTGTGACCGTGTCACTGCCATGAAAAATAATTGAAATTCCTGCCGGAACTGTGGAGTTGTGTGTGGTATGGTTGGCCTAGTGGTGAGAGCACTGGCCATTCACCATTGTAGTCCGGTTTCGAGTCCCAACTCACATCGGACGCTAGCTGCATCATAAGTGAACTAAGTTTGTTTGATGTGTTGTTTGTTCTCTACAATGCCACGAGGCTTTTTCTCTGGTGTTTTCCTCCCTCAGCAAAAATCAACATGTGAGTTGAGCGTTGTATGTAAAATATCCAATGTGAGTGCCAGAAGATGAAGAACCACCATGTGGATATGCTGCTGTGAAAAGATTATTTATTATTTATTTATTTATGTGAGTTTTCACAAGAGAGCATAAATATTTATGTTACGCAGGGCGTAGCCAAGGCTCTAAGCCAAGCCATTCAATTCGTGGACATACGTAAGAAGACGTTACGTGTTGCTGAATCAGCCGTCAAGTGGATTCTTAGAAAAAGTCAAAACGTACAGGACGTTAACGTTTATTTGGTTGAACCTGGATTGAGGGTAGGTACACGAGCAATGGTCCAGTTTCTAATTACAAGAGACCGCTGAGTTTCCTGACAAAAGGCGCATTATACAGCGTTAGCCTCGAGTCAACGTAAATTATTCAAAATACCAGTGGGAGAAATGCAGAAATTGTTGATAAAGAACAACACAACAATCGAGTTTATTCCCATGGGTTTTCTTGAAAAGGAGGCTAAGGCTGCATAAATGCGCCTTTTGTCAGGAAGCTCAGCGGTCTCTAGTCATTGGAGGTAGGTCCTTCATATATGGTACATTATAATGGGTCCTATTGTATATAACGAAATACAATAGGACCATTATAATGCACCATATATGAAGGACCTACCGACTATTCCCTCAGTCCCTCTGACATCCCTTCTATACAACCACAGCTAGAACTCAGGCCCCCGTCGTTTTACAAGCCAATATCCGGCCCATCTCAGTACAAAGACATGTGACCTACAACTCACCCTCTTTTCTAATTTGGCTCTAATACAGAGCTTTAGGAGTTTTATAGAAGCCCTCCTTTCGTTTTCTTCCGATCCGGATGACATTAAACATTCATTCTAACTTAATGTAGTCTCCTTCGCAGCCGTTATTAGGGTCGGGTTCCCTGTGGCGAGGAATGACCACAGGGAACCCGACCCTAATAACGGCTGCGAAGGAGACTAAACTTAATGCAAATCACATATTTTTGATACGATCTTTTATATTGTTGTCCAGCCTACTGATGGTTTGGTTGTTCGTCGTATGATGGTACTCGGTCACAACGGCTTCGTTCAAAGGTTTAACAATCCTCAAAGACTAGACAGGAAAGACAATCTATTCAGGTGCGTTGATCTAACATTCAACCTTTATTCGCTTTAGCAAGACTGAATATATAATGCGCGCTCTGATTGGTCGAGAATCATGTGTGATTACTGTACGTACGCACCGAGACGTCTCAATATCTTACGCGCGATCTGATTGGTTGAAAATCTTTGATGAAAATATAATCCATTTATTGAATAACGACCGCTTTCCTATCTGCTGTCTATGCGCGCTATATCGCGCACGTATCTTGCACAAAACTAAAGTATATTACTACTTTCTACCTCGCAAAACTCGTTACCCCTGAATCTCATCTCTCGCTCCCTAGCTTACATATAACTTTCATTTGTACATACATCTGTATGTCATCTGACAAGTTTCAATTTGTGCTCTGCTTTTGTGCTATAAAAGTATATTTTACTTTAGGGATTATTTATTCAAGTGCGTCGAAAGTTCCGAGACAATTACAGCAGACGCCTACGGAGAACGTCACATGGCATTCCCGTTACGTGACGCAGAAGGTCACGCAGTCGCTGTAGTTGACATTAGTATTGGCTCATTAAAAGCGTTACCAACTCATGAAAATAAAGAGATTCAAAGGATGTTGCGGTTACTGGCCATGGCGCACCGGGAAGTGGCTCGTGAAGTTGCGGGCATTGAGAAGAACATTGTGCTTGGTGAGTTAAGTTTGTAATACGTATATAAATAGAGCGGTTTTCGTATGATTGGGAAACAGTACGGTCACCGCACGACAAGGTTACGGCACAGTTACGGCAGAATTTTCGAATGTTTTTATAGAAATTACGGTACTGACACGGTTACGATACGGACCGGACCGTTTCCCACTCATGCGAAAACTGCTCTAACATGCTCGGCGGAGGCGATGTGGCGATGATGTTACGATGATGATGATTATGATGATGATGATAATTAATGGTGACGGCGATATGATGAATGTTGTGGTGTTTTAGAGTTCGTGTATAGTGATGATAGCATCAGTAATTGTCAATGATAATTATTCCTTTCCTTTGTTCGTTCAATTTGTTTAATTGGTTATTCTTTGATCTATTTCTTTAGAGGTCGAGAAGGAATTCGAGAGTGCCCGTATCGACGTACTATTTGATCGACTAATGCTTCTTGATTTGAGAGAAAATGTTGGAAGACTTGATGCCCGGTAAGCGCATTCCGCTTTTTACAGTCTGGTACACTGTGTACAAATGTTAATTCCCCCTATTTTTTAAACATCTTCGCCAGGGCGTCTGTGACAGAACATAGAACATCTTTGTGCAGACGCGTATGTCCAGTTGCTGGTGATTTGTTATCATTTGTTACTGAAATCTGGAAAAGCCTTCTAATTTTTTTGCACTGAATTTGTAAATTGGTAGAGAGTTGATTTTGCCTCTTCTTTCCCACAACAACAACGGCCGAAACCTCGATCGGTGCAGTGGAGACGCAAGGCGCCTGCTTTTGCTGTCATTAAATACTTACACCAGATTTAATTTTGTCATCATTATAGGGCGTTCGCCGAAATAAAGAGTTACAAAGATCCACCCAAGGTAATCCACGATATCCTAAAGGCTGTTCTTGGAATCTTTAACACGAGTCTGGATTTGAGAGTTCGATTTGAAGAGTGGACAACATGTAAACAGTACATTAATCAAGACTTAGTCAAAAACATCACGTCTTACGACCCTACTGCCCGGGAAAATGTCGTCCAGGTGGATGCAAAGACTCTGGCCAAAGTATTACAAGGTACTGTATAAAATGTCTTGAAAGAACTGTCCTTTAAATGAAATGCTGATGACTTTACTCTAGTTTATCATCCTTGGTAGCCTTTGTAGTGGCCCTAAGGAGGAGGAGGAGAGGGAGGAGAAGGGAAAGGGGAAAAGGGAATACCTCCTCTCTCCATTCCCCTCCCCTCCCCCTTAGGGCCGCTACGCAGGCTACTTCCTTGGAGATCCCAGGGCGTCTGTGACGTTATAAGCGGACAAACCTTCCCTTTTCCCTTCCACTCCCTCCCCCGAAGATGATATGTGCTTCTCGCCTATTTTGGGGTTGGGAGATTTACAGAACACTGATGTGTTTTGTTTCGAAAACGTATAGGTTCGATACGATGGTGTCCAGAATAAAATGGCGTTTATCTTTCGTCTGTATATCAATGGCACAAAGTTGAAAAAGAGAGAAAAAAATGGGTTTTCAAATTTATCTGGATTTGTGTGGCCGTAAACGGAGCCTGATGTTTGAACACGCGGGGCGCATTTGGCACTCTAACTGCATTCTGTAGAAAGATATTGATATGATGTTTTGTTTTTTGATAGATGTACCACAAGGAGCAGTTGCCAAGCATGGTTCACTTCCTGCACAGTACCTATTCAACTGGGCGTTTGTGTGTCTTTCTCTCATCGAACATACTGACAAAATGACTGAAACTCGGCCTGGAAAAGTTATCAGTCCTTTCGCTACTAGTTCACCAGTTATTGACCATGGTAAAGGACGAAAAGATTCACCCACTGAAACTATTTACACTACATCAAAAACAATTAACACCGCCGTGGATGTCTAGTCAATAAAACTGAAAATAATAAGATAATTATTATAATCCAGATAATTAATCCACTTCACAATCCACTTCGTTCGTTTTGGTGAAAAAGAAAGTTCTTATGTCTGTTGAGGATTGCAATTTTTCTTTTATCTTGGATAGATATATGTATACTGAGAATTTTTGGGCTTTGTACATTCATGTACTACTCTCAGAAAAATTGAAACCGGTGGAAAATATTTAACTACATGATAAAGTTCAAGTGTGGTCAAATTCAACGCGCAACGTTATATGCACACATTGCCTGCAGGACTGCTAATCCTCGGGCTTATCACATGCAGTACAGGTTCGTCATTTTGATAATTGTTTTCATAAATTGATAAATTTTGTATAATAAAATATTTTTAATAGAGTGAACTTGGAACTGGTGTTTTACTTTCTTAACTAAGAATTGTATAAAACAAAGATTTGAAGCTTGAGATGGTTTGTTGGAAATCGCAGGGGGAAATATTTTCCTTGTGAAACCAAAACAAGCTGACAAAGTATATCGGCAACTTTTATAATACAAATCCACAGCGTCGTATAAACTGACCAAAATGTAAAAATCCAGGTTGTAGCCAAAGAAGCATAAGATAAGCATGGAGTTCCGTAAATAACAGTCTTTTATCTGCAATAGACTGATAGAGACCAGAAATCCAATTAATAAATTATATTTACTTACGATTTGATGACACTAGTGCTAAAGCGAGTAAAGTGACCAAAAGCACAGAAAATGTTTTATACATGTTTCATATAATTGCCGCTTTGCTTGACTGTGACTGGGTGTTACTAAAACGAGTAGCGAGTAATAAGTACGGGAGTAATAAAAAACAATAGCCAAATTTTGTCACAGAGAAATTTTGAATAGATACAAAATTTGAAATGATTTTCCATTTAGAATGCAACATATTATTAACAGCATTCGAACAGTGTACGTTATGTTTGATTTGCTTACTGATTTAATTGTATTGAGAAATTGTGGTGCATAAATTATGAAAAAGGTCATTTGAAGACATTAAAATATATATATTTTCCCATAAGTATTCATTTATAAAAAACATTGGTGATAAATATATGTTCTAGCGATATATCTTATTTTTGAAATTTGTTTTGTTGCTAATGCTTCGGTTATGTTTTTGTCTCCAGTAAATTTTCAGCCGATTTCCTCAATATTTCATCGTCATTTAGCTTGGGTTCGTTCAGGCTTTCGCTAACAAAACAGCTTGTAAACACTGTAAGTACAAAAATAAATCCAAAAACGATGAAAGCGAGATTGATGTTAAATGGGAAACCAATGTTTTTCCCGGTACTTATGGACCATGCAAACAGACTACCACCAACAGAGGGGCCCAGACTCCTGCAATATCAGAAATAGTAAAGTAACAATTATTGTGTGATAGTCAATTATATAATAATTGGTAAATAACGCGCGCTCTGATTGGTCGAGTGTGCGATTACAGTACAGTACAAACGCACAGTTGACGTCATAGAATCTTACGCGCGCTCTGATTGGTTGAATATTTTGATAAATATACACAAATAAATTCCATTTTACTATGTGCGCCTGTATGGAAAAACAGAATCTATTTGTGAAATAGAAATAAATAAAAGAAAACTACAGACAGAAACAAGTACTGAAGGGAACTTCAATTAAAAGTCATGCGAGTTTCTACCCTATCTTGTCAGGGGTTGAGATAGGATTCTGTACACATGTTTCCGACCTTGGCTTTTCCGGATATTAGTTTTGGGAAAACCTGCCTGTCACTTCAAATCATCCTTATTCTTAATCCACAGAAACCCATCCCCGTGAAACCCATCCCCGTGAATCAAGAGGGGAAACCCAACTGACTAAATGTCGTTGCTTCATTTGTGCGCAAACAGACAAACCCTTACGATGATAAAACGTTCCTGTTGCCTCCTCCGCTGGCATCTCTCTTTTTGGCAATGGGTTTCGTGTGTTCAAAAAGGACTAGCGCCTAGTCCCTCTATGAACAACACAGGAAACCCGACAATTTTGGGATAACAAAGAGACGCCTGCGGAGGAGGCTAACGTTACGTTCCTGAAAATAAAAACTTTTTCTTTCTCGGCAGAGGTTAACATTCTTTTACTTTGCAAGTGATGTAAAAGTGTATGCAAACAAGAAAACGCGTTTTTTTCTCAAATGTTTCCAGGGAAGTGATACTGATTCATAGTGACAAAGTAAGCAAAAACTAAGACAGTAACGTGACTTAGGACTCAAAGTAGTTTCTGTTTAGGCTTATATTGGTTCACACCAGCGGCATGTAGCAGTTTTCGCACGAATGTAAAACGGACCGCGCCGTGCTGTGATCTTGTCAGTGCCGTTATGTCTATAAAAACATTCGAAATTCCTGCCGTAACCGTACCGTAACCGTGCGGTACCCTTTTCACAGTCATACGGAATCTACTCTAAGCAACCAACATAAGTAGACTCTGTGCTTGTCTTCTTTCACACGTGTGTGATAAATGCAATACTGTGTCTGCGTATGCTGCATGCACTTATGCTAAAGTGTGACCCAGGACTTATACAGTGAATACTAAACATACTTGAGTAAGCTTGCTAACGCCATAGCTAGTCCATTGATAGTACACAACAAGTCAGAATTGACTGAGTTATTAAGAAGTAGAAATATGGACAGATAACCACCACTCGTAGCAATGCGTTTTGTCGCCAGACAAATGAGCAGAACGGGCCAAAGGATACTGGATCTGAAAGATCAACAACCTGAATGTTAGGCACACACCTGTACCTTAGCTTTTTGGCATTACTGCGCAACACAAAGTTGCAGCGTGTCCTCCCGTACAACAGCTACGCAGTAAAAGTAAAACTCGATTCTACTGTAACTGTTGCGCGTAATTGTTGCAGGGGTGAAAACACGGTGCAACTCTGTACGGCGCGCATTCCTGCACATTGCATGCTTTATATAGACCTAACTTGACATTATTGGAAAACAAAAGCAAAACTTGAAATTTTGAGCCGGTAGTTTCGATGAATAGCACCAAGTTATGGGCGGCCGCAGTTGGTGCTTTTTGGATAGAAACGTTCGTTGGAGGGCAGCACTGTTGTTTGTTCAATCAGAAATCCCAAAAATTTAATAAACGCCGCGGCGCTTAAACGAGTAAATACGGTAATGCAAGACTAGTACCTGTTGTAGACAATGCGAATGGCTGGCATAGTAACAGAAAAAAATATGCCAACGAAAACATGTAACTGTAAACTCTGTGAATACAATTAAAAACACTGGCCTTAGTTCAATACTGAAACAATTCAAGATAAAAAATTAAGGTTTGTGTCACACACTTACCATTAGACATCCAAACTTTCGTTCAATCTGTAAAAAGGATAAATGTAAAATAAGTGGGACAGTAGAAAATGAAGTATGCGCTTTTATTATATGTTTTGGATAGGACGTACGCTGTGATTGGTCAGAAGCAGTGCTTTATTAGTTTTACTGAACGGCGCACAGTTCTGACGTCAGCAGAGGGAGCTGGACCGCGCGCACGCGCCTTCGAATTTGTGTACGGAGGAAAATCTAACTTTTTTCCTTGAATATTTATTTACTGAACAATTTAGCAAATATAAGATAAAACAAATAGAACGGCCGTTTTCGTGCTCCATTCAGTAGTACAGCACTTCAGTAGCGCTCGCCTACGGCTCTCCCTACACTTTTTTCGAGCTCTCGTGACTTCATGCGTGCTGTATTACTGAACGGAGTGAAGTGAAAAGCTCTTCTGTTTGTTAAATTAATATTTTACAACATTAATATTTTACAACATTTGACTAAAATCTTGCAATCTGATTGGCCGAGAGCCATTGTTAATAAGAGTACTGACAATAGCCGACGCCAACATGTCACGCTCGTCCTTACAGAAAAACGTTTGGGACAGTTTTTTCAAACAGATTTGGACGGAAAAGATCTAAGATAATGTTGTAAAAAACAAATTGAAGATAGTTTTCCATTGTCAGTACTCTTATTAATCATGGATGACGTCAAAAAATGTCCAAAACTTAGCAGTGCGCTCGTGGTTCCACTTTACTTTTGAACATTTTTTGACGTCATCCATGATTAATAAGAGTACTGACAATGGAAAACTATCTTCAATTTGTTAAGTGAATATAATATAGTATTCGATATATATTGATGAACAACGGCTTCACTGTCACAAGCACCAATGGAATCTCAGACATACAACCTCAAGCAGATTTATATTTTCAATTTCATAGGTATACGCAGCTTTGAACAGATACTGTCTAACTTCCAAACAATTAATGGAGGTGGTCTATCGTTTGATGAAGGAATAATTTACAGAGTTTAGTAAAGACAGCATAATATAAAATAGGAAATTAACAGTGGTGTTTTTATAAAGGATGCTCGTCGAATAGTTGTAGCCCCTCGTGAGGGTTCAATCATCAAACAGGAGTCGAAGTGGACCGACTCTTACCTTGGGTAAAACAGTTGGCTGCACTATCGTCATTACTATACCAGTTATGAGATGAAAAGTACCAATGGAATTTGTGCTAAATCCTAATCCATCTGCAAATGGAAAATATGGTTAAAACGGATAAAATCAGGACATCTTTAAGTGCTTCGACCAGCGTTAGCAACGTTGCCTGTCCGAGCATCAGTAGTCTCAAACACCTCTTTCAAATACCGTATGAGATTCTAATGTGCTAAACCATCTTGTGCATGCAACGACATCACAGTTGAATAGCGTGCAACGTAAAATTAAATGCCATATATAAATCTACTTATGTACTGCTTTATAACGGAGGAGTAACAAGAGACCCAATGGAGATATCTAATGTATTAAACAAACATTTTGCATCAGTAGGCCATAAATTAGCTTCCAATTTACCTCCTCCTAAGATTCCTTTCCATAGATATTTAACTGACCCTACCCCTCTGAACTCATTTTATTTTATTCCGGTAACTGCTGCAGAAATAGAGATAGAAATATCTTTAATACCCTTTAATAAGGCACATGGCCTTTACTCTTTCCCAGTACCTGTCCTTAAATGTGCAAAATCAATTATATCTCAACCATTAGCAGATATCATGAACAAATCCATACAAACTGGGATATATCCATATAAATTGAAATATGCAAAAATTATTGCTATTTATAAAAACGAGGATGAGGAAGACCCAGGCAATTATAGACCTATCTCTTTACTTTCTAATATAAACCGAATTTTTGAAAAATTAACATTCAATCGATTAAAAAAGTTTATTGACGAAAATAACATACTAGTATCATCACAATATGGTTTTCGTGAGAAGCATTCTACACAACACGCACTACTAGATATCGTTAGCAAAATCCAATCAAACATGGATGAAAAATTATTTTCATGTGGTATATTTATCGATTTACAGAAAGCATTCGATACCGTTAATCACAAAATATTGCTAAGTAAATTAAATCACTACGGAATACGAGGAATCACTAATGACTGGTTCTCTTCTTATCTTTCACGGAGAACTCAAACAACAGAAGTAGACGGAATGATATCAATTAAGGAAAATACTCTATGCGGCGTTCCACAAGGATCTGTTTTAGGGCCTTTGTTATTCTTAATTTATATTAATGATATTTGCTCCTCATCAGATAAATTTCAATTCTTTCTGTTTGCAGATGATACAAATCTGCTTTACGCAAACAAAAGTCTAAAATCCCTTGAAAAGATTGTTAATGAAGAACTAAGAAATGTATGTGATTGGTTACTTGCCAACAAACTAACACTAAACATTAAGAAATCAAATTTTGTAATCTTTCACCTACACCAAAATAAAATCAATTACATCCCAAACATTAAAATTCCCCATGCTTCCACCAATAAAATATTACCACTTGAGAAAAAAGATCACGTCAAATATCTTGGTGTATTCATGGACGCCCACCTCACGTGGAAATTTCACATAGATTATATAGCTTTAAAGATAAGCAAAACAATTGGTATTATTTCAAGGCTGAGACATTTTGTCCCATTTCACACTCTTATGAATATCTATCATTCTCTTATTCATCCATATATTTCTTATGGACTGTCTGTCTGGGGACAAACTACCCAAAATAATCTCAACAAAATTCTTATTCTCCAGAAACGCGCTTTACGACTGATATACTTTGTAACGAATAGAGAGCATGCAGTGCCCCTTTTCTTAGACTCGAATATCCTTCCTGTAAATATGCTTTATTACAAAACTATTTCGCTTTTAATGCACGATGTTAATAGTAATAACATCCCCTCTAACATATCGAAACTTTTCACACCCACTGCATCAATGCATACACACAACACAAGATCTGCATCGTCTGGAAAACTTTATGTTCAATATTCAAGAACTTCACAAATGAAAAACTCTTTTTCCCGATTGGGAACAAAAATTTGGAATTCTATCCCTGAGGGTATTAGAAATTCAAGGAAAAATATTTTCAAACTTAAATTACAAGAAAAATTACGACAATTTCTGAACGTTGAGGACGCTTATGTTGATACACCGACTTTAATCGTATCAATTTCCAAATTGAAGGGCAAAGATCCAATTTATTAACAAACTCAAGCTCATATTCTCCTATCCTGTAAATAACTCCATTATATAAATACAAAAATAATGCTCCAACTGGAATGTATTTATTACTTAAATCTTAGTAAATAAGTATCTGTTAAAACAGTTTTTCAACAAGTAGCTCGTTTGTTTTGTTGTTGTTTCAGTAATTTCAAAAATTATCAGTAACGCTCCTTTTATATATTATTATCATTGTTATTCTAAGTCTCCCTTACTTTTTCTTATACTTGTATTTATTAAAAACACAGCCCGCCTAGATTAGTTATGCTACCTGCGGACTGTGTATATATATTTTTTTGTAATATACTGTGAATTAAATAAAGTATTATTATTATTATTATTATTATAGGTATTTCTTTCACAAACATTTACTGACCAAGTCTTGAACTTGTCGCAGCCCAAAGGTTCACCAGTTCGTTCACTCCAATGGAAGCAAATGAAAAGACGGAATATATAATCAACATGAGAGCTGCGTTGCGATTTCTGAAAGAAAGAAAAGTAGGATTAAAACCTTAGTATTTGGGCGCTTAACCTTTTGCCTTCGATTTCTCGTTCTAATCCGCTTTGCTTTAGACTTTTATCCGTGAGAGAAAGTGAGGTAAGAGAAAGGATCCCCGTACCACATCAGGAACACTCTTTGATGACATTTTGGAATTGTGATGGAATATTTTTGACTCGTTATCATAGTCGCTCGATCACCTAACGTGCCGCTTGAATCGAATCGCGTTTACAGACTCCTAAGCAAACATGAGACTCAGCGTGCGAGGTAATCAGTCCTCTCGACAAGTTTGAAAATGAGAAGTTTTGAGGGGGAAACGTATGTGAAACTATAGAAAAAGCGAGATTCTTTCTCATTTTCTCTTTCTTTCACCTTGAACGTAAAAAGAGATTAAGAAAAAAGAGAAGGTGAAAGATCAGAGGCGGATCCAGGGGAGGTGCGTTAGGTGCGGACGCACCCCCATTTTGGACGACAGTGCAAGCTTTTCTCAAATATAAACGTTTTTCATCAATCGTTTTTGGGTCGGGAAGGCTGTGGTTGTATTTGTGGCAGGGAAAACCAGCACACCACGCGCGCCTGTTACTTTAATCGTTTTTGGGGACGGGAAGCTGCGCCTGTGCAGGTGGCGGGGAAAATCACACGCGGCGCGCGTGCTTTGTAAGTTTATCATCAATATATTATCGTTTTTGGGAAAAAAAACCGCAACCCCTCTTTAAAAAAGCTGGATCCGCCCCTGAAAGTGAAGGTTTTAGTTACCTCAATATTTTCCATAGATTGCTTTGCTTCTTACAGCTTGTCAAGCATCTACAACACGATAAAGTTTGATGTCTTCTCTGGCGCTCATTCTCCGAATCGTCCTCAACAGCCTCAAAGTGAACATTACTGCCACTTTTGCATTGATAAGAAACTCTTGGTAAATGATCTGTTTTTACATTAAGTTCGTTTTCTGAAGGGATTTCGCTAGATTTCTCATCTATGTTTTTGCAGTGGTTTTCAACATAAGATACAGCTACTGGCGAATCAGGTTTATTCTTTACTCCCAATTCTTCCTTACTGCCAAGGCTCTCGATGTCCTCTAGTTTGGACAAAACGCTCGACGGAGAAAGTTCACTATCGAGTGTTACACTCTCTTGTGAATTGCTTTGAAGTTTGCCTAAAACGTTTTGAGTATCATCTTTGCTTTCTGAACTCACATCTGGGTCAGTATTTGAGGTTTCTTGATCATTTTTCGTGTTATTCGTATCGTTTTTATTCGATGCATTCTGTGTCTCGTCTGAGTTTAAAATAGGCTGTTCAATATTCATGTTTTCAGATTCGTTAACTTTGTGGCATTCGCTGCAGTTTCTGCCTCTTTTGTCATCACCTTCTTTCGACATTGAGCCATTAACAAGAAAATTTTCTTTCTCGTTGTTCTTCGTTTTACTACAACAGACGAATTGAACAATAAAATGAGTCTGAGGAAACACTGGACTGACTTTTGAGAATTTCTTGTTGATTGTTACAAATTAACACAGGGGTAAAAAAAACAAATTGCGCATACTCGGAAGTTTTAAATACAAACCATTGGAGGTTTAGTAAATATTGAAAGTTAAGATTGTCGGCAAAAAGTTATTTTTTCCTAAAACATCGCTTTAGTAGTTCTCTTTCCCTGGTCAAATAATACATGAGAAATTCGCACGACAGTTGAATCGACGGTACTATTATTTGTATACATCAACGCATCCACGAATTCTCGCCAAATTTTCCAGCATGCGCAATGCGCTTTTCACCCGTGTATAAACGAACCTGCTTTTGAGAGTCTCAGGAAGCCATTTGTATGCTACGACAGCAGTAAAAAAAAGAAGGACGGAGTTGATCAAACATGGAAGCAAGAATGGATACTTATCAAAAAACGAGCCTGAAATGACAAACAAATATAGAAATACAATTTCATTTAAAGCCTGGACATACCGGCAACAGTTTTCTTGCAAGGGGCGAGGGAAATTTACTGGATCGAGACTAAAAACGTCTGCGTAGGAGGCTATCTTGCACCGCGCAACAGTTCAGTGCAACGCAAAAATTGAATCTAGTTCTACCTCCACAACTTCAGTGTGAGTGCTGAACAAAATCCATGCTCCAAAAGGTCAAAAAGATTTCAAAATTGAAATTATGAACAAAAATTGTAAAATAAGATCAAAATTGAGAATTTGTCAATAATTGGGTGAAGATCTTGCAAAACGTCATATTTTTCTCTCCTTCATTTCGAATGTTGAATCGACACATTCTTTTTGATTCTTTTTAATCATTTTCTTCATCAAAAAGCGAAGAAGTGATGACAACTACGTTTCAAACTCCACCACTGAGGTTTTCAGTTCTTTTTAAATAACTTGGCTCGACGGCTTTCAATAATCACATGCTGTGTTGCAAAATCACTGAACAGTTGCACTATTTGACATTCCAACAAAATCTTGTTGAGTGCAGCGTCAACTGCTATTAGTTATTTGATCGAAATAATAATAAAAAACTAATAATAATAATACAAAAAAATCCCATTTTACCTTCTGAAAACGTTTCAGGATATTTTGTACTTGTTTCTGATAGAAATCCTAGAATATGAATTTCAAACGTTAACGTTAATTGGTTACTCACAATTGCCATAGCAACACTGCCATACTCACCCCCTACGGCTGGTCCAATGATCAATCCTGATGTAAAGGCACACGTTACAGTCGACATTCCTAGTGACTTCAAAGAAACAATCTAAGTTGAGTTAAGTCCCATAAGCCAAACCCCTCCCCGGCCCCATCCTTGAAGCTTTAATCCCCAAGGAATTTTCATTTGACAAAATAAATGTAATTATAAATAATTTATTATGACAATTACCTGGTTAGTTTTGTCACAAAGTTCAGATATCATAGCTTTTGAAGTCCCAATGACACCTTGGACAGCAATAGAAATTTTAAAAAAATTAAGAAACCTGAATGATGTATAAACAAACATTAATGATCATGCCTTTGAATTACCATTTCCTATTCCAACTAGAAACCTTGTCGCAATTGCCATAGCAACTGATGTACTCAAACCAAACAGAAATGTACTTATGCCAAGACAAAGAACTGAAATAATTATTACAGGTTGACGACCAATCTTGTCAGCCAATACTCCCCAGAAATAGCTGCAAATGTGATCAAATGAATAAATAATATTTAAATAATAATAAATAATCGTCAAGGAATGTTTTGAATAGAACTTGCAACTGAACTTGGTGACTTTAAATATCAGGGCTTCTGATATTCAGTAATTCCTTAGTAATTCAGAAAATCCACTCATGATGAAGAAGATGTGATATTTCATAGTAGGATGCTGTCATCTGCATCCATGCATCCTATCTGCAGAAGCCCGAGAGAAAATTCAATACCTTGAAAGAGATCGTCCAAAGAACATTGCTGATGCAATAAGCCCAGCATAATAACCTGATAAAAAGAAGAAAAAGAAGGAAAAAAAACAGAAAAAAATTCAAAAAATGTGGCTGACTTAAAATATGTGGCATTTAAAGCTACACTGAGCTACACAGATTAGAGAGAAGTTCAAACAATGATGTGTGAATTAATTAGAAGGCCTGCACAGATGAACCAACTAAGCCATTCCTTACTTTTATAAGCCACTGGCACCTACATTTTACTCTAACTTATAAAACATATTGACCCATCATCATCATCATCATCATCATCATTGATCATTACAGTGTTATTGTTAAAGTTACTAACATGATTCGAGTAGAGGATTGTAAAGGCAATGAGGTTTATAATTATAAATTTAAGAAGAAGCTAATAAAGTTTTCATTATTATTATTATCATTATGTAGATTAATACTTCCAGGGTAAAAATAATATTTCAGTCTCTAAACAGTACGTTACACAATCATGGCAATAATTGTAATGTATTGATGATATTAGTTTGTATATATGTAATTTCAAGTATGAGATTAATCATTCACCTGTTTCTTCTTCTGTTTTTCCAAAGTGCTGTGATATATAAAAAACTGTCAATATTAACCTTTTCGTAAAGCAAGCAATAAGTTATATTAATAGGGGTACTGGTATAATACTTGATAAATCTTTAGCTATTCACATAGCTTTTATTGACACACTAGTAATATCATTTACTCTACATATACTGTAGAACCATCAATCTCACAAGACAGAGGGGGAGGGGGCATTTATTCTGGAGGGAGCACTTACTTTTAAAAAAATGCATAAGAAGAGGACACTTATTCAAGAGGGGGGAACCCTGATGGTATGGTTAAGTCATCAATCATTCGAGTCTATATAGTCTCTAAATATGTCAAATTAATCTTTTGCCTCAAAATTTTAGCATGCATCTTTAAGGATCATCCCATATGACATTCGGTGAAATCCAGAATCTAGGAATGACCTTGGACTCCCAATAATTTTTAATTATTTAAGCATAATTTTGAAAATATGGAAATGAGAAGCAGAGATGTATCACTTTCCCCCATCATCACCCCCAATCAAAACAACCCTCCGTAGTCCCTCTCGACTACATTCTTCAGGTGCTGAATTGTCAATTAAATGCCAACTCATTTGCTTATAAAGTAATCTCAAGATCTCAGATTATATCAAACTAATCTATATTTTCAATTTAGTAATACTAAAAATAATAATATAAACATATAAATATAACCACATACCTTGACCATGGCTGGTAGGAATGGGGAGAGCACCGTAATGGACATAGCAGTAGAAAACTGTAGAAATAAAGTGGTTCACTCACTAGACTATTTTGTCCAAATGTACTTTCATATTTACTTCATAATTGTACCCACATCTGCTATAATACTAGATAAGACAAAATTGCATCATTTTTGCTGTAATATGCTTTACCACCGTGTGCATAATTACACATCCAGGATTTGGTCAATAGGCTACCGGGAAGCCAGCAAAGTGTACAGACATTGTATAGAAAACTCTGCCTCTGTCTGGATTTTTGGTAGCCTATTGACCCAATTCCCAATAGAGATTTTAGTCCAGATGGCGGGACGCATAGTTTTGCACATGGTGGTAAAGGGAAAATAAATAGATATCAGGGGTGTGAGACTCCAAGACAAGGAGAGACTTTGTTTTGTCTGTTTTCAAAATGTTAGATATAAAGTCCAAAATGAACAGGATGAACTGTATCGATCACTAATAAAAAGAAATTTTAATGAGGTCAGATTTCTACTTAAAAGCCTGGTTTTCACTAGCGCAAGCATATTAAGATTGTCTGTTTATACACTAGCAACATGAATGCAAGCACCAACGCAAGCATATAATTAAATGCACACAGTAAAAAAATTTTCATATCTTATATTATAAGATATGAAAATTTTTGATCCTTATATAAAATAAAAAATAAAATAACTGTTTATTTAAGTGTCCAAGTCTTCTCTACCTCTACATTTTTTGCAAATAATCACTCGACTCACATGTTGATTTTTGCTGAGGGAGGAAAAACTGGAGAACCCGGAGAAAAAACCCTCGT
This sequence comes from Telmatactis stephensoni, assembly GCA_029948255.1. Taxonomy (NCBI): domain Eukaryota; kingdom Metazoa; phylum Cnidaria; class Anthozoa; order Actiniaria; family Isophelliidae; genus Telmatactis; species Telmatactis stephensoni. The sequence goes on from JALIZF010001935.1 coordinate 602,651, forward strand.
GGCATGGTAATAATTGAGAACAACACATCAAACAAACTCAATTCACATATGATCCAGGCGCTCGAGCTGGGACTCAAACATGGACCATAGCAGTGAAAGGCCAGCGCTCTAACCGCTCGGCCAACCATGCCACCCACATGCTTATATGCTTGCGCTTGTGCTTGAGTCGTAGTGAAAACCAGGTTTAATACATCTATTGGCTTGCATTGGGTGATACAACCAGGGTGGCATGGGTGGCGTACGCTGTTAAGCGTCGCTTTCACACTGTGGTCTAGCAGGTCTAGGGTCGCTGGTCGAGTGCGACCAGTGAATTGTGTTTGTTTGATGTTGTTCTCTCCCTTGCCCGAGGGTTTTTCTCCGGTTCTCCGGTTTTCCTCCCTCCATAAAAATCAACATGTGAGTTGAGGTTGTGTGCTAAAATAAGCAAGGTAGTGGTTAGTGAGTGTTGGAGGGGCAGCAGGCCACATCAGCGAAAGCTGCCAGATATCCAACCTGCTTAAACAAATAAAGCATTATTTTAACGCAAGAAAAAGAAAAACCCCAGCCACAAGCAAAATCTATAAATTACACTAAGCAGAAAATGATTTTCTTGTCTAGGAAACTGTCCAATTAAATCACTATGGCTTTGTTAAAAACAATAAAAATGTCATCTAACTTACCAAACCTAGAAACAATATACTAATTTCTCTCCATTTTAATGGTGTAGATCCTTTAGGATAAACTATGCCACGCAAGAAGTCCAAACACTTCGCTGCCATGCTGCTACTAAGCTATATTGTTCGTATTTATGTTCAAAAAGTCGATCTTGTCAGTGGAAAAAAATTGCTAATAAGACAACACATCACGCCAGCAACGGAAGAGAACCTAGTACAAGACCAAACTCCAGTTTTAGCTCATGAACAGAACGTCAAATTGCCGCCCCTTCTTGCAGGAAAATAAATTCTACTCCAGGGTTACTCCAGGGATATGCTTTACGTTACGCAACACAGGAAGCCCACAACCTTACCCATGCCATGCATGTGCCAGATTTCTTCAGAAAGCAACACTGCAATCAAGTTTGCTCTTTATCAAAAACATTTTAAAACTATGTTAATATACAAAATCTATCAATTTGTAAAAATAAATTATTATTCTTAAATTCTTAACGTGTGAGATATATATAAAACTAGCTATTTCTAATAGAAAGTGAAATGCTGCGAGCAAAAAACAGCTGGTGTATCCACGTTAGCAGAACTGTTCCCCTAAAACTCACGAAAGTACACCGCTTTGTCTGATATATCAAATGTTTCTTGTTTATCTCCTGTGCGTTGTGTGACGAACACTGCTAGTTGACCTTCAATATTGAACTAGACGCACTCGTGCGTTCACTCGTGCCCATGTAAAAGGGAGCCCAAAATCGGCCGTAAAAAGGACATTTAGATTAGCTGCCGCTACAGTAAGAGCGATTGACATGTTGTCGTTAATAAACTTTTTAACAAGACGCACCTCGAACCGTACAGTGGTTGCCTGTAGTTCAACAAGCCGCAGTAGTAAAGACCTTTAATTTGTCTGTCAACAGCTATTCATGCAAAAATTTTGTACCGCTGATCGAATGTATCGCGTGCTCGTCTAGTGACATCCTTGAATCGACTCTCGATACGGTATGGACTTGAACCGCTGATCTTAATAGCTTTATTCCAAACAAAAATACCAGTAAGGTATATAAGGAATACAAACAAAAATTGAATCTAGACTACACTATAATATAATATAATATAATATAATATAATATAATATAATATAATATAATATAATATAATATAATATAATATAATATAATATAATATAGATCGATTTCACTGACGTCATCGAGAAAAATAAAGTCGGTTTCAGAGCATCAAATAAAATAAAAATACTTGTACCTCAAAGAACAACTAAATCTTTGCAACTCTAGAAAATATTGAGTCAAAAGAGCTTTTCACCACGAAGATACGAATGTTTGAATGTGGGCTTGTTGTTGGTAAGAATGTATGGGGCCGCCATATTGGTGTACACCAATATGTACACCAATATGGCGACCATAAATACCAAGCATCGAAATGATATTAAAAACACATTTATTTGTTCATTTTATTGATTATATATATAGAAAATGACAATTAAGTTCAATACCAAAGCAAATGAGGTGAAATTTGTCGCAAATTGATGTGTTCTTACGCCGTTTGAAAATGCGTGACTGCATGGCGTGACACAATTTTGGTGCCGATAATTTGCCAAGCGATGAACAGAATCAGACCAAATTTCCAGAGACGACTTCTTTTCATGATACATACAAAATATCAGGCAATCAGCTTTCTCCGAATTTTAGTTTAGATTTTAGTTCTCTCGTGACGTCACGTGAAATCGATCTATAATATAATATAATATAATATAATATAATATAATATAATATAATATAATATAATATAATATAATATAATATAATATAATATAATATAATATAATATAATATAATATAATATAATATAATATAATATAATATAATATAATATAATATAATATAATATAATATAATATAATATAATATAATATAATATAATATAATATAATATAATATAATATAATATAATATAATATAATATAGAGTGATTTTCATAAACCCGTGAAACAAATTTTAGCTATTAATGTGTAATAATCAAATTCAAACAATAGAAAACAAAAGCTTTAGAGTTTAGTAGTGTTTAATAAGCTAAGTTTTATTTCACAGGTTTATGAAAATCACTCTAATATAATATAATATAATATAATATAATATAATATAATATAATATAATATAATATAATATAATATAATATAATATAATATAATATAATATAATATAATATAATATAATATAATATAATATAATATAATATAATATAATATAATATAATATAATATAATATAATATAATATAATATAATATAATATAATATAATATAATATAATAAGTGTAAAGTATATAGATATGTATGTAAATATATAAATCATCGTAGCTATCTATTGACCATTACAACTGTCATACAACAATTGAATATTATAGCAATATTTAGCAAAAAGACCTGATACTGAATCATCATTCATTGATAACAGGTATATGAAAAAATCTTCACTTTTAAAGGAAACGAAAGAATTATTAATAGATATTATATCTTGGATAAAAATATTTCTAACACCAACAAACTGACTATTTTTACACTTGAACAAGTAATGATATTCATCCCCCACTTCATTATCATCACACAGAGAACATAACCTTAATTCGTATGGTGTCTTCGTATATCTGCCACGTTCAACTGGGAAACTATGCGCAGAGATACGAAGCCGTGTAACAGCCTGTCTATATTTTACAACTCGCACAGAATTAAGATAACGTTCAAACTTAATTTCCTTTTTAAACCGCCTATAAATACGAAGCTTTCCCCCATTATCAGTCGAATCATTAATCTGAGCGTTAAACTTTTTTACACAATTGATCGTATGTATCGCATGCTCGTCTAGTGACATCCACAGATTACACTGTGTTCCGAATAGGAGGCTACTCGCTTCGCTCGCAGCAATTATGTGTTGTATGTTGTTTTGTATTTTTTGAAAAATTTGATAAACATTGTTAAAAAAAGTTATCAAAATAACACGTAATAGTTGCACGTGACAACCCAAAGGATTAGGCTGCATCAGTCAATGTGTGCCACGTTGCGTGACTTACGTGTGACTTGCGTGTGGTGGGATACAAAAACTTTATAATAGACCCTTATCACGCTGGCATGACATTATAAATAATTTAATTTATCGGAAAAAGAAATCTTACTATAAAATTGGTCACAATGATTACAGTAAAATTGCTAAGTTTCATAAAGATCTGGCCTCCAACTGACGAAGAAATGAATTTTTGAAAGTAAGCATTTTTACAAAGAAATGTAGCTGTGGACGTGCAATCGCATGCACGCCCAGCCTTCGTTATCATGCTAAACACATACATTTCTTTACAAAAATTCCACAAGAATGCTTAGCTTAAAAAATCCATAACTTCATCAGTTTAAGGACAATCTTCATTTTGGCAGATTTTGGCGTAACATATCCCACCACACGCAAGTTACACGCAAGTCACGCAACGTTGCACACCGTGACAATCCTCGGGGTTGTCACGTGCAACTGTTACGTGCTCTGTATTTTTTAACAATGTTTATTAAATTTAAAAAAAATAAAAAACAACATACAACACATAATTTTATACATATATACCACACGTCATGAATTTCGTTTTTTTTATATAAATCTATCAATATGTTTTTAATAAAGAGCAAACTTCTAAACTTGGAATCGCAGTGTTGCTTTCTGAAGAAATCTGGCACGTGGGTTACGTTAGGTTGTGGGCTTCCTGTGATTGCATAACGCAAACTCGATGTGGATGATGAAAGCTCCGGGTCAAAGAATTTACTTTCCTGCAAAGGACTGCAATTTGACGTTCATGAGCTAAAACTGGAGCAATCATGCTGCTGTTTGGTCTTGTACTAGGTTCTCTTCCGTTGCTGGCGTGACCTGTTGTCTTATTAGCAAGTTTTTTCCACTGACAAGATCGACTTTATGAACATATATAAATACGAACAATAGCTAGCAGCATGACGGCGAAGTGTTTGGACTTCTTGCGTGGCATAGTTTATCCTAGTAAAGGATCTACACCATTAAAATGGAGAGAAATTAGTATATTGTTTCTAGGTTTGGTAAGTTCGATGACATTTTTATTGTTTTTAACAAAGCCATATTGAAAACCCCTCGATTTAAGTACTTAAGCAATTAATTATATCCATTTTGAAATCACTGGTGATTTCTGCAATCTGATTGGTTAAAAAGTGTGCGATTAATTCCTAAATCGCATCCTTTTGCTTCATTAATCGCATCTTTTTTTCTAACCAATCACAAAACTGTGTCTTTTTTTGAGATTTCAAAATGGATATAATTCAGTGGTAATTAAATTTCGTGTCGTGCAATTTTGGGCCAGAAATCATACTCGTGATTATCAAACTGCACTCCCCCTACTGTGGTCGTGCAGTTTTCCCGGCAGTGGACAATCGATAAAATTGATGATCAATAAACAATCGATATAAATCGATCACAATTAATTGAATGATATTGATAACCAATAAGCAATCAATGGAACAGAAACTTGTGCCCTTATTGATTGACTGATATCAATTGCTTGTAATAACCATCTAATGCGATCGATTGGAATCGATTAATATCAATTCACAGTAACTCTTGTTTACAAAGTTGACGAGTAAGAGGCAGACAATTTGGAACCACGATGTTGTGCCCAAATGATGCTGTGCAACAGGACAAGAAAATTGAAACCAATCGATTAGCAATCGATGACTGTCTTTTATCAATCAATAACATCGATGAAAGACTTTTTTGTGACTATCGATTGGTCATCGATTGACCAATAACAATCGATATCAATTAAATAATGCTATCGATTGATATCGATTTATCGATTGGATTTCCGATCATCGATTTCATCGATTGTCCACGCCGGGAGTTTTGTAATCACTCGTATGATTTCGGCCCAAATTGCACTCCACTCAGTTTAATTACCATTATTAATTGGACAGTTTCCTAGACAAGAAAATTATATTCTCTGCCAAGTGTAAATTATAAATTCTGCTTGTGGCTTGGCTTTTCTTTTTCTTGCCTTGTCACACCCAGTGCAAGCTATTATTGATGGATTAAAACTGTTTTTCACTACGACGCAAGCACGAGCGCAAGCATAATCATTAGCATAATAAAGGATCAAAAATTTTCATATCTAATGTGCTTGCAGTGAAAAGAGACAATCTTATGCCTGCACTAGTGAAAACCGGGCTTTAATAGAAATGAGACCTTATTAAATATTCTTTTATTAGTGATGACGATACGCTTCATATTTATTTTTTTACAGCAAAAATGATGCAATTTTATCTTATCTAGTATTATAGCAGAATGTGGGTAATGGAGTAAATATGAAAGTACATTTGGTCAAAATAGTCTGAGTGAATGAACCACTTTATTTCCACAGTTTTCCACTGCCATGTCCATTACAATGCTCTTCCCATTCCTACCAGCCATGGTGAAGGTATGTGGTTAATTATATTTGTTGTGAGCTACTCTCATCTAGATTATTTTATAAGCAAATGAGTTGGCATTTAATTGACAGTTCAGCACCTGTAGAATGTATAGTCGAGAGGGACTATGGAGGGTTGTTTTAATTGGGGATGAGGATGGGGAGAAGTGATACGTCTCTGCTTCTCATTTGCATATTTTCAAAATTATGCTTAAATAATTAAAAATTCCATTGGGTGTCCAAGGTCATTCCTAGATTCTGGATTTCACCAAATGTCATGGGATACTCCTTATAGATGCTAAAATTTTGAGGCGAAAGATTAATTTTAATGTGAGACATTTTTAGGGACTAAATTTAATGATACAGATTCAAATGATTAATGACTTAACCATCAGGATTCCCCCCTCTTGAACAAGTGCCCTTTTCTAATGCATTTTTTTTAAATAAGTGCTCCCTTCAGAATAAATGCCCCGTCCCCTCTGTCTTGTGAGATTGACGGTCTATGTAGGAATAAATGATATACTACGTCAATAAAAGCTATGTGAATAGCTAAAGATATAAAAATCAATGGCTGCAAAATCAACAGCATATTCACCACCCCTATTGATATAATATGAAAAGGTTAATATTGGCTTCTTTTTTTTTAATTTCACAGCACTTTGGAAAAACAGAAGAAGAAACAGGTGAGTGATTAATCTCGTACTTGAAATTACATATATACAAACTAATATCATCAATATACATTACATGCCATGTGTAACTGTTTAGAGTATTATTATCTTTTTACCCTGGAAGTATTAATCTACATAATGATAATAATAATGAAAAGTTTATTATAGCTTTTTCTTAAATTTGCAATTAAAAAATATCATAAACCTCACTGCTTTCAGGTAGTTTACAATCGTCTACTTGAATCACGTAACTTCACGTAACAACAACAACAATAATAACAATGATGATGGTGGTGGTGGTGGTGATGATGATGATGATGATAATTATAATAATAATACACATGGCCTCTAGGCTATGCTCAATGGCCTACTGTGCCATTTGGTTTTATTAGCATAACTAGATGTTTAACACTGCTTATTATAATGATAATAATAAACATCAGAAACAGTTATTGATTATGCTTTATTTTACTGCGAAAATGCTTGTATTGTGACTGGCAACAAATTAAAACTTTCAGTTGGATTTTGGGTTTTTCTGATCTGCCAATCAGGTGAAGGGGGTGATTTTATGCAAATGCCCTCAAGAGGACCTCAAGCCGGATAGCAATTAATGTGATCAAGGTTGGATTGAGCATGAGAACATTTGCATAAACTCTGCTAGTCCTTTCACAGGATTGGTGGACTAGAAAACCCAAAATCCAAAGTGAAACTTTAAAGTTGCCGGTCGCAATACAACCATTTTCTCAGTAAACAGCTTGTGAGTCAATTGGTCTTATAAGAGTAAAATATGGGTGCCAGTGGCTTAAAGAAGCAAGGAATGGTTTAGTTGGTTCATCTCTGTGGCCTTCTAATTAATTCACACTATCATTGTTTGAACTTCTCTCTAATCTGTGTAGCTCAGTGTAGCTTTAAATTAATGCCACATATTTTAAGTCAGTCACATTTTTTGTAATTTTTTCTTATTTTTTTCCTTCTTTTTCTTCTTTTTATCAGGTTATTATGTTGGGCTTATTGCATCAGCAATGTTCTTTGGACGATTTCTTTCAAGGTATTGAATTTTCTCTCTGTCTTGAAACATTAACTATATTGCAGGGCTTCTGCAGAAAGGATGCATAGATGCAGATCAGCATCCTATGATAAAATCTGCATCCTGATCTGCATCCTGAGTGGATTTTCTGAATTACTAAGGAATTACTGAATATCAGAAGCCCTGATATTTAAAGGTCACCAAGTTCAGTTGCAAGTTCTATTCAAAACATTCCTTGATGATTATTTATTATTATTATTTAAATATTATTTATTCATTTGATCAAATTTGCAGCTATTTCTGGGGAGTATTGGCTGACAAGATTGGTCGTCAACCTGTAATAATTATTTCAGTGCTTTGTCTTGGCATAAGTACATTTCTGTTTGGTTTGAGTACATCAGTTGCTATGGCAATTGCGACAAGGTTTCTAGCTGGAATAGGAAATGGTAATTTAAAGGCATCATCTGGTGTTTGTTTATACATCATTCAGGTTTCTTAAATTTTTTAAAATGTCTATTGCTGTCCAAGGTGTCATTGGGACTTCAAAAGCTATGATATCTGAACTTTGTGACAAAACTAACCAGGTAATTGTCATCATTATTCTCAAATCAGAATTTCTTGGAGCTTCAAGGATGCATGGGGCCAGATGGAAAACTTGGGGGACTCTTATATTTTTTAACAGTGGTACTGCCATTTTGCAGCATTGAAATTTAAATAACAATTTTTGACCTTTCCTTTGAAACAATGTAATATTGCTACGTCTTTTGGCAGACATGTCCCTGTAGCCATCCCTGAGTTCAAAATTTCTGGTTCCACCACTGAAATGGTACTTTATGGATATCAGCACCTGCATGAAATCCTCTTAAAATAGCCTGTGAATAAATATTCACAAGTTCATGTTGTCTTCTGCCACAGCATACTTTCTTGGATTTAGTGTAACCTTCTCACCTTCCCCTACTTCTTAGACTTGCTCCAATTTTTCCGTTGCTTGGGCTTCCTTATTTTTTCTTTGCTTGGGCTTCCTGTGTCTTAACCGGAAGTGCCCGATTTGAAATCCGAATTTCAACACAGGGAGCCCTAGGAGCCCAAGAAACAGAAAAAATTAACAAACGATACCTGGAGCAAGTCTACCTACTTATGGGACTTAACTCAACTTAGATTGTTTCTTTGAAGTCACTAGGAATGTCGACTGTAACGTGTGCCTATACATCAGGATTAATCATTGGACCAGCCGTAGGGGGTGAGTATGGCAGTGTTGCTATGGCAATTGTGAGTGACCAATTAGCGTTAACGTTTTAATTCATATTCTAGGATTTCTATCAGAAACAAGTACAAAATATTCTGAAACCTTTTCAGAAGGTAAGATGGGATTTTTTTGTATTATTATTATTATTATTATGATGATGATGATGATGATGATGATGATGATGATGATGGTGATGTTGTTGTTGTTGTTGTTGTTGTTGTTGTTATTATTTCGATCAAATAAATAATAGCAGTTGCTGCCATTGCACCTTTCCTACGCAGGCGCAGTTGGTGTCGTCACGCAACGCCGGGTAGAAAGCGTTGCGTGACGACACCAACTGCGCCTGCGTAGGAGACTACACTGTACCCAACAAAATTTTGTTTGAACGTCAAATGATGGGTCTTTCTGCACGTACCGCAAACCTTTGTTCTGGTTAGCTTCGTGCTATTATATAACTTTTGTTAACTTTAGTCTTTTGTTATTTCTATTGAATTACGTATACTCTGACCCGGGTACGTGCTGAAGGAACCCAAATAAGGCAACAGTTTGATTTTGCAACACAGCATGTAATTAGTCGAGCCAAGTTGTTTAAAAAGAATTCAAAACCTCAGTGGTGGAGTTTAAAACGCAAAGCAATGCGTAGTTATCACTTCTTCGCTTTTTGATGAAGAAAATAATAACAAAGAATCAAAAAGAATGTGTCGATTCAACATTGGAAATTAAGAAGAGAGAAAAATATGACGTTTTGCGAGATCTTCACCCAATTATTGACAAATTCTCAATTTCGATCTTATTTTACAATTTTTGTCATAATTTCAATTTTGAAATCTTTTTGACCTTTTGGAGCATGGATTTTGTTCAGCACTCACACTGAAGTTGCGGAAGTAGAACTGGACTCAATTTCCGCGCCGCAACTGTTGCGCGGTGCAAGAAAACTGTTGTATGTCCAGGCTTTAATGAAGTTGTATTTCTATATTTGTTTGTCATTTCAGGCTCGTTTTTTGATAAGTATCCGTTCCTGCTTCCATGTTTGATCAACTCCGTCCTTCTTTTTTTTACTGCTGTCGTAGCATACAAATGGCTTCCTGAGACTCTCAAAAGCAGGTTCGTTTATACACGGGTGAAAAACGCATTGCGCATGCTGGAAAATTTGGCGGGAATATTCGTGGACGCGTTGGTGTATACAAATAATAGTACCGTCGATTCAACTGTCGTGCGAATTTCTCATGTATTCTTTGACCAGGGAAAGAGAACTGCTAAAGCGATGTTTTAAGAAAAAAATAAGCACTAACTTTTTACCGACAGCCTTAACTTTCAATATTTACTAAACCTCCGATGTTTTTTATTTAAAACTTCCGAGTATGCGCGATGTGTTTTTTTACCCATGTTGGTTCGTTAAGGTGACTGACTACGTTGGCACTGCGCATGATTTCGCGCATTACGTCTTAAGCAATGTCATAGCGCGCGGAGATTTCAGCGAACAGCAAAAATCATAGAAAAACTTAAGTTTTTGTACAAAAATCAGCTCCAAATTTATTCTAGTGGATTTAAATACTCAAAATCATTAGAGAATGAAGTAAAAATATTTTCTTTTTGGAAAAAATAGTGAGCGCTCGCTTGTTTTCGTCAACACAAATTTGAATCAAGCTCGCCCTACGCGTCATTTTTAAAATGGCGGCACTTCCGGTTAGCATTTTTTAACCCTTTTTAACAACTTCAAAGGCACAAAACCCTTCATTTTTGCACGGGACCCTATACTTTTTTTTCGTTTATTTAAAAAAACACTTAAAAATCTCAATCATATCAATTTTGCAAAAAAAGTTAATCATTCTAGCATATGAAAAAATTGATTTTTGTATAAAATTTTGCTCGACATGAGGACAATTGTGGTTGGTACTCGCGGCACCAAAGCCAAGGAATGAAGGTATTTTGCTGTTCTCACATCAAAAGTATTTATGCCATTTTGCAGAATACTCCATTAGCTAATATTTACGCAATTGTAGCCTTTGTAGAAATGTTATTTCCCTAATTCTTAATTTCTTTTCTATTCACTTCCGGTTGAGCGATTTTCGCATCAAAAATTCGGAGATAGGCATTCATACAATGCTGATTATCTCGAAAACGAGTGCGGGACCCCCCTTTTTTCTTTTCGTTTTTGGGATCAGCATTAAATTTCGTTTTAGAAAATTGTGGTTTAAACGATATTTAATTACTTTTTGCCAACGTAGTCAGTCACCTTAATTTGTAACATTCAACAAGAAATTCTCAAAAGTCAGTCCAGTGTTTTCTCAGACTCATTTTATTGTTCAACTCTTCTGTTGTAGTAAAACGAAGAACAACGAGAAAGAAAATTTTCTTGTTAATGGCTCAATATCGAAAGAAGATGATGACAAAAGAGGCAGAAACTGCAGCGAATGCCACAAAGTTAACGAATCTGAAAACATGGATATTGAACAGCCTATTTTAAACTCAGACGAGACACAAAATGCATCGAATGAAAACGATACAAATAACACGAAAAATGATCAAGAAACCTCAAATACTGACCCAGATGTGAGTTCAGAAAGCAAAGATGATACTCAAAACGTTTTAGGCAAACTTCAAAGCAATTCACAAGAGAGTGTAACACTCGATAGTGAACTTTCTCCGTCGAGCGTTTTGTCCAAACCAGAGGACGTCGAGAGCCTTGGCAGTAAGGACGAATTGCGAGCAAAGAATAAACCTGATTCGCCAGTAGCTGTATCTCATGTTGAAAACCACTGCAAAAACATACATGAAAAATGTAGCGAAATCCCTTCAGAAAACGAACTTAATGTAAAAACAGATCATTTACCAAGAGTTTCTTATCAATGCAAAAGTGGCAGTAATGTTCACTTTGAGTCTGTTGAAGAAGACTCGGAGAATGAGCGCCAGGAAAGACATCAAACTTTATCGTGTTGTAGATGCTTGACAAGCTGTAAGAAGCAAAGCAATCTATGGAAAATATTGAGGTAACTAAAACCTTCACGTCACTTTCACCTTTTCTTTTTTCTTGATCTTTTTTTACGTTCTGAAGGTGAAAGAAAGAGAAACTAATGAGAAAGAATCTCCCGTTCATTGTATTAGGTTCTGTAACTACCACAAAGCACCGTTTGGTGCTTTTTCTAGTTTCACATACGTTTCCCCCTCAAAAGTTCTCATTTTCAAACTTGTCGAGAGGAGATTTCCTCGCACGCTGAGTCTCATGTTAGCTTAGGAGTCTGTAAACGCGATTCGACACGTACGGCACGTACGTTAGATGATCAGGCGACCATGATAACGAGTTCAAAAATATTCCATCACGATTCCAAAATATCATCAATGAAGAGTGTTCCTGATGTGGTACGGGGATCCCTTCTCTGACCTCACTTTCTCTCACGGATAAAAGCCTAAAGCTAAGTGGATTAGAAAGACATATCGAAGACAAAAGGTTAAGCGCTCGAATAGTAAGGCTTTAATCCGGCCTACTTTTAATTCTTTCAGAAATCGCAACGCAGCTCTTATGGTGGTTATATATTCCGTCTTTTCATGTGCTTCCATTGGAGTGGACGAACTGGTGAACCTTTGGGCTGCGACAAGTCCAAGACTTGGTCAGTAAATGTTTGTGAAAGAAATACCTAATAAAGCAGTACATACAGTGGATTTATGTATGGCATTTAATTTTACGTTGCACGCTATTCAACTTGTGATGTCGTTGCATGCACTTATTTATATATCTTCTTATTTTATGTATATGTTGTATTTCTATAGTGTTTTTTTTTCTTAAGATGGTTTAGCAAAATACATTAGAATCTCATACGGTATTTGAAAGAGGCGTTCGAGACTACTGATGCTCGGACAGGCAACGTTGCTAATGCTGGTCGAAGCACTTAAAGATGTCCTGATTTTATCCGTTTTAACCATATTTTCCATTTGCAGATGGATTAGGATTTAGCACAAATTCCATTGGTACTTTTCATCTCATAACTGGTATAGTAATGACGATAGTGCAGCCAACTGTTTTACCCAAGGTAAGAGTCGGTCCACTTCGACTCCTGTTTGGTGATTGAACCTTCACGAGGGGCTACAACTATTCGACAAGCATCCTTTATAAAAACATTGTTAATTTTCCTATTAGAAGTCGTTTTCGTATGAGTGGGGAACTTACCGTACCGTACCGTAACTGTACCAGTATATATAGTGTCTATACAAACAGTTGAAATTCCTGCTGTAACCGTATCGTATCGTAAGCGTACAGTGTTCCCACTCATACGAAAACCACTCTAATATTTATGGTGTCTTCATTAAACTCTGTAAATGACTCCTCCATCAAACGATAGAGCACCTCCATTGTTTGGAAGTTAGACGGTATCTGTTCAAAGCTGCGTTAATCACGAGAAAATGTAAATCTGCTTGAGGTTATATGTCTGAGCTAGGTTCCATCGGTGCTTAGTGACAGTGAAGCCGTTGTTCATCAATATATATGGAATACTATATTATATTCAGTAGTAATTTAACAATTAGAAGAGCTTTTCACGTGCTCAGTTCAGTAATACAGCACGCAGGAAGTCACGAGAGCTCGAAAAAAGTGTAGAGAGAGCCGTAGGCGAGCGTTACTGAAGTGCTGTACTGCTGAACGGAGCACGGAAAAGGCTGTTCTATTTGTTTTATCTTATATTTGCTAATAAATTGTTTAGTAAATAAATATTTAATGAAAAAAGTTCGATTTTTCTCCGTACAGAAATTCGAAAGGCGCGCGCGCGGTCCAGCTCTTTCTGCTGGCGTTAGAACTGTGCTCCGTTCAATAAAACTAATAAAGCACTGCTTCTGACCAATCACAGCGTCCGTCCTATCCAAAACATATAAGAAATACCTAAAAGCGCTGCATGCTTCATTTTCTACTGTCCCACATATTTTACATTTATCCTTTTTTACAGATTGAACGAAAGTTTGGATGTCTAATGGTAAGTGTGTGACACAACTCAACCTTAATTTTTTATCTTGAATTGTTTCAGTATTGAACTAAGGCCAGTGTGTTTAATTGTATTCACAGAGTTTACAGTTACATGTTTTCGTTGGCATATTTTTTTCTGTTACTATGCCAGCCATTCGCATTGTCTACAACAGGTACTAGTCTTGCATTACCGTATTTACTCGTTTAAGCGCCGCGGCGTTTATTAAATTTTTGGGATTTCTGATTGAATAAACAACAGTGCTGCCCTCCAACGAACGTTTCTATCCAAAAAGCACCAACTCCGGCCGCCCATAACTTTGTTGCTATTCATCGAAACTACCGGCTCAAAATTTCAAATTCTGCTAACTTTGGTGTGCTCTTTTCAAATATTATATTTTTGTTAAATTAAAAAAAAATGAAAATGTCACGCAAGGGGTGAGAAAAACTCGTTGCTTTTTCCGATAAATTGAATATCCAATAATGTCACGCTAGGTCTATAGAAAACATGCAATGTGCAGGGATGGGCGCAGTACAGAGTTGCACCGTGTTTTCACCCCTGCAACAATTACGCGCAACATTTACAGTAGAATCGAGTTTTACTTTTACTGCGTAGCTGTTGCAGGGGAGGACACAAGCTGCAACTTTGTGTTGCAGTGTTGCCGGCAGTGTATGCCGAAAAGCTAAGGTACAGGTGTGTGCCTAACATTCAGGTTTTTTATGTTTCAGATCCAGTATAATTTGGCCTGTTCTGCTCATTTGTCTGGCGATAATACGCATTGCTACGAGTGGTGGTTATCTGTCCATATTTCTACTTCTTAATAACTCAGTCAATTCTGACTTGTTGTGTACTATCAATGGACTAGCTATGGCGTTAGCAAGCTTATTCAAGTATGTTTAGTATTCACTGTATAAGTCCTGGGTCACACTTTAGCACAAGTGCATGCAGCATACGCAGACACAGTATTGCATTTATCACACACGTGTGAAAGAAGACAAGCACAGAGTCTACTTATGTTGGTTGCTTAGAGTAGATTCCGTATGACTGTGAAAAGGGTACCGCACGCTCACGACACGGTTACGGCAGGAATTTCGAATGTATTTATAGACGTAACGGCACTGACACGGTCACAGCACGGTGCGGTAAGTTTCACACTCATACGAAAACTGCTACATGCCGCTGGCCGGTGTGAACCAATATAAGCCTAAACAAACTACTTTGAGTCCTAAGTCACGTTGCCGTCTTAGTTTTTGCTTACTTTGTCAGTATGAATCAGTATCACTTCCCTGGAAACATTTGAGAAAAAACGCGTTTTCTTGTTTGCATACACTTTTACATCACTTGCAAAGTAAAGGAATGTAACCTCTTCCGAGAAAGGAAAAAAGTTTTTGTTTTCAGGAACGTTAGCCTCCTCCACAGGCGTCTCTTTGTAATCCCAAAATTGTCGGGTTTCCTGTGTTGTTCATAGAGGGACTAGGCGCTAGTCCTCAGTCCCTCTCTTCTCATTTTTGAGAACAGGAAGCCCAATGCCCAAATATCACTGTTGGTGTTTGTTTGCGCGCAAATGATGCAACGACATTTAGTTGGACTTCCCCTCTTGATCCACGGAGTAGTCTAAGATGGGTTTCTGTGGATTAGGTGAGGAATAAGGATGATTTGGAGTGACAGGCAAGTTTCCCCAAAACTAATATTCGGAAAAGCCAAGGTCGGAAACTTGTGTACAGAATCCTATCTGAACCCCTGACAAGATAGGGTAGAAACTCGCATTACTTTTAATTGAAGTTCCCTTCACTACTTGTTTTTGTCTGTAGTTTTCTTGTATTTGTTTCTATTTCACAAATAGATTCTGTTTGGTCGTGTCTAGATGGGATCCTCGCAAACAAGGTTTGGTTACTTTTGGGGCTAGTTTAGGGCTTTGTTTTTACAAAGTCTTCCCTAATACTAACCCCAAGGTACTTGAGTGTTTATTTCTACAAAGTCTTCCCAAATACTAACTCTAAACCTAACCAAACCTTGTTTGCGAGGATCCCATCTAGCCACGACCATTCTGTTTTTCCATACAGACGCACACAGTAAAGTGGAATTTATTTGTGTATATTTATCAAAATAACCAATCAGAGCGCGCGTAAGATTCTATGACGTCAACTGTGCGTTTGTACTGTACTGTAATCGCACACTCGACCAATCATGGCGCGCTTTATTTACCAATTATTATATAATTGACTATCACACAATAATTATGTTACTTTACTATTTGATATTCCAGGAGTCTGGGTCCCTCTGTTGGTGGTAGTCTATTTGCATGGTCCATAAGTACCGGGAAAAACATTGGTTTTCCATTTAACATCAATCTCGCTTTCATCGTTTTTGGATTTATTCTCGTACTTACAGTGTTCACAAGCTGTTTTGTTAGCGAAAGCCTGAACGAACCCAAGCTAAATGACGATGAAATATTGAGGAAATCGGCTGAAAATTTACTGGAGACAAAAACATAATAGCAAGTCTACCATAATATAAATAAATCATATAAAAATAACAAGCATGGAAGCCATAGAACTTACCGAAGCATTGGCAACAAAACAAATTTGCAAAAACAAGATATATCGCTAGAACATATATTTATCACTGTTTTTTATAAATGAATACTTATGGGAAAATATATATATTTTTAATGTCGTCTTCAAATGAGCTTTTTCATAATTTATGCACAATTTCTCAATAAAAATAAATCAGTAAGCATTCGCTTTTATATATTCAGTTTTATAAACCGACGTAGTCACTTTAAGCTTTTCAAAGAACTTTAACCAAGAGACCATAATACTAAGAGAGCAAAACTCAGTATTGATGTCTGTGCGATGTTCGTGGCGCCTAAGGCTATTTTTAGTAACTTCGCCATAGCGCGCTTAAGGCCCTCAACCAATAGAATTTGATTTTTGACGTGCGCGCGGACGGGACAGTTTGAATTCTATTGTTTAAGAGCCTTGCGCGCGTGATGGCGAAAATACTAAAAATAGCCTTAGGCGCCACGAACATCGCACAGACATCAATACTGAGTTTCGCTCTCTTAGTATTATGGTCTCTTGCTTTAACTCTATTTATAGAAATACCGCGCGATATTATAAACGATAACGTAAGTATGGTTTTATAGTATTAAAATAATTAAAGAGTAATGATGTTTTTTTGGTGATGTGAAATGTAAACTTTAGGTCTACGTCGATTGAGCTTGTTACTATGTGAAAACGCAGACTCGACTCGACACTCCATTGGTGTTAACCCTGGGTTAAACCTAAAGAAAACCATTGGTGTTAACCCTGGGTTAAACCTAAAGAAAACCATTGGTGTTAACCCAGGGTTAAACCTAAAGAAAACCATTGGTGTTAACCCAGGGTTAAACCTAAAGAAAACCATTGGTGTTAACCCAGGGTTAAATCTAAAGAAAACCATTGGCGTTAATCCTGGGTTAAATCTAAAGAAAACCATTGGTGTTAACCCAGGGTTAAATCTAGAGAAAACCATTGGTGTTAACTCAGGGTTAAATCTAAAGAAAACCATTGGTGTTAACCCAGGGTTAGCGTTTACCCATTTTCGAACCTAGCGCTGATCTGTGAAGTCTGCGAGCCTGTTTAGTCACGTAGAGTGGCTTAATTGGCATGAGTATAGTGCGAGAGAAAGTTTTTTTCTGCTAGAGGTAGAGGTAGAGGTGGTATGCTCTCTAACGATCGGGGATCGCAAAACAGAACGCAGCCTTTGTTTGGACCATCTTGCATCAGACCCGTGCCCGGGTGACTTGTATGAATGAAACGATGTCCTTTTTTAACCATTCCTAATACTATCTATTCTGATACGATCCTACAATTTGTGGTTGCCCAGCAATACCCTCAAATCGTTGCTGTACGCCCCAGTTTGATGACGCATATCCGTAACCTTCACTTCCGGTAGGCAGAGGTTTGTTGGAATAGTTATACTGTGGAATTATGGGTAATGCGCTGGTAATAAGATGAGTAGAGTAACAAGTGAAAGTTGATCTCGTTGGGTAGTAGATCTCGGATAGACGGGGATCCGGTGCTCGATCACGTGAGAATTGAGAACTAAACGTGTAAAGAGTCTCGAGGCGAACTTCCTCGTTAGGGCGCGGGAAATAACCAGCGTATTGATATGAGGGTGATTTCACATATGCATCGTAATCAACGTATTCGCAGGGATGGCAAACAGCGTTGTGAGCCTGAGAATTACCCTGCATTGGGTTATCTGGATGTTGACTAAACGTGGCCGTTTTTGCCTGTTCTTGAAAAAACTGGTTTAAGCTTTTATCATAGAAAGGATGATTGGTTGCTGTCGGTAATGCCTTGGGCAAGATTTTTCTGCATCCAAAGTGAGTCTCATTATTTTCCTCGCTTTCTTTTTCGGTGGGTTTGTGTACAGTAGGGGTCTGCTGGTTTGGTTGTAAACTAAAAGCTTCAAGTATTACTGGATATTGGCGACCATTTACTTCTTCATTTGCAACAACTGCAGCAACTTGTGTGGGTCTTTCACCATTTCCACTTGATTGAGTGTTGGATGGCTGTTGTTCTGAAGGGGGTGGTAGCGCAGAGGAACGATTTCCATCAGGGGAGAGGAGGTCGTTACAGGACATATCGAATTGTTTGAAATTCGATAAGTTTTAGGATAAGAAACTAGCTGTCGATCGGGAAGACTTGAAGAATTCCTTGTGACTGGTGGAGAAGTCGTTGCAGAACGCCTTAATTCATCTGAAGGTCTTGAGCGTTTGGACGACGACGAGCTGTCATGTTTGCTTTGAGAATGGAGTTGCTGTCGTTTGGGAAGGTCTGGCAGTGAAGAAGACTTCCCTGCCACTGGTTGAGAAGTGGCAGAAAGCTTCAAAGGTCGAGAATTTTTAGTCGACGAGCTTTGATGTTTGGGAGGAGAAACTTGTTGAAGTCCGTCGGTAGCTGAGGAAGATTTCTCTGTAACTGAAGAAGTTGTGTTGGCACAACGCCTCAAAGGTCGAAAACGTTTCAACAGCGAGCTTTCTGGAATAGATCCTTGTACTTGCTTTGTTTTACCATCAACATTGATAATTGCTTTCTGTATGTCGTTCGTGGAGAGACAAACAGGAGTTGATTTTAACACTGGAGTTTTCGGTTTAACTCCCTTACAAATACTATAAGTGTTATTGAGATGACGCTTCCGTTGTGTTCCTCTCAAATAAGTTTTCCGAGATTTTCTTTTTGAACGGCGTAACACCGTGTTGTCATGGTTACCTTTGGACTTGCCATCCGACGTATTTTCTTCAACCGTGACATCGTGGCGTGACCCTTTGTTGTCATATTTACCCATGGACTTGACATCTGACTTATTTTCTTCAAGCGTGACACCTTGGCGTGACACCTTGTCATGGTTTTTCTTCATTTGACTATCCGGTGTATTTTCTTCAACTGTATTATAATCCAACCTTTCATTGCATTCTAACATTTGAACGTCGGGTTTTTCAGTAGTAGCTTTCATAGACGGCGTTTTTGTATCTTTTGTTGGATTATCATGAAAGGGTGCGTTGCTCTTTGGCAAAGTTCTGTTCTGTTTTTCTGAAGTAACGGCATCAATATTCGTTAAAAGATTCTTTCCTGGTCCATCAAAAGGCTTTTCGATCTGCGTCACACTCTCCGATATTTGGCTCACAGTCCTTGAATCCGCATTTGATTGGCTGACTGGCATCAAACAAGAATTTGATTGGTTGATTGTTTTCAAGTTTTTGTTCAATTGGTTCACAGTCCTTGAACTAGTGTCTGATTGGCTGACCGGTATTAAACAAGCATTTAATTGGCTGACTGTTCTAAAACTAGCACTGGAGGGGTCAACAGTCTTTGAAATTGCACTTGATTGGTTTACAATTGTCACACTTGCATCTGATTGGTTAACAAGAGGCCTTGAACGAGCATCTGATTGGTTAACAGGAGGCTTTGAGCTAGCACCTGATTGGTTGACAATTATCACACTTTTACTTGATTGTGTAGCTGCGGTTTGTTCTTCTCGGAGAAAAGAATCTTTAGACAGTTTACCAGCCTCATCTGTTTTAACACTAGTTTTAAACCTCTTAGTTGCCGTTGCTGGTTCACTGGAAACATGTCGCTTCTTTTCTCCAGTGATAAATTGTCGTGACAATCTCTCCCCGTCTTGCCTCGGATAAACGGCAACCATTGGATGGGAGTTGACAAAATTCAAAAGTTTTGATATCTGAGTGTCCATTTCCGGGGAATTACCATTGTTTGTTAAATTTGGACTATTTTCTTTTTCCAGCTCATTTTCCATGGGATTACAAGACATTTTCTGCTTGTTTTCACCGATGTCATTGCACCCAATCATCAACCGTGGCTGAATTACAGTGTCTGCCTCAGTTTCACAAAAGTGTCGTTTTTCACATCCCTTTTCCACCGTAGCAGAAATATTTTCTTTATCTAAACTCTGTTTCTGTTTGGTAACTTCCATTGATATGTTATCTGTACAAAATTGTTCATCTTGGATTTGTTTCTGTCCATGTGTAATACTATCGGTGGATAAATCCACACTTAAAATAGAAGCCGCGTCCAAATAATCCAATTTTTCGTTATTCTGACTGTCGACTTCAGTGCGTATCGCTTGCGCTTCTATTGTGGAAGGATCATTTTCAGTAGCTTTTTCTTTGCTCAATGGTACACTGTCGATGCGAAAACTGCTGCTCCCTTGACTGTTTTGTTGATCATTTAAAACTGCACTTTTCGTTGGTGGCTCTCGTATACTCCTTACATCTGTAACAAGACATATTGACTGGTCAATAACTTTCATATTGACCTGTTTCTGTTTATCACATATGTTTTGAGCACCTCCGGTGAATTCCAAAGCAATAAATCCATTTGGTATTGGCGAGGACTTTGTGGAAGGCAATGAAATCTTCTTCTGAGGATTTTTTCTTGATCTACGAAAACTATCGTGATCAATGTCTCGGTCTATACTTGGTGTATTTGACGTAGTTGAGCTTGGGCTATCAGGTCTAGATGGTGGTGATGGTGGTACGTCGGTTACCACTATAGAAGATGGGCTAACATGGAGTACTTGGATGGTATCGCCACTACCTGTATATATAAAGAAATTGCCATGTCATCTTCGGGAACTCGGAGGTATCATTCTGTCACTCGTGTCTCGCTTCTAGAAAAAATACCCCTGGCGGTATTGTAAATATTAAAGTAATTCTTTATTTTTACTGGATGCTGATTGGTCTACTTGATCAGGTCGACCAATCACACGCGAGAGAAACCTTTACTTTCATAGCAAGTTCTAACAACGTTCCAAGGGGTATTTTTTCTGCGAGCGAGAAACGACCGACAGAATAATACCCCATGTATGGTTCCCGAGGATGTTATCATGTCAAAGAGGCGGAAAATTAAACAAGAGACAGGGGGTGTATAGAGAAGGCCCCAGAAAAACTTCAAGGAAACGAAAGGAGCTAGAGTTAGAGAGTTAGACTTACTCTCGTCAGTCGAGACAGAATACAAGACGTTGTCGTCGTACGAAGGTGCTGGAGTTTCTGTTAAAATAATAAAAAGAAATTACAAACCCTACCCCTATAAGAGATTTCGCCAACGTGTAAAAGTAAACAGAGGTCAAATACAGACAAAATACGTACAAGAATATCCATGGAAAAAGAACAGCGGCGAAGATATTGTGTAGATATGAGTGGAATGCAAGGATTTCTCATATGGAATAGAGTAAACTGAGATCTTTACCACCTTTCGGTTGTTTTCATCATTTTGTAAACAAACGTTCGTACCATATAAAGGCCCGGCCAAACGAGAAATGTTGGATGACCCAACACCATCCAACATTGTTAGACGATCCAACATTGTTGGATCACCCAACAAATTCTTGGGTGGCCAAACGGCATCCAACATTGCCGTAAAACAACAACCGGAAAGTCTATCATGGTTTATAAAATCACCCATGCGTGCGTCCAACATGTTGGAAGGACCGGCCAAACGGATCCAACATCGCACATCCAACACGAGAACAAAAGAAATGTTGGATGATGTTGGATAGAAAGTTTGACGGGCTTCAAACTCCATCCAATTACATGTTGGGTGCTCCATCCAACACCATCCAACACCATCCAACAAGATGGCCAAACGACAAAATGTTGGATCGTCCAACAATGTTGGGTGGTGTTGGGTCATCCAACATTTCTCGTTTGGCCGGGCCTTAAGGGGATGTTTACATGGCACTAGCATCATCCTAACACTAGGATCATCCTAGCAGGCGAATCGTCCTACCTGCTATACATTTACTGCATTCTGTTTATACGTGGAAATTTGTGTCTTCACAGGATCGATGATTCGCCCGCTAGGATGATCCTAGTGTCATGTTAACACCCCCTTAAACACGAGTATTATCAACAAAAGCTTTTATCAAATATTTCCATAGTTGTTTTAACCCAGTAAACTATGTTCAGCTTTCTTCTCTCGTGAATTACGCAAAAGCAATATACCGGGAAATACCGCGTTTTGCAGTAATGTATGCGCGTGCATACTTGTAGGCAACATACATAAGACGAAATGTAAACATTTGGAACTGGTCTATAAGACTTGATGGAATTCCACAGGCAAGCCCCGCTTCTGAAAGGATTGTTTGATCTTCCCAACACAAAATTTCACTAACTTTTGTGACATTTTTACAATTAAAAGTCCCTGAAAATTCAGTCTGACCTTGAAAAATGTTAAGCCTTAACATTTTTCAATATTCGGAATATTCCCTGACTTTTCCAAGGTCAGTGGAAACCCTATTTTGCATGCCCTTTTATTCGTTCTCCTTGGGGGCAGAAGGCGGACGTATGATTTATCCCTAGCCCCACCCTCTTGGTGTGTCAACCGAACAACAAGAGGTGTAACTATACACTACCTTCTTCAGTGGATGAAGAATAAAATAAATTGCTGTAAGGCTGTACAGAAGATTCGAACAGATTATCAGGCAAGGTTTCATCTTGTGAATCTACATGATCAGTGGAACGGTCATCACTATCACTCTCGCTTCTCATTCCTGGGGAGTCTTTATATCTGTGCAGTGAAGACATCAAATCATGGATGAGTTACCAAATGGATAGGTAATATTGGTATTCATTACGTATCCCACACTGTGGACTTCCTGTGGTAAGTTCAGATCGAGGCTAATACAGGTGGAATTGCAGTGATACTATATATCTTTAATTCAGTTTGCTGATTTCCCTGCATTAACCTCGATCTGATGTTTCCACGTCACATTAGATACGGAGCGAATAGAGCAGTTTTCGTATGAGTAGAAAACCTACCGCGCCGTATAAGGGAGTGTTTACTTGACACTAGGATCATCCTAGCAGGTGAATCATCCTACCTGCTATCATTTACTGCATTCTGTTTAGTAGGATGATCCTAGTACCCGAAGTGAAGACACAAATTTCCATGTAAACAGAATGCAGTAGAAGTATAGCAGGTAGGATGATTCGCCTGCTAAGATGATCCTAGTGCTAGGATGATCCTAGTGCCATGTAAACACCCCCTAAGTACCGTGACAGTGTCAGTGTCGTGATGTCTATAAAACATTCGTAATTCCTTCCGTAACCGTGCCGTGTGTTGACTGTGCCGTTTTCCCAGTCATACGATCGAAAATTGCTTTAGTTCTTATTGTTTGCAATTTGAAAGCATAAACTTGATTTACTTTCATGGAGATTCATCTGTACTGGTGGATACCATAGCGTAAATGTTGAAACTGTGAATACTCAGTACAACAAATTGAAAACTTACTTGAGCTTTAAACTGCAATCACGTGTCTTGGGGAATTAAAAACCCAAGAGAGCATGACTGCAGTCATTGTGATCAAGATCCTAGTTAGAATCGAAAGCTCAAGTAAGTTTTCAAATTGTTGCCTGAGTATTCAAAGTTTAAACATTCACGCTATGTTAAACATAAGCTGTCAGTCTACCGTGGTCTGTTTTTGTGTTGTAAAGCGCCTAGAGCAGATTTGGATAGGCGCTATATAAATGTCATGTATTATTATTATTTCTTTTCTACAAACCTGTCAAGGTCACGACCGTGTTGTCCATCGTGACGGAATCCTGTTGCGAAAGGATTATTATCGATTTTTAATTTTGTGATCTGAAAGAATAAAAGAAATTTAAACTTCGACGTCTCTTGGAATTTAAATGGAAAAGAAAGTTGTTAAAATCTTTCTCTCTTTTCCTCTTCCTCGACTTTCTCTGAAGATCGTGATACCTGGACTATTCACGCGTTTTCTATATGTGGCGTGGTGCTCACACTACCACCCCCACCCCCCCCCCACCCCCCCCCCCCCCCAACCCCAACCCCAACCCCCCTTCCTTCCTAGATGTTCAAGGGAAAATAAAAAAGAAATGTCAGCTGAAATAGTATAGCTGGATATTTTCTGCATATTGCCACCGAACCTCTTCGCAACTAGAATTACAACGTACAGCGAGTGGTCGATCCAACCCATTTTGCATTGTTGCACACAACAGTAATTGTTCTGTATATGTCGACATACTTCGGCTATCGCGCACAACAGCTACAGAAATAGAATCGAGTTCTGTTTCGATAACACTGCGCGCCAAGTGACTTTCGTTTCAGACCTGAAACGTCTACGTCCGCCGAGTTATAAATTTAACCTTTGTTAACATAAAGCAAGCGTCTGCGCTTTCAAGTCAGTTTTGTGCGCGATATTACAAGAAATGTTGCATTGTGTGTCCGTGATCAGTTATTCTTCATTTGATATTCCAACATTTATTTTACCTGTCTGTTCATGTAGGCTGTCACTGCAATAAACTCGGTTTCTTTGAAGGAGAAAGTCAAGATATTGTCTGTAGTTTTTATTGTTGAAGTCTTCAACCGTCATCACAGACACACGAGGGACATATCGACACATTGACTCTAGCAGGATCTAAAATCGGGAAATAAATGGATTTTTATTCAGCGCGAGTTTGACTTACGTTTACGCGCAGATTACGTATGAGTACATGCGGAAACGGTACGTGATACGTTATGACTTACGCCATACTGTAAGAACAACTATTTATTTAAGTGTCAAATGTGTTCTAGCCCTTGCGCAAATTAACTGGAGGACACTGTACTCTCACACACTAACACTACATTCTAATATTCTATGCAGACAATTCTCAGCTTACTACTTCCTTTTTGCTGCACGAGAAGAAGAAAAACCCTCGAAGCAAGGGAGAGAACAACCTGACAGACTCAAGTCACATGTGATGCCCCGTCCCGGAATCGAACCCGGTACCAGAGGTGACAGACTGGTGCTCTCAACGCTCGGCCACCCTTGCTTCCAATTCGTGACCATTCGTTTGAATCCTGATAAGGATATCTTCTGTACCACCATTGTGACTTTACCTTGTGTCCGTCCACTTAAGTATCCCACTTAGAACACTTAGAACCCAGTGCCAGCGAGGGGTTAAATAACAGTAGATTTCGCTTGACAGGCGCTATTTATTTATTGATCTAATTAGTGTTGGCCGAGCGAAAATGAGGCACTACTGGTGTTGGCACATGTAAAATTTTAACTTTTGTCGAACCCTAGCCTGCGTAACAGCCGAACAAAACCCTGGTTTAGTTTGTTTGCCGACTAGACCAGGTTTTTTTTCAGCTGTAACGCAGGCGAGCGAACCCAATTAAGATACTCACGTGACCACCAAACTTTGTACGAGCATGATCGTTGGTCAGTTTGACTTTGTGGAATTTGATGGGATTTTTTAACTGACGGCCTGGGAATGGTCCCTCGGGATGCATGTAAACCCCAACGGGTTGCAAAACCACGAGGTGGGTTGTTCCAGATGCATTCCACCGATTGTCTCTTTCGCTGTATTTGTACCTTTTGTCGTCTGACGGACATATGTCTAATAGCAGCACGTACATCTGGTGAGGGTTGAGACCTTGAAACGAGAGTTCAAGGTATGGAAACATTCGCCTTAAAGTAAAAAGTTGCATGTCAGTCATACCGATCATATAATATGACGTACTGGTCACGTGACATGCCGTACTGATCACGTGACATGACGTACTGATCACGTGAAAAGTTATATATGATGATCGCCGCGTGGGAAAGCATGCACTGTTCACTGCTATCGAACTCTCACGCTATCTCACATCAATACAAGTTTGTGTTTGATCTTGAAAATTACCGTCGGTTACTATAGTTACCATCGTATTTCTACTCTCTTTTCATTTCCCTTACGAACAGAGTGAAAAGAAACAATCCCGCCGAGAGATGGGCACGTATTAAGAGAAGTACGCTTATTACAGAGGGAACTCTTTATTGATAAAATACGGAAAATGTCACGATACTAAACACAAATGCAGTACTTGCTTGCGCGTGTTTATCTGATTCGCCTATCATTTTGAAATCTGAACTACGCTGGTGTGATAAAGAGGGCCAAAAGAATAAAGAAAGAAAAGTATTAATGTGGATGTTTCTTGGTGTTGCAAGGCACCTGAGGCATGAAGACAATAAAACAATAGCCAAGAACAAAGAACTTGGAATAAAACAATACCCAAAATCCTCTTAAGAAGAAGACATTAAGAGGAAACGAACCCGCCACCGCGGTTGGGTATCAACACCTAGGGGGCCGTTTCTCGAAAAGCCAGATAACTTATCGGACCGCTTGCCGGATAGTATATCAAAGCGCGCGCTATTTTTTAAATCCCTATGACTTCACTCTAGAATTTTATCCAGCTCTTTCTCTAATAACCGCACTTCCTTCCCCGACTACATCCGCTTCAGATAAAGTGCGCCGAGTTGTTAATTATTCCAGTCCAACTAATGAAAGTAATACATCGTTGCGAAGAATGGTTTTAAGACCGTGACTTCTCTCTGAGTAGACTTCTAGCACATAAACACTATAATATCCCCGGAGACAATATCTGGGAAGTTTTAACATGTTTTATTATCGATACAATGAAAAATTTACATAAAATGCCACAGCCGCCAGAGGTCATGTCAAGAGTTGTCATTCATGTCTGTTTAAGATTACCGCCTGGAGAGTTCACACTTTCGCTTTTAATTCATTTTTTACGAGATTTTTGCCTCGAACCAAACAAATCCACGGAGACGAATACTAAAGTTCGAATGATCATTGTAAAAACTGTTACAGCCACGGAGGTGAAATTCATTTAGTGTTAAGGGTTTTCGCGGGTAGAATATAACACTGACACCTTTCAAATGTGTCTCAATCTCCCTGGCAAAAGCCCGCCATTACGGATCAAAATACCTCGACGTTTCGACGTCGACTTGGCTCCTAAAACACACTCCAAACGAAATGTTCTATTTGGATTTACATACACAAATGTTAATGCATGTGGGTTATCGTTCAAATCGAAATGATTGACCAAAACATTAAGCATTGAGTGCAGGCAATGAATCGCATTGACAAGGAGAAAAGCCCCACTTTTAATCGCTCTGTTATGACATACCTGGCACAATGAGAATTTGATTTCAGCACGAATTGATGTGAGCTTTAAAGCTATCATTCCACAATGAACGATAGCAAGGAGATACATCGTGTTTTATTGCTTACCTTCCAGGTTTTGTAATTATCATTTCGGTGCCAAGATCATTGAACTTCTTCCAAAGATCTTTATTTTCAAGTGTTACTCGAATACCGTTTGTCTGTACGGGCTCCTCCATGGCTATGCTGGTCGTTCTTGACTTGAATCAATGTAAAACTGTAGACTCATGAAAGATGTAAATTACCAAGCACTCTCCTTGACAATCAACCCGACCTGGGCGATCGTGTTTCACTTCGAGGTGTTACTATCTTCGAGGGCGATGATAGGCTCCAACTAATGCGGCTGGATCCAATTTCCTCTCGCGCAAAGGAAAGATGACTGACATTCGTTGACAGCGGAAAATGTGCGTATCAACGTCTTGCCACAAAACCGTAGATTTAAAACAATTGTAAATGAATCAATCATTAACGCAGAATAACAAAAGAAGCAGCAAAGGTGTTGCAGTGCATTTTTATGCTTTGCCTCCATTGAATACCAAATTACAGAAATTATGAAATTGTCACAAAGATTACGAGGTCACTAGTCTTTTAGACACTGATAGACAGACTTTTTATCTTTGTAACTTTTAGGGAATCATGTTACAATATGTAACATCGAATGGACAAAGCGCTTTATAATCCCAGGTATAATTGAAGAAAATGTATTTAGATTTTTATAACCGTTTATATAATAGAAATCAAACACGAACACATAGCAAGAAAACATCGTGTTTTTACCCTCGAGAAAATCACTGAAGACAAATCATACACATTAAACTAATTAAATATGCAAAATTCTCGACTATTCACTTAGTTTTCACACCTATAAATTTGTTGTCATTTGAGACTGCCAATCACAGCGCGTTAAATAGAATTTCAAAGGCTCCGATCGACAACAAAAATGATGCTTTTAAAAACGTTCCCGGACACTTGAGAAATTGAATAATACTTGATTTAAACCCCAGGTTGTTTTTATTTACACAGACACTTTTAATTTCAGCGATCGTCTACCATCACTGCTGAGTTAGAACCACGTCTCACGGGGTCGCGTTTGTTAGGGCCCGATTATATGAACCGTGCTGGCCCGGTTAAGTGGGCTGACTTTTGTTTTCTGGCCCCAGGGAAAAGAAAACAGAAGAAATCAGCCCGCTTAACCGGACCATCCCGGTTCATATAATCAGGCCTTTAGGGCGGTGTTACACGAGACGATTTTTAACGACGATTTTCCGCGCAATGTTGCAACAACTTGCGATATTTTGTGTTGTGAGTTTCTTACTTGGATTCAAAACCTCGCAACGCGCTGCCGAAGCGAAAATTGCAAGGAAAATCGTTCTAAGTGTCATGTTACACGAGAAAGATTTTTAACGCAACGCCGTTGCGCTTTCCCATGGATTTCAAGACTGACTTGAAATTGGCCTTGATGAGCCGTTCACACACAAAATAATCTCAAGTCACACTGAAGTCTGACTTGAGGTCCTAGTGTGAACCCAACCAATGACATCTCACTAGTGAACCAGTTTGTTTTGACAGCTCTGGAGGATTTACATAATAAATTGGAAGCTTTTAATATGGATTTTCTCCATTTATTGGACAAATGCAAGCATGGGAGAATCTAGGCGATTTTGCTCGACGTAAACAGAACGGCTTCAGTTCGATTATGTTCGATTATTATTGAATTCGGCCTGGATATCCGGAATTAACAATGTCGCAGCAAATGTCATCGGCCTCAATCAAAAAAGACTCTTTGTTTAACGAGGATATAACAGGTAAAGCAAAGCTTTTTTCCAACCTGGTTCTCAAATCCTGAAATAAATACACATTGATAATCGGTAAAGAAACATAAAGTGTTTATGAATCCCAACTGGCAAGGAGGCAAACCAGTTGGCTAATCTACGAACTTACCTCGATATTGATAATTTCGGATATCATAAAACCTCACCCAATAATCGAAAAATCGAACGACCGAAGTTTGGTTTATTGTTATTGTTGCTCGGCTTTGTCGAAAGCGGGGGGAGCCTTCCCTCCCTTCCATGCAGCACTCCCATCTCCGCGGTCCCTACACCCCCCGCAACCAATCCGTCTCTGGTTGGGAAGCAAGGAATTTAAGTGTACAATGCGATGGTAGTGTGTGTGCGAGTACAGAGCCCCAAATTATTGGACACTTGAATAAACAGTTATTATTCGTTATGTTGGCACATGAATGATAAAGGCTTACGGCACATGAAATACAGTTTTTGCGACTGTCAGTGGCAACCTGTCTAGTCTCCCTCGCAGCCGCTCCTAGTGTTGTCACGCAAGGATTCCTGGGAGCGGCTGCGAGGGAGACTAGATCATTGATGGTTCAGGGTTGGTTTGCGAATCACCAATGTCTTTATCAAATTAAGACTGAGTCAGAAATTCATGAAAAAATCAACATCAAAGTTTCTTTATTGTTGGAAATCGAACACTCGACTTCGGTATTCTAGTCTGACATGACAGGTAGCCTGTAGTGTTGCCGTGAGAGAAAGATAAAGATAACACTACAGAAGCGCTGGGGTTGCAGAGGTGAATAGAAATGCGTACAGCATTCCTCATTTTGCTTTTGTTCTTAACACCGTCGCGCGCGCTAATATACCTAATTTTCCGTATGCATGATTGAAAACGGCGGGATATTCACGTGATGGCCAATTGCAATGCCCTTGTGAATCATAACAAATGTAACTAAACGGTTACGGAACGGCACAGTTACGGCAGGAATTTCGGATGGTTTTATAGACAACACGGTAACTGCACGGCACAAATATTAGTTTATATAGCTAGTTTATATTTACAGAAAACGAAATTTTATTTAGCCTCCATTCTCAGTGTAACTTAATTATATTTCTATACGTTTATTGCACAAGTTTTGTATTTCTATATTTATATATATTTCCTAAAAACAAACTATTTTAATTGTAATTGTAATTATAATGAAATACATCTGAACGAGAAATAAACAACAGTTCAGTTCAGTTCAATTTATTAACACTTTTTATATTGATTCTTGTTTATCTTAATAGTATTATTGTAGTTATTTAGGCACCGAAAGCCTTCTGAGACGTTAACCGTGGATAAATAAAGTTAATTGATTGACTGATTGATTGATTGATTGATAATCGCGTTATCCCGACTCGTTGTAGCGGCACTGGGCAAAACGAGTCCTAGCTGGCTCATGGTAAAAATTGTTCTATAAAGTGAATCTAAGGTTACAGTCAAACAAATGTAAAATCATTCAGCTATGACTATTTTTAGATCCATTATGTTTCATTCCAATTTTTCTCTCTTAATATTTAATTCGTAGATACACTTGTACGATTTTCACTTAAAACGTATCCCCAGAATAGTTCATGGTAAATCAATTAGCCAACAACCCCTGGTACTTGCATGTGTACGCGGTTTTAAAAATATGCCTTTTCAACCACCCAACTTGGTGGTATACGAAGAGGGACGACATTTCGTTTTGAAAACAAATTCCGCTTTCAATTATAGATTACCGTCAAAGGTTTGATCACCATGATGGAGACTTCACTGTGAAAATCGCAGTTTGAGTCACCGCATCTAAATCTGTGGCATTCTAAAGTTCCAAAGCAAATGTTGCTCGTATTACCACTCCACGAGCAACATTTGCTGCGAAGAAGAGGCCCTCTCTACTCTTTGTAACAAAGTAAATTTGTCGCACACGGAGTTGTGACACGAGCAACATTTGCTCGTAATATGTTGTACGATTTTGTTACGCTTATGTCTGAAAGTCACAGTTTGAGTCGTCGCAATCTGTGGAGTGACTGGTTATATGTTGCTGCAATAATGTTTACATGTATATGTAAGAGTATCTTTAGATTCGGCATATGAAAAGTTCAACGTTTGATTAAAAAAAATTTTTTTTTGATTCACTGTGGAGTGACTGGCTATGTTATTCCAATAATGCTTACATGCAAGAGTATCTTTACATCCGGCATATGAGGAATTCAACACCGTTTGAATTAGGTCAAAGACTTTGGAATCATTCTAGTTTCCATCTGCCGCTCTAGCTCATTTCAAACTTTAGTTATAGCAAGCCATACTATTCGGACGGTTCAGCCTGTATGTAGAATACTGAAGACAGTTCTAAATCAAACCAGCAGTTCCAAATCTATCTAAAGGTCGAACCTTTTCACGTATTTCATTACAGCAATTTGGTACGGTTCATGGCTGGTACGGGCCTAAAATAAATTCAATTCTACAAAAGTTTGTTAGTTTGTGAGCAAGCCACCAACTTTTTGTGTTTCCGTAGAGTAATCTCGTTTCACATTCTGTACGTCAAGCATCATCATTTTGCCACTCGCGATCGAAAGACTCGTGTTCTCCTCCATCGAGCAATGAGGAGGAGAACCGGATGATTTATTAAAACAAGGTAAACAAAAAAGTAAATCTTGTGACCACTCTTTTGTTTGTCGTGGACTAACATATGCCATTGTAATTCCTGCAAAGATTTCAACGAGTCGAAAAAGTGACTGAAAAACGATCCAGGGTACTGGCTTTGGTTTGGCATTGGCTTCAGACCGGTACATATTGTAGACACCGAAGATCGAGTACAACTGCAGTGCACAGCATAGTAGTCCCAGAGCTGCAGTTAAATAAGTGATTTTAACAAGTTTGGAGACGTTTGGAGTGTATGGTCTTCCTCGTCGATTTGGGTGACGTCGAGACCTTTCAAGGCTCTGGCCAACTGTTAGTGAACCCATACAGGATACGCGAAGAGCGCTTTGATTGACATGTTTGATAATCTTCTGTCCAGTGTACAGGAAGGACGTCGACAAAACAATACTAAATACGATGTAAAACACTTGACAAATAAGAGAAAGTGCTCGCCAATCAGCGTAAAAGAAAATGACGAGTTCGATGAAGAACGCTAGCACAAAATGAATGGTTACAATGAAAAGTAGAAACTTCCAGTTTTGTATCTTCCCATGATAAAGTTTCATCTTGGTAACTTGTAGGAATAAGAGATGTATGAATGAGAACGCAGCTGTAAGGCACGGTAAACCGATAGCAAACAGAAGTCTTGATACGATCACGTCACACTTTGGGGTCACGTGACATTCAGGCGACTCGTAAGGATTGATGAAAAGAAACAAAGCTCTTGACAGGCCAAAGACAAACAACAAGGAACTAATAAATACCGACATAACACGACGATGTCTTTTCTTCTCTCTACTGACACTTACTATCGACCATAAAGCATAAACAGCTAACAGTAGGAACAGGCATCCAAGTCCGATCCAGTGAAGGCCCCAGCCCCATTGCCACGTGGCGATAGCTTCGGGCCAATCTGGGATGGGCTCGGCGTCAATACCAGGTGAACCTTCAGGTTCGGGCCTCGAAGAATTTTCAGGTTCTGCAGTAGTGTATTCAGGGATAGACGGCTCAGCCATCTTGACCACTTCTCCAACTGTGAGAAAAATACAGAAAAAATAAAAATGAGCCAATTAAATAAAATCCGGCACTGAATGGCCGGGGATTTTACAGCGCAAAGCCCAGCAATGATGTATTTACATGCTTTTGAAATAGCAATTATCCAATCAGCATCCGACGATTCTCTTTTCTTTAATATCTATTACCTATTGTAGGCACTAATTGGAGGATGGAGAGACAAAGGGTACGCGAATACATGGTTCACATGTACAGTTTCAAGCTTCGCGCTGTAATTTTCCGAGTCCAGGAGTGCAAGAATGACAATAAAATGAATCCACTACTTTTTCTAAAGTTACTGCACATTGGCAACATATTGCAGTTATTGTCAAAAACAAAAACAGAAAAACTATGATTCTTTGTTCGTATTACAAAAGAACTACCGTGAATGAGTCAAGGTAGCGTCAGCCACGAGATTTAAACATGAAAATAGTGTTGGATATGAGAGTTTATAACCCATCGATAAATTTTTACGTGTGCCTATTGGCTAAAACAGGTCACGTGGTTCTAGCTGGACAAATATCACACGATAGCCCTCAGTTTTGAAGTGATATCCCCCATACCCAGCGAAACAGAAAGACAGGACAAATATGGGCGTTTCTCCCAGGCAGGAAAACTGTACCAGAAAACACAAACAAATCCACAAAACATTCAAGGAAACTTTTTAATGGCAAAACAATACTTTTTTCACAGCTAAAACAGATAACTTTCTGACGTGTCGCTAAAGTTTTCGGCTTGAAGTTGAATTCGAAACTTTAGCGATTTATGAAAAACAAAAGATTGTACCTATCACTCAAAATTCTCACCTAGTCAGCTTTCTGTCAACATAAAGCGGGAGCACTGAAATTTGACTTGTAGTTGTAGCTTCGACAGCGATAGATTTCAAAAGCTACCACGGCAATTTTCAGCATAGCATGCATTTTGGAGGCCGGGACAGAGAATTCAGAAATTATCTTCGGCTATCCTCTACGGTAGATAACTTAGCCAACCAAACTCTGAAAAAAGTTTCTTGCGATCGTGGTCTTTGAAGTCAGCTTCAATTTGCAAGTCAGTCGATCCTCCACTTCGAAATTCGCTTTTTTCGGCTTTTAGCAACTATAATTTTGCTTTCAGTGGCTACCGAACGGCGTCGAAAACTTTCTTAGCAATACCTCACTTATCATATGACCCGTATTTCCTTGCTCGCGCGCTGTTAATAATTTAATTCCCTCGGAAAAGGTGACGTGATCAGGGTCGGACGGCTTTTATTTGCTCGAGCGGTCCGTAAAAACCCGTACGGCTCCCCTCGTTTTCGCGCGCTATATTTCTATTTGTATTCCAAAGGTTTTTTAGCACTTTTTATAACAGGAAAACAGGTCATATGATAAAATGCTTATTGACTGAGTTAGGTCGAACCGGACAGGAAACTATTTGACTCTTAGTCATTTGTACGGGCCGAGTACAAGCATAACCTCAAGCCAAATAGTTTCCCGTCCGCCCTCCCACTCAGTCAATGAGTACATATTTTTCCACCTTATCACAGGAAATTTTGCTGAACTTTTGATGCATTTAATTTTGTCAAAAAAAAAGTTGTGTTCGCCTCGAGTTTTCTGTAGTAGTTTAACTGTAGTCATGACAGCAACTGAGCTTACCAGCCAAACAACCAATCAGAAACAGATAAAATTTGTTAGAGCCAATCACAATCGTTTTCAAAGGCACTTGAATGGGTTTTGTCCAGAGTTGTTTTCTTCCAAAGATGAAGCAGAAAATTTACCAAAGAGTTATATAAAAATAAATAAACTCCTTCAGACTCACTGGTATATCGAAGGAAATGTCCTCGGATTAGGGATGGTCCTCCAAATATCTCATTTGCCCTCGAAGCTTCGCTTCTCGGGAAACAGTTCATTTTTCGCGGAACCATCTCGAATCCTTGGACATGATCCTTCGATATACCAGCCGACAGAAGTGGTTTATTTAATGTCTATTGTCCTTCCATTGGCTCAAGGCAAACAAGTTAGAACCATTTCATCGGCATTTTTCCCTCAGTACGAGTTCTATTAAAAATACTTCCCGTTACAGCCGCTAGTACCATATTTCAGTCATCAGAAATTTTCATCAGAAAATCTACTTTTTTCCTTATACAGGTTTCAATGTATGCTTCGAGTCTTCCAGTTGGTCTGGAGTGTAAGCCGGAAAGAAAACTGCATTTCGTGTTTCATGTAACGATTTTTTTAGAGAGAAAGAAGGAGAAATTGCTTTATTTTCCATGCAGAGGAGCTGAAGCGGAGATTTTGCTATCAAACTCTCTCACTCAGTTCTAAAAGGATATAGTAACAAGTCATAGCAGTGAAATGCAAGTAGCAACTAAACCAGTGAATATGTCCTTACTGAAATCAGTTAAAATGTTGCTGCCATTTGTTTGAATTTGCAGGCTCCGTCTGACACTTTTCGTGAAGACAAAGATGCGCATTAAACAACAAAAC
The DNA here is from genome assembly GCA_029948255.1 of Telmatactis stephensoni. NCBI lineage: Eukaryota > Metazoa > Cnidaria > Anthozoa > Actiniaria > Isophelliidae > Telmatactis > Telmatactis stephensoni. The sequence goes on from JALIZF010001935.1 coordinate 638,148, forward strand.
CCAATACTACTGACATGACTGAAATGGAGGATTTCCCAAAGAATTTCAAATGGACAGGATCGTATTTTATGAAGAAAGAAAGGAAGGAAAGGAAGGGAGGAAGAGAGGAAGGAAAGAAGAAAGGAAGAAAGGAAAGAAGGAAAAAAGGAAGGAAGGAAGGAAGGGAGGAAGGAAGGGAAGAAGGAAGGGAAGAAGGGAGGAAGGGAGGAAGGGAAGAAGAGAGGAAGGGAGGAAGGGAAGAAGGGAGGTAGGGAGGAAGGGAAGAACGGAGGAAGGAAGGAAGGAAGGAAGGAAGGAAAGAACGAAGGATGGAAGGAAGGGAGGGAGGGAGGGAGGAAGGAAGGAAGGAAGGTGAGCGGAGCGAGGTAAGCAAACTCAACCAGACAGTTCTCAAAATGTAGCATGTCGTAAGCACACTAACCGTTCCAACACTTGTGGCGGCGGTTAAAATACCGTTAACGTCACGGCCCTTTCGATTGAATCCTTAGCGTGGGAGTAAAGATGAGTTACATGGAATCACCTCATGCAGATAACGAAGCTACCGTCAATAGTTATACGTTGTACAGCTGTACATGATAAAGGGGCCCCTGGTAATTTTAAGGGTTTCGTTGCCATGGCATCACAAAGTTTTTGACAAGTGCGTAATTACGTCATCACAATACATATCGTAAACAAGTGATAAACCATTTTCATTAAAAATAATGAATCATGAAGTTTTGTCATATCCTTGTCAACAATACAGTAGTATTTCCTGACAAACGTGGAGAAAAAGATAAACTTTACCAATTTTAATTAATTGTGGATTCCGTGAAAATCGAGTCAAATCCAACTTGGCACTACATCAGAAAATGTTTGTCTTGGTAAACACTATCGCTGTGCCAAGTTTCATGCTTGTATCAAAAAACCGCACAATTGACTTAAAATATCGAGTTATATCGCCGCCGGGCTTTTTTATGAAAGGTTTCACACTTGCATTTATTTTTCAAGTGAAAGGTTTCACACTAGTGTTTACTAGAAACATTGAAAGGCAATTCCTCTCAAGAATCGATCGAGGTTCCCTTAGAGGCAAAATCAAGTTGGATGATTAACTGAAGGCGCATGAAATGTCCATCAAAGGATTTGTGCGTACATTAAATACGTCATTAAGCTATCGTAAAGCCCAAGCACGCCAACGCGTTTCAAAATAATTTGACATGCATCCGAAACGTTACACTTTGTGCATCTCTACGAAAGTACGACAAAACCTTATCAGGTTTAAACCCCAGTAATATCTTCTTTTTTTTTCATTTACAAATTATGTTCTTGTTGGGTATGGTTACACTGACTACACTTAATTTCGAGGTGGAATATTAAGGCATGAATGAAAATCTGTGACATCGTATCATACGGTATTAAAGATTTCCATTATTCTTCACGTTGTTGTATCTCTGTACTCCTTATGTATGTAAGTATATCAGGATGTACTTAATACTGTGTGATGTGAACCTCATTAAGACTGACACAAAGTGTGGTCATCACTACCACGTTGTCTGTCACAATTGACACATCCTTCAGAGTAGCAGGTTCTTAATTACGCCCTTTTTTACTTTTTGGAAATTTTCTGTGCAAAAAGGCGTTGGGTTAAAATATCATCGTTTTTATTTCGTCCTGTATTTTATTTTCTCACGTTCCGACTTAATCACGAGCTTTCTCGTTCTCTAACGTAACGTCCATATAAAGATATCCGATTTCTTGGGAAAATTAAATCTAAAACCGAAAAAATATTATCCGGTTTTGTTTGAATCTTATATTAAGTTGGGTGTTAGACTTCAATGGCAAATAAGTCTTATTTCTTTGAGTTTTTTAAGTTTCAACTAACAACATGAATACAGCAGAAATTCATGTATACTTACATATCGACTATCGACAATAGTTTAGTTTTGGTGTCTCTCTCTCAATTTACTGCCAACTGCCATGATCATGCACTTTTAATTTCTTCAGTTGCCTTGAATGCCAACAACAAATCAGTTTGAATAGCTTTAGCGTTTTTCGTGTCGTTTCGTTGCAACGCCTGTTAGAACTGCTTTCTTTGATTTAATCTGACGACTGGTTTTATTAATACCATGTTAGCGACGTACTACAGCTGTCTAAATACAAGGAAATCATGACATTAAAATCGTCAATCATTCTCGTTTCGTAAAACCGCATAAACTTGCATACTAGAAATCACTTTGTGACCACTGATACGCGGCACTTTGGGACTAATGTGGACCAGTCAACAGTCAAAAAGGATTAAAATTAGTTAACAAAACAGAAGACAGTTCAGTGTTGTGTTTGTATTAGGAAATCTTCACCGTAGCTCTTATGATAATGATCTATAAAGTACTTAATAAATCATCTTTTAGTCAGTGATTTATTTATGCCAAATTAAATGTAAACTGGTGGTTAGGCAAAGAAAAAGTGAGATCATATCAGATCAGCGGTTAATCCTGCCGTGTAAAAATTGAACTAGGTTGTGCACGAAATTGATTACTAAAAGCTACAATTGTAGGCCACACACTGAAAATGTTTGTCTACGAAAGAAATATGTAGGAAACATACATGGTAGGAAATTAGAAGGAAATATGTAGGAAACATGGTAGGAAATTAGAAGGAAATGTACAGGACACATGGTAGGAAATTAGAAGGAAATGTGCAGGAAACATGGTAGGAAATTAGAAGGAAATGTGCAGGAAACATGGTAGGAAATTAGAAGGAAATGTGTAGGAAATATGGTAGGAAATTAGCAGGAAATGTATAGGAAACATGGTAGGAAATTAGAAGGAAATGTATAGGAAACATGGTAGGAAATTAGAAGGAAATGTGTAGGAAACATGGTAGGAAATTAGAAGGACATGTATAGGAAACATGGTAGGAAATTAGAAGGAAATGTGTAGGAAACATGGTAGGAAATTAGCAGGAAATGTGCAGGAAACATGGTAGGAAATTAGAAGGAAATATGTAGGAAACATGGTAGGAAATTAGCAGAAAATGTGCAGGAAACATGGTAGGAAATTAGCAGGAAATGTGTAGGAAACATGGTAGGAAATTAGCAGGAAATGTGCAGGAAACATGGTAGGAAATGAGAAGGAAATGTGTAGGAAATTGTAATTTCCCACATTCTATCCGGCCAGTACCTGTCACAAGAAATGACATTAATCATAGGAAATTGTATTTGTCTACAAATTTCCAACGTTTTCACTTTCTTATGACAGGACATATCTAGGAAATGACATTTTCCTACATATTTTCCTACATATTTCCTATCACAGGAAATGGACAAAAATTTCCCGTGACAGTCGCACGTCAACGTGTCTGAGAAAAACAAATTCTTTTCCAGAGGATTAATGTATTGGTTACATAGTTGATAACTAACTCTACAAGATGGTTAGATACCCAATAGGCACGCGGCCAGAAAATGGTTGTGTTTATGCGGCGCCGTGGCTCAAACCGGAGACCGCAAATACCCACAAAATTCGGCCCAAACCGTAAATTAAAGCAACCTTTTTATACTCTGCTGGCAGAGGGAACTCCTAAAGCTTCTCCTCAAGGAACTTCGCTTCGGTTGTTTAGGAAAAGCTTTAAAAAATCCCTCTGCCGGCAGGTAGGTTTTACGAATCCTATATAGCAAAAAGTGTACTTTGAAGGTTTTTGGTTTATTCGCAACCGGAAAATTCATGAATTTTACTCAAAAACCGGTTTTATCAATTTTGTGAGCTTAAAAACCGAATCCTTACGCGCCACATATTAGAAAGAAAGAAAATATTAGGAGTTCCCCACCCCCCTCGGGGGGCTTAGAATATACCTTCTGCGTACAATAAAAGATGTTGAAATGAACATGGCGGATATGCCAGGAAAGGCTGGAGATTTAATACCAATTGACCGAAAAAGAAGCGTGTATACCTGTGTATATGTTTCTGTAGCTATTAGGTCTTATTATGTATTTTCTGTTTCACGTTATCCCGGAGAATTTCTCTTAGTCTCTATGTTCATTAAATTTTAATTATTTGACAATGGCAGTTGGCGTCCTTGCAAATGGATTACACCTGAGATGTTGCTCACTTTTAGCGGATACACAATCTAGAAGTAAATGTACTGATAACAATTAAGGTAGTTTCCGACCCTTCCTACTGTGTAGCATGTTTCTAGCGCGCGCACTTTTATTAGAGAACATTGGTTTTACCGTGGGAAGTCTGGGCACTAGGAAGCGAGCGAATGAAAACGAAGAAACTTCTAACTTTAGTGGAGTAAAATAATATTTTGTCATCCAAATATTGAAAAAAATTTAATCAAGAAATATTGTACACTTTATAATGTGGGTATTTAACCTTGAACTTTTAAATTTAGTTAATCTTATCTATCGAAAAAGCCGGCGAGAAAATCGCTAAAATGGGTCAGATATTTGGTGTTCGTTTTCGGAGTGTTTTCCCTTTGGTGCTTCTCCTGTTTCTTGAAATAATACGGTGACCCCCTGTTCAGTTTTTCTTCATCTTTTTATACATTAAAGACGGTACTTATCACTTTTTCGATTTAAAAACAAAGACTAATATAAATACAACTTCGATGAAACGATTAATTGTCGTAAATTTTCCACATTTTTACCGACTCCGTACACATTTCGGATCGAGCCAATTTAGTAGAAATTTGCCGGTTCTAGAATGCCATTATTATATAATCATATTTTGAACTCATCAAACAATACATACGATTACTGAAACTGCTAGATAAACCTCAAATCTGTCTTTTGAGGCGGTCTAGGTGTTTTCTCGGAAAAAATTTTGTTCGTATTAATCTTCAGATCATGCATATACATTTCGAGAAAAATCGCCGCGAACCATGCATTGAAATACCACATTTTACGACATTTTACAGCTCAGTAACCAATACGGTGACCCCCTCTTTTTTCTCAATCTTTGACTTGACTAACAATTGATATCTTTATTAAAATGACAGAATTTTAAAGAAAATTCATTGAAGAATTCTAAGGCTCCGGAACTATACCTTAGTTAAAGATGTGATATTTTTTCCCCACTAGGTCAAAAGAGTTGACTTCGGGTAGGCCTGTCATTAGCATTTCTCTAATTGTTAATCAGCTAAATCAACATGACATGACAAGAATATGTTTATTAACAAACATTTACCCATTGCATGGAATGAGTGGAAATGTTTGTAAACTAACGTTGCAAAAAATGTAAACGCTGCCTTGATCAGTGACATTCATGTCTCAATATGTAGATGTCATTTTTCTTTCTTTCTTTCTTTCTTTCTTTCTTTCTTTCTTTCTTTCTTTCTTTCTTTCTTTCTTTCTTTCTCTTTCCTCTTTCTTTCTTTCTTTTTCTTACTTTGTTTCTTTCCTTCTTTCTTTCTTTCTTTCTTTCTATCTATCTTTTTCTTCTTTTTTCTCTTTTCTTTCTCTTTTCCTTCTCTCCATCTTTCTCTTTCTTTCTTTCTCTATTTGATTCTTCCTCCTTTCTCCGTTCCTTTTTGCCTTTCTTTCTTCTTTCTTTCTTTCTTTCCTTATTTGTTTGCTTGTTTCTTCGAAAATAAGTCCTTCTTACTGAAAAGGACCTTAATACACGCATAAAGTGCTCCACGTACTGCCAAAACAATTATTTGGCACTCTACGTGCTTCATTTCACGACCAAGCAAATATGATATAAATCAAGCTGAAGTAGGCAGAAATCAAACAAAGTAATTGGTACGTGCCAAGACTCAGCAAGACAGTTTTGATCAGCCAAATCGTGCAAATCGATAAATTCAAGGTTTCATTAAACGACGGTACTGAGTTTTGTTTTTGTACACAACATAGATCTGGAGAAATAAATTTTACAAAGTACGATATGCTGCACAAACGCTTGAAATCAGATTTCTTGCGCTTTTATTTTGAATGCAAATGAGCTGCAATTCAAGAATGCAAACCTCTGTAAGGAGGGTGGACATTAGTTAGTCTTGGGAGATGAGGTGGCCGTGTTTATGAAAACATCACTGAATCGGCTTTAGAAAATTAATAAAGGATTAATTTACGGCACCTCATCTCCCAAGGCACTCCCCTGACAAAGATGTAAATTCTTGTATTGCAGTCATTTGCATTCAAAACAAAAGCGCAAGAAATTAAATCTGGTTTCAAGCGTTTGTGCAGCATATCGTACTTTATAAAATTTATTTCTCCAGATCTATGTTGTGTACAAAAACAAAACTCAGTACCGTCGTTTAATGGAACCTTGAATTTATTGTTTCTAGCTTTAAAACAGCAACTTCGCTACAGAATTTTTCCAATTCTAGCATTAAAGTGCGTCAAAACGTTTTGACCATTTTCAGTGTTTTATAAACATTATATATAAACATTGCTTATATTTTTTAACGGCTTGTCCTGTGGGCGATCAGTTTTACACTTTTATTAGGCGGACATTAAGTTACCTTTTTGTCATTTGAGGTTCGTGGTTGTTATTCTCAGAGTACAAGGGGTGCTTTAAGATTCATGATGATTTCAAAGCACTTTTAGGGTACACTTTTGGCGGCCAATCGTTCTCGCATTTTTATTCGGACGATTTTTGTGAAACTCACTCAGCTTGAAGTTTGATTCATTGTAGTTAGATTCCCTGAGTTTCATCCATTTATACCAACAAAATTTTGATTTAGAGTGGATCATTTCTAAACAATGGGGTCAGGTTTTGTAGAAATTTCTCCAAAAATAGTTCTCTTCAACAAAATCGCTTAAGGCCAATGTGTAGCTGGATAATTGGAGTAAAAGTTCCTAAAAATCTATTGAAATTGAACGCGATCCTAAAAAGTTGTGACCAAAAGTTTGTCAATGCCGAAATTGAGTCACCTTAATAGACAGGTTTCATGCAATCTCAGCAAGCTTGACCACTCATTTCAGCAGCGCACAAGAGGTACTGACAGAATCTCTCGCAAAACCATTGTGATGGCAAATTGGTTAGATAGTAGTAGCGTGGTTCGTATGTTTCGTTTTTCAATATTTCCTTTAGAGTGTGAAACAACAGAAAAACAAGAACCGGTTCCAGGCTATACACAAAGATCAGTAAGGTCAAACAGTATCGGTAAAATTGACTGAGTCCATTATTAGGATTTTTTTTCAAATGAAGCAATCATAAGTCAAAAATGTTTTGAAGTTTTGAAGGCTACTGACTTAAAAATAGTCTCAATCCTCCATTGAAAAACTTATTAATGAAACAGGAAACACAATATTGTTTTAAAAATTTAATTGTCGAGCTTGAATGTATCAATTTTTGCACGACGTGACTATAGCTGAATTTTTCTTGAGAATACATGTGATATTCATCCTGCTCAATTATTAACTTATTGATAAAATGTTTTTAAAATAAAGTAAAAGAAGTACATAACCATGTCAGCTTCTGGTTTTTAAAATATTTTTTCTTTTTCTTTTATTCATTGATCATGAATCATGAGTACAAAACAAAAGGTCAGGATAGAAAACACTTCCTCTTTGTTGAGCTCTCCAGATAGCGGTAGTTTGTTATTCAGTTATTGAAGAATAACGTTCGAGAAAAAAAAGCGAGTTCCATTCATTTATAATTGAGATAAATATGTTGTGTTATGAAATTACAGTTTGAGGTGGGCGGCTAAGAAATTGAAAGAAAAAAGCAATTAACACCTTTCCGCTACATTCCATGCACACCATTTAGACCTTTTTGCCGTAACATGCACTATTTTCCAATTTCGTGCATCTTGAAACAAAGAACTGCATAGTAGTAGAATGTGCGGAATGTGAACTTCTTTTGTTTGAAATGAAACTTCCCCTTGTCATTCAATCAAGAACACATAATTCAAAATGAGGCTCCAGGAGCCATATTAATGTCTTCTTGATTGAAAGACAAAGGGAAGTTTTATTTCAAACAAAAGATGTTCACATTCTGCACATTCTACGGTGCAGTTCTTTGTTTCAAGATGCACAAAGTTGGAAAATGGTCTTTTGCCTAGTTCTTGCTCTCAAAAAGTACAAATAAAATATCTTAAAGGTCAAGGTTTGTAAGTGAGGGAATCGAACTAGAGTCTGGTTAAAAGCCCTAAAATTTGTATTTATTATTAATTGAGCAATATATCGTATTTAAACTGAAGAATACTTTATGAAGTGTGGACTTCTGTGTCTTTCATTTGAGCAAAATTCAAATAATACTTCCAATTTTAAATGTGTGTCAGCTCTGTATAACCTGTGTATTTCATTTTATTTTTATTTTGACAGTAATTCGACCACTTCAGCCAACATAATCATTTCAGATCGTGACGAAATGATTCAAAAATGCTAAATTTCTTTACTCGTATAGAAAGTTTCTCAAACAGTCACACTACTAAAACGTTCTATCTTAACTCTCTGAACACAATAGTATTTGAGCAGTTTGTGTTTCTTGATCTTCATATTGGATATGTATTGGCATAAAACATGATGAAATATAAGCTTAAAGAAGATTAAATGTTATTTAACTTACATGTTTGCTCTGGTGTCTCCTTCGCTTAGTATATATGTCGTACAAAGACGAGCTTGAATTCAGAACAGCTTGGATTATGCTTGGATTATATACTGAGAGAAAATAGCAGCTTTCATTTAAACTATAAAGATCTTTCAGCTCGAGTTGTGTTCTTGCAGGCAGTCAGAATCTGGTCATGCGTGCAGTTTCAAGTATATTTACAATGCAAATTATGTCAGCGGTGGCATAATTGTGTCTCGATTGAGTGGTTTCGATAAGTGAATACTTTGTAACCGCGCCTGCATGACAAATTTGTTAAAAAGTCAGTTTTCCTTTACAAGTTCCACTTGCAAGGAGACCTTGTTCGTGTCAATGACAACTGAAACATTGCCATTTTTTATTGATAACTTTCTCGTGCAGATTCTGATGGAATGCCTACTGAGAAACGGCTTTTAAAGAATAATAATAAAAAAAATCTAGTTTACTCGCTATTTTCACTTTTGTCCAGTGATTGTATGAGTTTCTAATTGTTATTTTGTCACCACAAGGGAGTCTGAAAAAGCTGTGCACTTTGGATCTTGTCCAAGAAAACATCCACAAAGTTCTGTCTAAGTCACCTTAACGAACGGTACAGGTAAGGACAAAACTAATCAGTTGTAGCCTCTTCCTTGAGCAATACAACTGCCAAATAACAACGAAGCTGGATCATTGATATACACCTATTTCAAATAAGGTTGTCGTATGAGAGCTCTCAAGTTCACGCGACTATACCGAAAAGGAGTATGGGTAGTTGCAAAACTTTATTTTCTTTTCCGCTTTGGTATTGACTTTAGCATCAGTAAGTGAAGTTCTTTAGTGTATATAAGGTCAGAGCAAGGTGCTTTTGAGTAATCATGTGGGATGTTTATGGTTTTATAACTTTAGTGATTTCTTCCTATACTCCCTTTCGGGTGAGTCGCGTAGGCTTGATATACCGATAATGTTTATTGAAATAGGTGTATCATTTTTCCTGTGATGGATAATTTCATCCTCTCGTCTTTACAACACTGAGTTGCAACTCAGTGAAACATTTATTGTTTGTTCCGAATAATTCCTCAGGTGAAGCTACATCTATGACAACGCATTTCCAGTTGAAAATAACGCCAGAAAAATGTTAGTTGGGCGAGTCAGTCACTTTATTGGTCTGCCATTTCCACGTACACACAGAGATGGTATCACTCAATTGCAAAGGGAAATGGAAACAATTAACACAAAGACGTATTTATCAGTGATACTTGTGGTTTGTCAGGTTTGACTGCAACATGAATAACTTGGAATTCCCTATAGCCTATACATCATTATCGTTCTTATTGAGCTCTAAAACGTCTGTATATTTTCCTCTTCAAACAAGACAAATAGTGGCTTGTGAAGGAGGCTATCGAGCTAAGTATGTTGGCGTATTCGCGTCGAAAAGCGGGATTCATTGCTCCATAGATCAAGGGGTTAACAGCACTGTTGGTGGCTATACACAAAGGCAAAATGATGGTAACGTGATGTGCTAAGCTTTTGTTGTAACTAGAAAATAGTCCAACGACAAGGACTGGTATCCACGTGACGAGGTAACCTAGCAACACCCCAAATAGTGTCCACGTGATCTTGATTTCCTGGGCGCCTACAACGTGACCACGTGAGGACGACTGTGTAATTGCCGCTGCGATTGATATTTTGTGTTGTCGGATTTTCTTGAGGATTTTGACATAGCAATACGAAATGATGACGTAAGGGACTACTATGGCAGCGCCAAGAAGTAAATTTCCCAATATCTTGGTGGCTGTGGTTTTTGTCTTACGGGAGGGAAAACACATGACCGTTTGGGGCGAAAACCTTGCGTAATTAAGATTACCTTTTGTCAGTAAAACAGCAACAATTAAACAAGCAATCCACATAGCTAGAATCATCAACAATGTCTTCTTCTTTGTGAACATGTTTTTGTATTTATCTGGTTTGCAAACACAAATAAACCGATTGAACGCCATCAGCGCCATTGTATATCCCGATACACAGGTAAAAATGAAAAGACAGATAAGCTGGAAATCACAAACTGCCTGACTGTAGTCAAATTGTGGGGTCTTAATGGTAATCAACCAAAGGATCGTCAAGGGCACAACCGTCAAAGTATATAAGATATCAGTGATTGCTAAAGACAGAGTTAAATAATTAGTGCAAGTACGAAGAGCAGGATTGCGGTAGATTGATGCTATCACCAGAAGATTTCCACCAATGGCGGTCAGTCCAATTAATACAAATGCGCATGTTTCTGAACTGATCTCCGCTGAAGTGCGGCTCAAGAAAGCTGTCCATTTTTCGGATGGAAGGACGCTCTCCGTGACGTTCATATCTGCGAAGAGATAAAAGGAAAACGATTGTGAAGCGAAGTGAAGTGAATTCGAAGTCTTTATTTCAAGAGGGTGACACATAAAAGTTAATGCACACTTGTTAACTTTTCTGATTTTCTGATGTCGTCGCGACTTTTGTTACTGTTGTTGTTGTTGTTTCTATTGTTGTTTCTATTGTTGTTGCTGTTGTTGTTACTGCTGTTGCTGTTGTTGTTGTTGTTGTTGTTGTTGTTGTTGTTGCTTGTTGTTTCTATTGTTGTTTCTATTGTTGTTGCTGTTGTTGTTACTGCTGTTGCTGTTGTTGTTGTTGTTACTGCTGCTGCTGCTGTTGTTGTTGTATTGTTGTTGCTGTTGTTGTTGTTGTTGTTGTTGTGTTGTTGTTGTTGTTGTTGTGTTGCTGTTGCTGTTGTTGTTGTTTTGTTAGCAGACAAACAAAAGATTTTCCCAGGACAAGACCTGATGTAGATGGTTGTAGTTCTACTATGTATACACTATATGAAGTCCTATTTTTCTGCCAGATAAATGTATTATTCATTAACATTTATTATTCTTCTCACCCGTACAAAGAGCAGTTGGGCGCAAAATAATTCCAAGGTTCTTTAAACCCTTTGGGTTGTATTTTTTTGCTCGCTGCACTTCAATTTCAATATTCATAAACTAGATAATTAAATTTTGTAACGTGTATTAACATTTGTGGAAAATAAAAATCCTTGCCCCTTTTGTCTGAATATATTACCAAACAATGCTTATATCTCTTAGATCAACCCCTTTCGATGGTATTGAACAAAAAGTTCGATTCCCACAAACGAAAATTAGTTTTCATCCGTTATGCATGAACATAAGAAAATTTTATCGTTTTCTTATTCGAAGTAAAGTTCGTTTCGAGTGACAAGACGCAGCTTTTTAGTTTTCCCCAGCCATACAGACATAAAGGGATACCACAACTTACTGTTTCTCCAGAAGGCTGTTCAGAATGGGATCTGACGTTTCGTTTCTTGATATCTGAAAACTGAATGAGTTTGAAACAACAAGCCAGCACTAAGCAACGCGGTTACAATACCTGAAAAAGGCGTGTGAGAAGATGAACAGGTGCACTCTTGAACTTAGTTATCGCTCTATTCTTTTCAGAGAAACTACACAATCTCGACATCTTTTGTTTCTTTTTAACAATAACTTCCTTTAATCTTAAGTTACTTTACTTAATGATGACACTATATAAGTACTGTTTACATTTCAGTATGACAATTAAACCACGCAAGATAATAAGTAATTAAAAATAACTTATTGCTTGGTTTCAAACAGCTGTTGAATCTCATTTTCTGCCTCAAATGGTGGTCAATGTTCAGCATGTGCTCTCAACCAGATAATATTCTACTGAAAACTTATCTTTCAGCTGATGAAAATTCCAACGAGATTAAAAATGACGTCAAATGAAACCATGAATATTGAGCAAGCATTTCTTTGAGGGTAACACAGGTATCCCAAACAAAGAACTTCCTCTCTTTCTCCTCATAGAAACGCTTGCTAGCTCCTTAGTTCAATATATGGGGGAAGGGGTTTGTACTGTCGTTGACTCTTGCTAGCTGTCCAAGGCTGGTGACCATGTGACAAGGTAACCCAGCAACACTGCAAGTAGTGTCCATGTTATTTTGATATTCTGCACGCCCTATGTGTGTGAATGTGAAGACGTGCACGTCTTTGCTCTTTCTTTCTTTCTTTCTTTCTTTCTTTCTTTCTTTCTTTCTTTCTTTCTTTCTTTCTTTCTTTTTTCTTTCTTTCTTTCTTTCTTTCTTTCTTTCCATCTTTCTTTCTATCTATCTATCTTTCTTTCTCTTTTCTTTCTCTTCCTCTTTCTCTTTCTTTCTTTCTTTCTCTATTTGATTCGTCCTCCTTTTTCCTTTCCTTTTTTACTTTCTTCAGATTTCTTTCTTTCTTTCCTTATTTGTTTGCTTGTTTCTTCCTTTTTTCAAAAAATAAGTCCTTCTTACTGAAAAGGACCTTAACACGCGCATAAAGTGCTTCATGTACTGCCAAAACAATTATTTGGCAGTATACGTGCTTCATTTCACGACCAAGCAAATATAATATAAATCAAGCTGAAGTAGACAGAAATCAAACAAAGTAACTGGTGCCAAGACTGACCAAGACAGTTTTGATCAGCCAAGGATAAGTTGTTCGATTTGACTAATTGAAGCATCATTGATAAAACTATGTCGAACTACCTTAGTCTAATTGAGTTTCGTTTCGAAAGCGCAGGCACTGAAACATCCATATAGCCCTTTCGAAGTTAACGCTAGCTTGCGTTATGGGACTATTTTGAGGGACATCATTGTAGTAAAATACTTGTAAACATTGACTCGTAATCTCATTTTTCTATTTTCGATTAATTTTTGTCACCAAATCTTTAAAGTCTGTCCCTGAAAACAGTCCCATAATTCAACGCGATGCCACATTTCCGAAACGACGAATAGTTGGACGTGGTATATCGATAGTTCGGAGCGAATTAAGATTTGAATTAGTGAGCACGACAGGTGTTTCATTAACTTGTTCAAGTGCTCTATTCTATTTGAGCCCAGCCCTCTTGAGATCGAGATCAACAGCAATAGAGTACAATATTGGCGAAATCTTTTGTTCGTGCATTCACCATAATTTTCTGATAACTTTTGATTGCGTCTTATACATCCTTTTTTTTGGCGCGAACATAAAACCTAATGCTTGAAGTTTGCAAAGTTTGAGATGTTTTGGGTTAGAATTGGCAATTTTACAAGCCCTCAAAGTTGTGTCATTTACTTTAAAAAATTCCAGTTTAGTGGAAAATACCGTACAGAAAAGTTATCTTGGTGCCAAAACGTTGTTTACACACATTCAATTATTGTCAGTGATGATTATTTTGGCAGGAGAAATCATTCTTTTATATTTTATAACATGCCGTTCTTAATATCAACCATACTGTATCACTAGTGTTCTACAACCAAAATGACGTAATTGGTGACGTCATTGGTGACAAATTACAAATACCGAAAACAATTTTCGCTTCATAGGCACTTTAACAGCAGTAACATGCTAAAATTGCAATGGAATTTCTTCATTTTAATTTCCCGCGGAGAAAAAAGGATATCATTAAATATATATTTAAACATGGTTTTCTAGTTTTCGGGAGTTTTCACTGCGAAAGGTTACATTTGTTTTCGACGTTCGATCGGACTTAGTCCGTCTTCCTAGTCATCAGGATCTTCGTTCTATGTTTTCGCTTGAAAAGGTATTCAAAGCAGAACGAAGATCCTGATGAAGACGGACTAAGTCCGACCGAAACGTCGAAAACAAAGGTAACCTTTCGCATTGAAAACTCCCGAAAACTAGAAAACCATGTTTATCCCTGCGAAGAAAAAAGTTTCAGACAAACCATAAAAAGCCGGATATTTCTCAACAACGGAAGTAAGATCGACAATAAAGGGTTATTAACCGAGCGCGAGGTCTGTATGGGAAAATATCAGACCGAGGTCTCGACAGTACGGACCGAGCCGTAGGCGAGGTCCGTACAAAAAAGACCGAGGTCTGATATTTTCCCGTACAGACCGAGCAAGCTCGGTTAATAAATTATTTATTATATGGCTTCGAGAAGTCCCGCTAAAACAATTGCCAAACGCAAACTTTTCTTTTCATCCGGGACAGCGGTCCTGATATGGCAAAATACAGACCATGCATGCGTTACCCAATCAAAATTCAGGAAATTATCTAGCCATATAATAAAAGAACCGAAGACAGCTGGTTTTTTTTTCCTTTCGGGATTTATAGTTAATTTGTGTGCGTGAATTTTAAAAATGCTACTATTTAATTACTAAATCTTTCTTCAGTGGAACCCGCTTATATAACGACGTCCCTCCAACAAGATCTAGGCTTTTATTTGTTTATACACACATAATTTAAATGTATATATGTTTACAAATTTCACATGACATTTATATTAATAATATTATAAGTTGGTTCAAATTCTTTTGCAAGAAGAAAGATATGGTAGTCAAGTGCGCGCGGTTGTCAAAGTACTACAAAACGTTCGAGACAACTGTTATATAGCGGCCATTTTTAAAAACCCCAAATGGATATTTCTCTCACACAAACGCTTTAAATGAAAGCCCGATTAAGCAACTACTTCCAGAGGACACAGGTAGCCGTTATTTAGATGTTCCAGTGTATTTCCTATCCCAGTCCATCAGCTCATTATCCCATTCCATTAGCTTATTATCATCAGCATCAGAAAGAGTTATCATATTTTTACTTTTCGCACACTCTTACTTTTCGTACAAATACAATTCAGATCGATTGAACAAATCATGAAAGCAATATATGTTTACTCCCCCCCCCCCCCCAAGTCTTAAACGCTCCACCGAACAATCTCGTTACCAAAGCCGTTTTCTCTTACTGTGACCAGTATAGGCGCATTGCACTTGATCAAGTCCC
Organism: Telmatactis stephensoni; assembly: GCA_029948255.1. NCBI lineage: Eukaryota > Metazoa > Cnidaria > Anthozoa > Actiniaria > Isophelliidae > Telmatactis > Telmatactis stephensoni. The sequence continues at coordinate 653,446 of JALIZF010001935.1, forward strand.
ATCTTACAACGCGTACCATACTACAACATCGTGTTGTCAGCTCGTTGCAGTCTTGGTCTTTTCAGTTACTCGAATTCGGCGTTTTGCACACGGAAATATAGTCCCAAGTATCTTAGCGTACTCTCGTCGAAATGCAGGATTCATCACTCCACATATGGTAGGATTAATTGCACTATTGCTGGTCATACAAAAGGACAAGAGGATGGTAACTTCATGTGTTAGGTATTTGTCTTTAATGACGAGTACTGCAATGACATATACTGGTAACCACGTGACTAGGTATCCTAGCAACAATGTAAACAGTGTCCACGTGATCTTAATTTCTTGTGCACCCACAACTTGAACATTAGGGGACTTCTGTCCATGACTTGTTCCGCCTATCACGCTTTTGTGATGTCGAATTTTCTTGAAAATATTGCAGTAGCAATACACAATGATCACGTAAGGGGCTGCTATGGCAACGCCAAACAATACTCTTGTGAAGATCCTGCTGGATTTCGTTCTCGTTTTACGGTAAGGCGAACACATGACCATTTCGGGCGAAAACCTTGCATAAGTAAGATCGCCTTTTACAAGTGAAACGGCAACAGTAAAACAAATGATCCATACTGCAATGATCATCAACAATGTCTTCTTCTTTGTAAACATGTTTTTGTATTTATCTGGTTTGCAAACACAAATAAACCGATTGAACGCCATCAGCGCCATTGTATATCCCGACACGCAGGTAAAAGTCAAAAGAGAGAATAGTTGGAAATCACAAACTGCCTGACTGTAGTCAAATTGTGGGGTCTTAATGGTAATCAGCCAAAGGATCGTCAAGGGCACAACTGTCAAAGGATATAAGATATCAGTGATTGCTAAAGACAGAGTTAAATAATTAGTACAAGTACGAAGAGAAGGATTGCGGTAGATTGAGGCTATCACCAAGAGATTTCCACCAATGGCAGTCAGTCCAATTAAGACAAATGCGCATGTCTCTGCGATGATATCCGCTGACGTACGCTCCAAGAAAGCTATCCATCTCAGTTTAGCGGAAGTATTGGTTGCATTCATCCCTAGAAAGACGAGAAAACAGTGAAATGGTCGCTGTTTGACTAGGTGAAAGGGATTGATCTGTCAATGAGCAGTAATACACTACGGTCGAAAAGAAACAATGCCAAAGGCGACAAGTAGAACAAAAAGACATTGTTCAGAGTAATCCACATATTCTTTGTTTTTGTCGTTTTAACAAATCGCGAGCTTCGTTCTAGCCGTAGTGGATGACCCCCCAATGAGGTTAGAATGTCCCCTTCGTTTCCCAAAGTTTCCTTCGCGCAACGTGCCGGTACTGATTCTAGGAAAGCAGATGATAAAAAGTATCGAGACCATGGCTTGACGCCAACTTTATGGTCATCTTGAACTGCTGATCGCTTATGTTACATTAAAACCCCGATGACTCGAACTCCCAAGGGAAATGGTGAATAGCTCGAGCTATTGGGGGTTCAACGGAGTAAGAAGTCTTCCTCACAGCCACTTCCAGTGTCGTCACGCAACGCTACTTAGGGGAGAAAACGTTCCCTGACGACACTGGTAGCGGCTGCGAGGGAGACTACTGAGACTACGGAGTTAGCTGAATGGTCTCGAATCTCATGTATGTTCTTTCAGCTGAAAATGCATTCCGTACTATGGCAAATGAAAAAGACGAACATAATTCCATACTATTTGCTCGTTGCTATCTTAAAAATTGGAGATTCTTGAACTGATCTTTTGTGAGGATACCGAGTTAAAATTTTTAGCTCTATAGCAGCAGTTTTCGTACCTCAGCACTGCTCCGTTTCACTGCTCCAGCACACCAGAAGATCATTGAACGCAGTTTTACCTGACAAGCGACACGTAACGACGGAGTCATATAGAAATCGGGGAAATAAAATTACCGACTCACCTCACTATAATCCAATGCAGTTCGAAATGCTTTATAAATCCACCGCACTTTGAATAGCGTATATCACTGTTCTTTCTGACTGATAACTTTGATTCTGCGTGTGTTGTTTGATGTATTTTTGTTTAAGAAATACACACAAACGAAGAAAATATTTCTCCCGAATCTTGCACACGTAACTATCAAGCATAATGTAAAACACTTGAAAAAACGAAAGCTGGGCACTCAAACTTTACCTAAGAGATTACAGACCGTTTACACTGCTCTGTAGTATCTTTGTTTGTTTTCAAAAACGTCCTTGTACTACTTGATGGTGAAGTGACAAGAACCTCATATTCATTGAAATGTTAAACAGTATATGATGCATAAGTCAGAAAAATACTTATGTCGATTATAGGTAGGAGGCAATCAACTGAAGTGAGGTTGAGATTCACTATACCTTCAGTAAAGAAAAAAATCGAAAGTCATAGAAACTGGAATAGTGATATAAAATATAAAAAAGGGGAAGTTAGCCATTAAAGAGAAGAAACGAGAAGGGAAGGGAAGAGAAGAGAAGAGAAAAAAGAAGAGATGAGAAGAGAAGAGACCGAAGAGAAGAGAAGAGAAGAGAAGAGAAGAGAAGAGAAGAGAAGAGAAGAGAAGAGAAGAGAAGAGAAGAGAAGAGAAGAGAAGAGAAGAGAAGAGAAGAGAAGAGAAGAGAAGAGAAGAGAAGAGAAGAGAAGAGAAGAGAAGAGAAGAGAAGAGAAGAGAAGAGAATGGACCTAAACAAAAGGTTGTCTTATATTAAAAACAAAAACAAAAACCAGACCTGGCACTTGGCACTTGGCAAGAGGAACAAAACCCAATACTGGAGAGGCCGGAAAGTGTGCGAAACGAGTGGATTTTCAAAAGATCAGATATAGTGTGAATGTGTGGATGAATAGCTGAATGGAAACTAAGACACGGACCCAAGAAATGTCGAGAACCAATCACGAAAACCATCCAATCAACCAAGCCACTAACCAACCATCTAAGCAACCAACCTATAGCTACCAACAAATTCCAAGACTGCACATTTTTCTTTGCGTACAAATAAATAACTAAATTTATTCGGATAAGTCAGTTATTGTACTGTGGACGCATCGATTTACTCAAGTTTTTGAGTTACTCGTGCGTTTTTGCAGTGAAGTTATGGGATTAAATGGACTGCACATGCAATTGCAGAGTAGTACACCCTAGTGTACTCCCTTCGAAATGCAGGATTCATTACTCCATATACCATGGGGTTGATTGCCCCGTTTATCGCCAAGCACAACGACACCACGATAGTCACGTGATGAGGCAGGCGTTTATTATGAGTGGACATTATTCCAATAACCATAACAGGAAACCACGTGACTAGGTAGCCTAGCAACACTGCAAATAGTGTCCACGTCATCTTGATTTCCTGTGGACCAACAGGGTGAGTATTTGAGGAATTTGCTGCAATGGAATTTTTGTGATGTCTGATCTTTTTGTAGATGCAAATGTAGCAATACGTAATGATGACGTAAGGGATTGCTATGGAAACGCCGAGCACTAGATTTCCAACGTACTTTAGCATTTTGCCCTTTAACTTTCTGGAAAGCATGCATGTGACCGTCGTGGGAGAAAACTTCGCATAAGTAAGATCGCCTTTTACAAGGGAAAGAACTGCAACGCAGCAAGCAATCCACATTGCTATAACCATCAACAATGTCTTCTTCTTTGTGAACATGTTTTTGTATTTATCTGGTTTGCAAACGCAAATAAACCGATTGAACGCCATCAGTGCCATTGTATATCCCGATACACAGGTAAAAGTCAAAAGACAGAATAGTTGGAAATCACAAACTGCCTGACTGTAGTCAAATTGTGGGGTCTTAATGGTAATCAACCAAAGGATCGTCAAGGGCACAACCGTCAAAGTATATAAGATATCAGTGATTGCTAAAGACAGAGTTAAATAATTAGTACAAGTACGAAGAGCAGGATTGCGGTAGATTGAGGCTATCACCAGGAGATTTCCACCAATGGCGGTCAGTCCAATTAAGACAAATGCGCATGTCTCTGAGATGATCTCCGCTGAAGTGCGGTCCATGAAAGCTATCCATCTCAGTAGGATCAGTTTAGCGGAAGTATTGGTTGCATTCATCCCTAGAAAGACGAGAAAACAGTGAAATGGCCGCTGTTTGACTAGATGAAAGGGATTGATCTGCCAATGAGGTTCGCCGCAACGTGCCGGTACTACTTATAGGAAAGCAGATGATAAAAAGTATCGAGACCATGGCTTGGCGCCAACTATATGGCGTTTTTTGCTCAATAGGCGACATGTACCAATAGGTCACGTGACCATATCTCCCCTAAATCAAGCAGCACCGTAAAAATAAACTCCAGAAATGGAAAGAGTGTCTCAATATTAGTAAAATAGCAAATTTTCAGCTCATAAGATGTAATACAGGACAAATGACAGTGAATGTAAGATCGGATATTTTCTTAAGATTCGTTTGGAAAAACGCGTTCGATAGCAAGATCGTGCCATCCCACGCGTTTTCCCGAAGGAATCTTCAGAAAATATCTCATCTTAAATTTGCTGTCATGTTTTCTCTTATTCATCTTATAAACTGAAACTTTGCATTTCAACTAATATCGAGGTGCTCTTTCTATTTTTGGAGTTCATTTTGACAGTGCTGATTGATTTATGGAGAAGCATTGTGGTATATTTTCACTTCTCCCTGTAAGGTGCATATGAATCTGCCTTAAGACCTGAACTACTGGTGCTCTTTTAGGAGATATTATACAAAATAGGTCACGTGACCTGGTTGTTCAATCAAACATAAGCGAATATCTCCTAAATTAGCAATGGTGGTTGAGGTGTTAAGGCAGATTCTTGTACACTTCTTGTACACAGGGAGAAGTGAAAATATACCACAATGTTCCAAGTACAAATGATAACCATCTCCACATTTTAATTCCAATATAATTGGAATGCATGGAATTCAGGTTCAAGGTCACGTGACCGCCAAATCCTCAAACTTTTATCCGTCTAAAATGTTATGGTCATAGAATTATGTATCCATGCAAATTTTGGTGAGAGTGGAGCAAACAACGAGGGTATAAGAAGATAAATCGATTTTAGCCGTAATTGGCCTTCACCCAGGCCTTAACATACTTGAGAATAGTTCGTGTTTGTGGGTGTTCAACGGAGCTGAGTTAGCTGAATGGTGTCGAATCTCATGTATGTTCTTTCAGCCGAAAATAAATGCCATACTATGGCAAATGAAAAACGAACAGATTTCCATATACAATTTGCTTGTTGCTATAATAAAAATTCGAGATTTTGAGCTGATCTTTTGTGAGGATACCAACCCCTAAAAACAGAGTTCGAGTTAAATAGATCAATTTTACTTTTGGACTATTGAGAATTTCGATTTAACCGAGTTCGAGTTAAGAGTTGTTTCAATGTTCCGAAGAGAAAAAATCTAGAATTTTTCTGGCACACGAAGACCTGTTAATAAGAAGTAGTGTTTCGTTTGAGCATCAACTTGTGTTAACCAGTTGTATGCTTAGCCAACACATGCAAGTAAAGCAGCTTACTTCTCGAACAAACACTTCACCGCTTAGTACCGCAAGTCGACTGCCTTTACTTCAGTGAGTGCTTGTTCTCCAAAATCCGCGGTAATCTTTGTGTATGACATCACATAGACAGTGTACTTCAGTTGTACTGGATTTTACTGAAAAAATATTTTCCGTGCGGCACAAGAGTAAAGCAGTGATTTTAACTCTATAACAGCAGTTTTCTTATGACTGTAAAAACGGCAAGACAGGAATTTCACATGCTTTTTTTATATAGATACTCATGGTCAAAGCACAGCGCGGTCCGTTTCACACCTCATGCAGCACTGCTCCGTTTTACTGCTCCAGCACAAAGAAGATCATCACACGTAGTTTTACCTGACAAGCGGCGCGTAACGACGGAGTCATATAAAAATCGAAATAAAATTACCGACTCACCTCACTACAATCCAATGCAGTTCGAAATGCTTTATAAATCCACCGCACTTTGAATAGCGTATATCACTGTTCCTTCTGACTGATAACTTTGATTCTGCGTGTGTTGTTTGATGTATTTTTGTTTACGAAGTACACCCAGACGAAGAAATCTTTCTCTCCGGCAAATCTTGCACACGTAGCTATCAAGCATAATGTAAAACACTTGAAAAAACGAGAGCTGCCATCTCAAACTTTACCTAAGAGATTACAGACCGTTTTCACTGCCCGGTAGTATCTTTGTTTGTTTTGAAAAACGTCCTTGTACTACTTGATGGTGAAGTGCCAAGAACCTGATATTCATTGAAATGTAAAACAGTATATGATGCATAAGTCAGAAAAATACTTAGGTAGATTATAGTTAGGAGGAAATCAACTGAAGTTAAGTTGAGATTCTCTATACCTTCAATAAAGAAAAAAAATCGAGCAGGGGTAGAGTAGAAACTGAGACGATCGAAATAGAACATTAAACAGGGAGAAAATAACTACTGAAGAGAAGAAACGAGAAGAGAAAGGAAGAGAAGAGAAGAGAAAAGAAGAGGAGAGAAAAGAAGACAGGAAAGGAGGAAGAGAGGAGAAGAGAAGAGAAGAGAAGAGAAGAGAAGAGAAGAGAAGAGAAGAGAAGAGAAGAGAAGAGAAGAGAAGAGAAGAGAAGAGAAGAGAAGAGAAGAGAAGAGAAGAGAAGAGAAGAGAAGAGAAGAGAAGAGAAGAGAAGAGAAGAGAAGAGAAGAGAATGGAACTAGACAAAAGGTTGTTTTATATTGAAAACAAAAACAGAAAACAGACTTGGCACTTGGCAAAGGGAAAAAAACCTAATACTGAAGAGGCCGGAAAGTGGGCGAAACGAGTGGATTTTGAAAAGATCAAATATAGTGTGAGTCTGTGGATGAATAGCTGACGGACACAAGAAATGTCGAGAAGCAAACACGAAAACCATCCAATCAACCAAGCTACTAACCAACCATCTAAGCAACCAGCCAACCTATAGCTACCACCAAAATCCAAGACTGCACATTTTTCTTTGCATATGTTAAATTAATACGCTTAGCAATCCTCCATTATAATAATTACCGTTATACATTTCTTTCTAATCATTGTGCATTAAGTTCTGGACACATGTTTGCTGAACTGGTTGGTCCTTGATTAGTAAATATTGGAAAATTAAATATGAATTTCTCATTTATACTAGGATAGATGAAAAAAGTCTTCTTGACTTCTACGTACACCAAATTAAGACTATTTCATCCCTAATTATAATTTTAACACTGCAAAAACGCCCACGTAAATTTACTAAAAAAATGAGTAAATCGGTGCATCCACAGTAACTCACTTATTCGAGTAAATTTACTCAGTTGTTTGAGTAACTGAATACCCTTCACTCAAATAACTGAATAAATGCGTACCCTTTACTCAAATTAATAACTGAGTAAATTTATTCGGATAAGTCAGTTATTGTATATATTTTACTCAAGTTTTTGAGTTAAGTTATGGGATTAAATGGACTGCACATGCAATTGCAGAGTAATACACCCTGGTATACTCCCTACGAAATGCAGGATTCATAACTCCATATACCATGGGGTTGATTGCCCCGTTTATTGCCAAGCACAACGACACCACGATAGTCACGTGATGAGGCAGGCTTTTATTATGAGTGGACATTATTCCAATAACCATAACAGGAAACCACGTGACTAGGTAGCCTAGCAACACTGCAAATAGTGTCCACGTCATCTTGATTTCCTGTGGACCAACAGGGTGATTATTTGAGGAATTTGCCGCAATGGAATTTTTGTGATGTCTGATCTTTTTGTAGATGCAAATGTAGCAATACGTAATGATGACGTAAGGGATTGCTATGGAAACGCCGAGCACTAGATTTCCAACGTACTTTAGCATTTTGCCCTTTAACTTTCTGGAAAGCATGCATGTGACCGTCGTGGGAGAAAACTTCGCATAAGTAAGATCGCCTTTTACAAGGGAAAGAACTGCAACGCAGCAAGCAATCCACATTGCTATAACCATCAACAATGTCTTCTTCTTTGTGAACATGTTTTTGTATTTATCTGGTTTGCAAACACAAATAAACCGATTGAACGCCATCAGTGCCATTGTATATCCCGATACACAGGTAAAAGTCAAAAGACAGAATAGTTGGAAATCACAAACTGCCTGACTGTAGTCAAATTGTGGGGTCTTAATGGTAATCAGCCAAAGGATCGTCAAGGGCACAACCGTCAAAGGATATAAGATATCAGTGATTGCTAAAGACAGAGTTAAATAATTAGTACAAGTACGAAGAGCAGGATTGCGGTAGATTGAGGCTATCACCAGGAGATTTCCACCAATGGCGGTCAGTCCAATTAAGACAAATGCGCATGTCTCTGAGATGATCTCCGCTGAAGTGCGGTCCATGAAAGCTATCCATCTCAGTAGGATCAGTTTAGCGGAAGTATTGGTTGCATTCATCCCTAGAAAGACGAGAAAACAGTGAAATGGCCGCTGTTTGACTAGATGAAAGGGATTGATCTGCCAATGAGGTTCGCCGCAACGTGCCGGTACTACTTATAGGAAAGCAGATGATAAAAAGTATCGAGACCATGGCTTGGCGCCAACTATATGGCGTTTTTTGCTCAATAGGCGACATGTACCAATAGGTCACGTGACCATATCTCCCCTAAATCAAGCAGCACCGTAAAAATAAACTCCAGAAATGGAAAGAGTGTCTCAATATTAGTAAAATAGCAAAGTTTCAGCTCATAAGATGTAATACAGGACAAATGACAGTGAATGTAAGATCGGATATTTTCTTAAGATTCGTTTGGAAAAACGCGTTCGATAGCAAGATCGTGCCATCCCACGCGTTTTCCCGAAGGAATCTTCAGAAAATATCTCATCTTAAATTTGCTGTCATGTTTTCTCTTATTCATCTTATAAACTGAAACTTTGCATTTCAACTAATATCGAGGTGCTCTTTCTATTTTTGGAGTTCATTTTGACAGTGCTGATTGATTTATGGAGAAGCATTGTGGTACATTTTCACTTCTCCCTGTAAGGTGCATATGAATCTGCCTTAAGACCTGAACTACTGGTGCTCTTTTAGGAGATATTATACAAAATAGGTCACGTGACCTGGTTGTTCAATCAAACATAAGCGAATATCTCCTAAATTAGCAATGGTGGTTGAGGTGTTAAGGCAGATTCTTGTACACCTTACAGGGAGAAGTGAAAATATACCACAATGTTCCAAGTACAAATGATAACCATCTCCACATTTTAATTCCAATATAATTGGAATGCATGGAATTCAGGTTCAAGGTCACGTGACCGCCAAATCCTCAAACTTTTATCCGCCTAAAATGTTATGGTCATAGAATTATGTATCCATGCAAATTTTGGTGAGAGTGGAGCAAACAACGAGGGTATAAGAAGATAAATCGATTTTAGCCGTAATTGGCCTTCACCCAGGCCTTAACATACTTTACTTGAGAATAGTTCGTGTTTGTGGGTGTTCAACGGAGCTGAGTTAGCTGAATGGTGTCGAATCTCATGTATGTTCTTTCAGCCGAAAATAAATGCCATACTATGGCAAATGAAAAACGAACAGATTTCCATATACAATTTGCTTGTTGCTATAATAAAAATTCGAAATTTTGAGCTGATCTTTTGTGAGGATACCAACCCCTAAAAACAGAGTTCGAGTTAAATAGATCAATTTTACTTTTGAACTATTGAGAATTTCGATTTAACCGAGTTCGAGTTAAGAGTTGTTTCAATGCTCCGAAGAGAAAAAAATCTAGAATTTTTCTGGCACACACAAGACCTGTTAATAAGAAGTAGTGTTTCGTTTGAGCATCAACTTGTGTTAACCAGCAGTTGTATGCTTAGTCAACACAAGCAAAGCAGCTTACTTCTCGAACGAACACTTCACAGCCTAGTACCGCAAGTCGACTGCCTTTACTTCAGTGAGTGCTTGTTCTCCAAAATCCGCGGTAACCTTTGTGTATGACATCACGTAGACAGTGTACTTCAGTTGTATACTGGATTTTACTGAAAAAATATTTTCCGTGCGGCACAAGAGTAAAGCAGTGAGTTTAACTCTATAACAGCAATTTTCTTATGACTGTAAAAACGGCAAGACAGGAATTTCACATGCTTTTTTTATATAGATACTCATGGTCAAAGCACAGCGCGGTCCGTTTCACACCTCGTGCAGCACTGCTCCGTTTTACTGCTCCAGCACAAAGAAGATCATCACACGTAGTTTTACCTGACAAGCGGCGCGTAACGATGAAGTCATATAGAAATCGAAGAAATAACATTATCGACTCACCTCACTATCATCCAATGCAGTTCGAAATGCTTTATAAATCCACCGCACTTTGAATAGCGTATATCACTGTTCCTTCTGACTGATAACTTTGATTCTGCGTGTGTTGTTTGATGTATTTTTGTTTACGAAGTACACCCAGACGAAGAAATCTTTCTCTCCGGCGAATCTTGCACACGTAGCTATCAAGCATAATGTAAAACACTTGAAAAAACGAGAGCTGCCATCTCAAACTTTACCTAAGAGATTACAGACCGTTTACACTTCCCGGTAGTATCTTTGTTTCTTTTCAAAAACGTCCTTGTACTACTTGATGGTGAAGTAACAAGAACCTCATATTCATTGAAATGTTAAACAGTATATGATGCATAAGTCAGAAAAATACTTATGTACATTATAGGTAGGAGGAAATCAACTGAAGTGAAGTTGAGATTCTCTATACCTTCAGTAAAGAAAAAAAATCGAAAGGTATAGAAACTTGGACGATTGAAATAGAACATTGAAAAGGGGAAAATAGCTACTAAAGAGAAAAAACGAGAAGGGAAGAGAAGAGAAGAAAAAAGAGAAGAGAAGAGAAGAAAACAGAAGGGAAGAGAAGGGATGAGAAGGGAAGGGAAGGGAAGAGAAGAGAAGAGAAGAGAAGAGAAGAGAAGAGAAGAGAAGAGAAGAGAAGAGAAGAGAAGAGAAGAGAAGAGAAGAGAAGAGAAGAGAAGAGAAGAGAAGAGAAGAGAAGACAATGGAACTAGACAAAAGGTTGTCTTATATTAAAAACAAAGACAGAAAACAGACTTGCCACTTGGCAAGAGCCAACAAAACCCAATACTGAAGAGGCCGGAAAGTGCGCGAAACGAGTAGATTTTCAATAGATCAGATATAGTGTGAATGTGTGGATGAATAGCTGAATGGAAACTAAGACACGGACCCAAGAAATGTCGAGAAGCAATCACGAAAACCATCCAATCAACCAAGCCACTAACCAACCATCTAAGCAACCAATCAACCTATAACTACCACCAAAATCCAAGACTGCACATTTTTCTTTGCATACATTGAATTAATTACGCTAAGCAATCCTCCATTATAATAATTACCGTTATACATTTTTTTCTAATCATTGTGCATAAATTAAAGTTCAGGACACATGTTTGCTAAACTGGTTGGTCCTTGATTAGTAAATATTGGAAAATTAAATATGAATTTCTCATTTATACTAGGATAGATGAAAAAAGTCTTCTTGACTTCTACGTACACCAAATTAAGACAATTTCATCCCTAATTATAATTTTAACACTGCAAAAACGCCCCAGTTAATTTACTAAAAAATGAGTAAATCGGTGCATCCACAGTAACTCACTTATCCGAGTAAATTTACTCAGTTGTTTGAGTAACTGAGTACCCTTCACTCAAATAACTGAATAAATGCGTACCCTTTACTCAAATTAATAACTGAGTAAATTTATTCGGATAAGTCAGTTATTGTATTTTACTCAAGTTTTTGAGTTACTCGTGCGTTTTTGCAGTGAAGTTATGGGATTAAATGGACTGCACATGCAATTGCAGAGTAGTACACCCTAGTATACTCCCTTCGAAATGCAGGATTCATAACTCCATATACCATGGGGTTGATTGCCCCGTTTATTGCCAAGCACAACGACACCACGATAGTCACGTGATGAGGCAGGCTTTTATTATGAGTGGACATTATTCCAATAACCATAACAGGAAACCACGTGACTAGGTAGCCTAGCAACACTGCAAATAGTGTCCACGTCATCTTGATTTCCTGTGGACCAACAGGGTGAATATTTGAGGAATTTGCCGCAATGGAATTCTTGTGATGTCTGATCTTTTTGTAGATGCAAATGTAGCAATACGTAATGATGACGTAAGGGATTGCTATGGTAACGCCGAGCACTAGATTTCCAACGTACTTTAGCATTTTGCCCTTTAACTTTCTAGAAAGCTTGCATGTGACCGTCGTGGGAGAAAACTTCGCATAAGTAAGATCGCCTTTTACAAGGGAAAGAACTGCAACGCAGCAAGCAATCCACAACGCTATAACCATCAACAATGTCTTCTTCTTTGTAAACATGTTTTTGTATTTATCTGGTTTGCAAACGCAAATAAACCGATTGAACGCCATCAGTGCCATTGTATATCCCGATACACAGGTAAAAATGAAAAGACAGAATAATTGGAAATCACAAACTGCCTGACTGTAGTCAAATTGTGGGGTCTTAATGGTAATCAGCCAAAGGATCGTCAAGGGCACAACCGTCAAAGGATATAAGATATCAGTGATTGCTAAAGACAGAGTTAAATAATTAGTACAAGTACGAAGAGCAGGATTGCGGTAGATTGAGGCTATCACCAAGAGATTTCCACCAATGGCGGTCATGCCAATTAAGACCAATGCGCATGTCTCTGCGATGATATTCGCTGACGTACGCTCCAAGAAAGCTATCCATCTTTGGGGTGGTATAATTCCAACAGAGGCATTGGTAGCATTCATTTCTAGGAATATATAAATGATAAAATGGTCACTGTTAGTTGGAAGGAACCGAATTTCTCATATCAGCGCCCTACCCATGGAGCCTTTGAAGACATAAGATCGATCCCTAGGGTGCTCTTAATACTCACCTAATATGGACGTACGACGCAACACAATCTGGTTTTATGGATCGTGCGATTTAAGTCAGAAAATCCAATTTTGAAATGATAACTAAATAAACTAATGTATTTAGCACAAAATGAGGCCTCAAAGACAATTTTCCCTGTTTTAAGGTCGTTAAAAAGTTATATTGTATTTCTGGTTGCCGGTCTGAGCCGTGGCGGAGTCAGTCTTGCACGCATGCGCAGGCATTCAGTAGATAGAACAGACTTTCGCATGGCTCAATAGCCGCATTGAGCACATTCTCCACTCATCGCTGAAAGCACTCGCAGCGATCATTTTTACTCGCAGCGAAATTTTGAACAATAGATTTTATTCCGAACGAGTATTCGCTGGCTCGCTGCGAGTAATTTCTGCGATGAGTGGAGAATGGCCTTTATTCATGCAAATAAAGTTTATCTATCTATCTATCTATCTTTATAAAATATTTGAGATATAACGCGCGCGCTGATTGGCTGGCTACCATGTTTATATCAGAGGACAGAGACATGGCTCGCTCAAAAAACATCGAAAATATTTTATAAAAGCAATATAAAACAATCGCTTATGTCTCTGTACTGTGATATAAACACTCTGGAAGATGTAGAGCACTCGAAAAGCAAGAGAAACACTCGGCTACGCCTCGTGTTCCTAAGCTTGTTTTTCTCTTGCTCTACATCTTCCATCGTGTTTATATCAAAGAACAGAGACATGCGCGCGCGTTTTATATTCCTTAAATATATATGAGGAAGATGTATGAGAAAAACAAAGTGGCTTACCCTTTATCCAGCAGAATTCTCAGTTCACTTATTAATCGTACACTATTTCCTTTTTCGGCACTTCGTTGTTTTAATATTGGGTTTTCAATGTTTTGAAACGCGGAAATCCGGTATGGCAAAAGCCAGTATTGTACACAATATATCTGAACCAAGAGTTAGTGAAAAACTGAGTTTGACAGATGTATGTACCCGCTATTCTCCTTATTTTTCCTGTTATTCTATTCCTTCTGAGCCTTAACTTGACATTTGAACAATAGAATTGCAACACCTTTTATCTTTACGCTAAGACATTTTGGAAATATATCAAGTTCTTGATGATGGCTTTAAGTGCTTTTAAAATTTCTTCTATACTCATTTAAAATGTTTTCAAAAACAGAAACTGACGTTTTTCCCAGCTTTAAATTGTCGAAAGGAAAAGAGATTTTGGAAATGCTTTACGTGACTGCCGAAATCGCAAAACTTTGTTTTCAGGATTGTGTAAGAGGTAAGTGGATAACGGGAAGTCTTGAATTCATATTTTTACTTAATGGTGATTAACAGTGTATTATGGGAGACAAAGCACCGTCAATAGCAAAGAAAGCCGACACATTCATGAAGTTAATGTAGTTGGCTTGACACGCACACGCGTAATGCAACCATAAGCGAGAGGGTGTCCATTTTTCTTTCTTTTTTGTCTTTGCCTTTTTTCGTTTTCTTTTTCCTTTCCTTTCTTTCTTTCTTTTTTTTTTCCTTTTTTTTGGGGGGGGGGGGGGGGGGGGTAGGGGGTGGGGCAGGGGAGAGGGGGTCGCACGTAATTTTAGGTATAACGATTATTCTTGACCAAGAGTATTTCAATAAACGTTGTCGGACGCGACTCACATGAAAAGAATCATTTAAAATCACACCAATATCCACATAACAATTAAATCTAGTTCGCCCTCACCTTATACACCAAAGAACTTCATTTTTTGATGCTGAAATCAAGATCAAAGCTGAAAAGCGAGTGAAGCTTTGCAATTACCCATGCTCCTTTACGGTTTAGTCGCATGGACTTTAAGCCTCTTGCATTGTACGACCACCTTTTTTGAAATAGGTGTATATGGGCTCAAACTCGGGATGATTATTAGATTTCTGTCTATCAACTGAAGGGAGCATCAGTGATATTTTGAAGCCCGACCCAATAGTTTCCCGGGCAAAAAAGTCCCCAGAGAGTAAGAGTTTTGCCTTCGTTGTGTTGTAAATTACATGTAATGAGACCATGGCCTCTTGTAACCATTAATTTCGCGAAAAATGGAGGGGGTTATATATCCTGGGTGCGATAATCTCTTATCTGGCCAAGCCGGGTAGGGATCGTACTATTCTGGAGTATCAATATTCCATGACTTTTCACCGCCTAGTTCACATGTGTCGAATGCAATGCAAATGAGATGATAATGAGTACAAACAAAAGATTTGACTAATTTGCATTGAATTCAGCACATGTGAGATTCGACGTTTGAACTAGGCCTAAATGACCTTTAATAATCTTTTTTTTCTTCTTAAAATGAAGCTACGATTTTTTTTCTTCGTGCAATTTTCCATGATTTTCTAAGATCTATTAGTTAAACTTCCATGACTTTCCAGACCTGGAAATGAAGTCATAAAATTCCATGGCTTTCCAGGTTTTACATGACCCGTACGAACCCTGCCGGCTGTATTTTGCACTATGACAGAAAAATTGTCATAAGATTTTTTGCAGGGAAGTGGCAAACAAATCAAATAAGTCGTAAGACCCGTATCACGCTAGCGTGACATTATAAATAATTTAATTTATCGGAAAAAGAAGTTTACTATAAAATTGGTCACAATGATTATAGTAAAATTGCAAAGTTTCATAAAGATTGGCCTCCAACTGACGAAGAAATGAATTTTTGAAAGTAAGCATTTTTACAAAGAAATGTACTGTGGACGTGCATCGCATGCACGCCCAGCCTCGTTATCAGGCTAGACACATACATTTCTTTGCAAAAATTTTCACCAAATGCTTACATTTAAAAATTCATATCTTCGTCAGTTTAAGGGCAATCTTTACGAAACTTTGCAACTTTACTATTTTCAATGTGACAAATTTGATAGTAAACTCCTTTTCCCGATAAATCAAATATTCTATTATGTCACGCTAGCGTGATAAGGGTCTAAAAAATAGACATATTTTACAAGAATTATTGAACTTAATTAAAAGTTTGACATGTTCGTTTGAGACCTTCGTGGCTGCGCAGCTTTCCCCAATCCCCCAACCGCCAGCTACACCGGCGGCTTCCAGCTAGAATAAACAAAAGAACAGCATCAGGCAGCCACAGCGTGACACAAAAGCTTGAGTTGCGTCACGTGGCCACTGCACCGTCAGGCAAGCAACAGCAAAGATGTTATCCTGGTTCAAAAGCGAAGAAAAGCCCCCAATAGACCCAAAAGAATTCCACATCCCTGAATTCTATCGTGGAGCGGATGGGCCATTGATAAAAGTTCTCGATTCATGCGACGATTACGAAACCCGACTGTACGAGAAGACTCAATGGGTGTCGTCTAAATCGCCGCCTGGTGAATTTATGGGTGTCTTTAGGAGATTATACAGCTATATAAGTGGCAAAAATGACCAAGGAAAAAAGATGAACATGAATATGCCAGTCCGTATTCATGTTAAACTGAGCGAAGACGATGTGGATGGCTCAAAAGTGGAAGACTTCGTGGTGTCATTTTTCCTGTCTTCATCACTGTTGCCTGATCTGCCCAAACCCACCGATGACCAGGTCTTCCTGGAGCAAGAAGAACGGCGCGTTACTTATGTCACTAATTTCAGTGGAATGGCTTCGGATAAAGATTGGAAGGAGAATAGGTTTCGTTTGATGGAGCTTTTAGACCGAGATAAGAAAACCTATGTCGTTAAGGAGTATTTCTCTGCGGGTTACGATCCACCGTATAAGCTCTGGAATCGTAGAAATGAAATGATATTGATAGCAGATCCACAGCCACAAATAGATGATGACGGTGAAAACTAATATGATAAGAAAACTTATCATTGCATGAATGTCTAATTACTAATTGTAGAAGAAAATTGTGATTCTGAATCAAAAACAATGCATATTTCGTAACTGTTCAAACGGTCATTCAAACTGTTCGTGTTGTCTGGATGTGTCACGCAACATTTATAATATGATACCTACATGCTCATTCGTCACTGAACGCTCGCCACTGTCATTTTCGAATTCACCCCAAAATGTTCAGTTGGTTTAAAGGAGAGGAGAAACCAAAGGCGGATCCATCTGAGTTCCACTTACCCGACTTTTACCACGGCAACCAGGGCCCAAAATTCAAAGTCCTCGCTGCAGAAAGCGGAGATGACTACGAAACTCGAATTTACGAGCCCACAAAATGGATCTCCACCAAAATGGAAACTACCGATTTCGAGGACACAATGGGAAAAGGGTTTTGGAAGTTGTTTAATTATATCGGTGGTAAAAACGAAGCTAAAAGCAAAGTTGCAATGACTTGTCCTGTCAGAGGAACTGTGTTATCAAAGGAAGGCGAAGAAAATATGATGGTAACCACCTCATTCTTCGTCGACAAAGAAAAGGAATGCCCAGCTCCTACAGACAAAACCCTTTTCTTTGAGGAAGAAGAAGAATCTAAGTTTTATATGCGCCATTTTGGTGGATTTGCAAAGGATTATCTCTGGAAAGAGAATCTACAAGCATTGAAAGATTCTCTTGACCGCGATGGCAAGTGTTACGTAACTGGTGTGTATTTTACTGCTGGATATGATCCTCCTTTTAGGTTGTGGGGACGTAGAAATGAAATTTGCCTCAAAGCAGCTGCAGAACCTTCTCAAAACGCCGACTAGACTTAGAAAACACTACCTTTTTAACAATTAACAAAGGGCTTTTCAGTAGAGGAATTTGTGTCACATTACATTGCTAGAATCAAAAGTTTACCAAACTAATCATTAGATAAATGTAACTACGTATTTACCGAAATTTAATCCAATTTTATATATAATAGCTTGTGTACAGCCGTTTCTCACCCCTCCCCTATATGGTAGACATTCCCTCCCTGTTTTTCCCCATAGGCGGGAGGGGTGGGAAAGGACTGTACACAGGATAATAGCTAACAATTTTATTATATTTAGTATATTTCCTCAGTATCACAATTTTTGAATGAATGTTAACATTAAATCAATAATTGGAATAAAAATAATTTTCTAAAAAATGATTTTGTATACTCGGTATTGTCATCTTATTCAGACAATGAACATACAACACTAGTTTAAAATACTAAGAATTATAAGTTTATTAATAATTTTAAACAATTTATAAAAATTATGGTAATTTTGAGTGATTTATGTAATTTTAAAATTATAAAATTAATATTTTTTAGTCTCATTCCTTGTGGTCAACTACCTCATGTTAGTTGCATGACAAACTTTTCATGCAGGGCAGCAATTTGGGATTTTTTAGCGGAGGTGACTACAGAGACATGCATCCAAAAAGGTTACAAAATTATAGTTTGCTGCAATATAGGTAGCCTCCTTCATAGACGTTATTATTTTGTCACCCCTAAGGGGGTGACAAATGGGGAACACTGACATAAAAATATTGGGTACAGTATGCCCATTGGAAATTTTTCTCCTAGAAATACTCCTGAAAGAACTAAAGACTTCTAAAAAGGGCATGGCTGGATGATTTTTAACCCCAAGAGAAGCCACACAAAACCATAAATTGTTTAAGCCCCTAAGCTATGTGTCATTATTAAATACCCTAAAAGAAATTAAATTCTAAAATTCTAAACTTCAATTTTAAGACCCTAAAAGATACCAAATCACTGAGTTTTTTCTCTAAGAGATACCATGAGCATACCAAATACTTTTACCCTGGAGTTCCCAGCTGCTGGGTTTGTCACACAACCCTAATTTTGGGCTATAGCCACCCAATCCACCTCTCACTCCAACAACTGGCCCAACGGAAGACTCTCCATCTTCCTTTTCGAAATATTTACCACAAACAACTCCAAACCTTTCTATAAAACCCTTGAAGTATACATTATAGTCCATGTCATGAAGACTGCTGGACTTTTCTGATGTTTACAGAAACTCTATGTCAGCTGAGGTATTTCTTATACACATCCAGAGGGTCACTTTCATAGTGTTTGTGGAAAGACACTGGAGTTTGATGAGCAAGCAGAGATGGTACATATTCAATTGGACGTGCCTAAAACCACAAATATAAAAAGTGCAACTTTTAATAACAAAGATAAACTAGGGAATTCAACCTTATCGAGCATTGGTAACTCATAACAGTCATAGACGGATAAACTTGAGGGACAGTGCACTCATTTTACCCCCTCTCTCCATCAGTGCTCAGTGTTTTTAAGGTTATTTGAAACTAATTAAAGCTACACTGCAGAATGGAAAGAAGCTGAAACAAGGATGTGAGGTCTGGACTGGGGATCACAATTGTGACCTCTTACACTGAAAAACTAACCAACTGTGCCATCCTTGCTCCAAAATAAAGAGAAGAGTTTGAAAGCAATGCATAGTGACCTGTGAATCCCAATCTATAGTCTGATTTGAAATTCAAAGATACTGCAGAAAAAATTAATTTGACCAAAAACTGATGACGTAGTATACAAATTACAGTTAATAACATGTCTAAGCCCCAGTTCAAACTTTGAACTTTTGCCGCATCAAATGCATTGAAAACAATGGATAATTAGACAGCCTTAAATTCTTTGATGTTATTACTAGATTCGATGTGGCAAAAGTTCAACATCCCAAAGTCTATTTACTGACTGCTTGTGGTAATCACAGGCCTCTGTTTTTTAGTCTCATTTGCAGCCCTTTTAAGGTCATCAAGCAAAGCTCACTAAAGAGCTGCAGTGCTGCTGTTTACAATAAAATTAAAGATAAATATAACAAACTGCTTTTGAAGACCATATCTACCTGGTGAAATAGAGGACTATGAGTGATTTGAACACCAAGACTTCTAAAGCAGGATCCAAGCCACATATCATCAGGTGAGTTTGGCTGCCAGCACTTGCATCCACTCTTGATTAAAGCCTTGATGCCTGCACGACTTAGCACCATACTGAAGAGAAAAAAAAACCCAAGATAGTCAGTATGAAAAACTGCACAACTGGGATGAAATTGAAGGCATGAATGGAAAAATGTAAGTGATCTCTGATCAAAGCATACGATCTCCCAAAAAATATTTTATTTTTGAAGGAGAATTCAGTGTTTGATCAGAAGTTACTTGATGTTATTTTTTTCAATTTTAAGCAGCCATGTGTGGTGAGAGAGAAATGGCTGATGAGACTAAACAGCACTTGCTGCATATGATTCCCTGTTATTGTGTACATATATGCAAATTAGATAATATTGATGCCGAAGCCTGATTTACATGGCATAGCACCCCCAAAACCTTGGCACAAAGGCTGATTATTTTGGGTACAGCACCCCTACAAGGCCAACATTTTCTGATCACAGAATGATAATTATTGTGCCATGCCAAAAATAATGGGCCTACATGCTAAGAATTAGGGGTGCTGAGCCATAAAATTGTTGTCATGCCAATCAGGCTTGAGTTTTTAAACATTACTTACCCTCCACCACCGGTGACATATTCATATCCAAAACCATTGGGTACTCCATAACCATATCGCTCGCCAAGGAGAATCACCTCATTAGGATTGTAACAAGACAGGAAACTAACTAAACGAGGTGCACTAAAGAGATGAAAGATCCTCTATATTAGGAGATTTGGGCAATGAGGTGTTGTGACAGCATCAATTCTGTGCAGTTAATTATTTCATACGACTTTGAAAAGTCCAGCTATGCCACATACCATATGCTGCACCATGACTTGATCAACATTTTCATTTGAAAATTCAAAGAATGTTTACCAGTCATGACAATGACACATGACTTTCTTGCAGTCTGACTGTGACAATGTCAGTATTGTGCCTTGAGCAGATGTCATAGGACTGTGAGCAAGAGAGATGTACTATACTAGCTCTTAATTGTACTGTGAAAATCCCTTACTGTGCTACCTAATGTCAATGTCTCAGATTTACATGGCATAAAAATGACTTTTAATAATTAATTACCATGCACTCCATCTAATTCTTGAGACAAGGACTAGACTATCCTACACCCTTCAAAATGCACTCTAATAATTAAACATTCAATTTAACAAATTGAAGATAGTTTTGAGTTGTCTGTCCTAGCTCCTATATTGACACACTCTTGACATCATAAAATGTTCAAAACTCAAGTGGAATTATGAGTGCAGCAGGGATTTTTATGATCAAACATACAGAACTGAGTGATAAGAACTGCAGTCTGATGAGAAGAGAAAGAAAAAGAGGTGACGGAGAAGAAAATCATGTTTTATAATGCTTGCCTCATGATTGTATCATCATCTACTACCACTAACCAAGGTTTATCAGAAAACCTTTTGTCGTTTGCAGATCGTTCAATAATAGCTTGTAGTTTAGCACAATGACCTATGGAATAGAATCACCAAAAAACATTATAACAAACCCTTTATTTTAACTTTATGCCTTCAAAATCCTAAATAAAATCACCCGCTAAATTTACATGCGGCCATAGTGCAAAATGTGCTTAGCTCGTTCGCAAGTGGCAACATAGACAACAACCAAGGTTTGGCCTAAAATGGCTATGCCAAGAGCATAGCCAGTGTTTAATTAACAATCATATAGAATTAATCAACTACTTACAAAATATGTAAGCTCACAATAAATAGTTGCCCATGCGAAGGTGAGGGCTAATAACGCCCAGTGAAAAATTACAGAGGTGGCCAGCAATGGGGAGGTGGTGGGTAAGCAACTTGTAACTTTGGAAGTCAAATGCCAACTGAATGTTGACAGTTAGCCAACGAAATCTTGACGTGACCAGAATGGCGAAGCTATATGGCGTGACCAGCAACGGATTCTTAGAGGGGGGCCAATGGAAGATAAATTGCCTTAGCCCCATATAACCGCTGTACAAATTAATTAAGCTGGTAAACCTCTGGGATTTCACCGGGTATTATTTACAGAACTATAACAACTATACAAACTCATTTTTTGGCATAAAGTATTATTTGTTGCAAATAATTGTATTTATGCCTTCAAAATCCTAAATAAAATCACCCGCTAAATTTACATGCGGCCATAGTGCAAAATGTGCTTAGCTCGTTCGCAAGTGGCAACATAGACAACAACCAAGGTTTGGCCTAAAATGGCTATGCCAAGAGCATAGCCAGTGTTTAATTAACAATCATATAGAATTAATCAACTACTTACAAAATATGTAAGCTCACAATAAATAGTTGCCCATGCGAAGGTGAGGGCTAATAACGCCACAGCCACTTGGGACAAGTGGCAGCCCCACCCAAGCACATATTGCACTACCGCCTATAAAAAGAGGAAATGGTTTATATTCATTACTGCAGCCTCTTGATCTCTTACACATGCAATTAACATATGCATTATTTATGAGACAGTATAATCTACCACAGCTGCCCCTGCAAGCTGTGGAACCATAACTATAATGTTAGAAAAAGTAGGTATTACTGCCCCTGCTAGTAACCCTAACATCTTCCAACTGAAATTACCTCATTCATAGTGAAGTGGTAGAATGCAACCTAATATATCTTTTGAATGCATCTGATTTCCAGCGACCCAACAACCTTATCCTTGCATCAGATAGCCCTTGCTGTGCCGCATACGTTGCAGCACCAATTCTAAAGCTATGGCCCTTGTATCTGTTAGATTCAAGGTTACATGCATGGAGGCACATACCTAACAACCTAGAAAAATAACTGCGTAAAATTGGTGAGCCAGTACCATCAACAAAAAGAGGTCCGCTCAACCTTCCACGTACTCCGAGATAATTCATAACTGAATCGACAGGACAAACAGTTGTATTTCTAGACACAATCAAAGAAAAAGGTGATTGATTATAACTGTGTTTGTGATTTAAAAATGTCACCTTCAATGTCACCTTCATGTCACCTTCAATGCATTTACTCCATCTTCCTTTGGAATAATTTTCTCTATTGTTTCACCTTCAAATTTGTATCTGTTTTTTAACCATTAGCAACTGTAATTTCACCATTACGCAGAAAGGCAAAAAATGCTACAGAACACATTGCTCTAAACAGCAATTTTTTATAATTTGAAGAGACAACCATATCACTTCTGTTACAATCCTAGCTAAAATTGGGAGAGTTATTGGTAACCTTGAATCTAATGCATTTCCAATTTTACTAGATCCCTTAAGCATTTCAATTACAAAAAATGTCTTAGTTGGATCTGGCAAACCTGCCACTCTATGATAATATCCTATAGCTGATACATAAGTACTCACTGTTGAGGGAGCATATGATCTTTTATATAAATATGCTATAAACAAGGCCAAAGTTGTTGGGTCAACTGGAATTGTACACAGGTCATCCTCAAAAACACTTAAGTGAAACTCCCTAAACAAAGACCAAGCTCTTTGATAAGTCGGTATAGACGATTTTTGCAAACTTGAAGATAATAATTTATGAACTACAGGTGCCAACTGCATGGGAGTAAACTTGATGGTATTATTGTGGGGTATCTGTCGTAAACCGATGGTGCTAATTGATGAAATCTTTGGATCTGCAAACGAGACAAAGCATCTGCAAGCGAATTCTTAACACCTGGAACATGTTGAGCTTTAAACAAAATATTGTTTTCCAGACAAACTAATACTAATTTGCGCACAAACACCATAAGTACCTTATCCTTACAAGTACATTTATTAATTACATGGACTAATGCCTCGTTATCTGTATGGAAAACAATACATTGATTTTGCATCTTACTACCCCACAATAATAAACTCAACACAATTGGGTAGAACTCTAAAATAGCTATGTTCCTATTTTTCCAGCTCTCAGGCCATTTGCCATAGCACCAGTGAGTCCCAAAAATAGCTCCAAAACCTATAGCCCCAGCAGAATCGGTATAAAGTTTTAATGAATTATTGTCTTCCCAAATCTCATTTAGAAAGAAAGATTTTCCATTGTAATATGTAAGAAATTGCATCCAAACTTTCAAGTCTGCTTTTGCCTCTTTTGACAGGCGTATATAATGTTTTGGGTGCTTAATACCCATTGTCAAATCAATCACTCTACGAAGGAATGCCCGACCTGGAATTATCACTGAACAAGCAAAGTTTAATGTACCAATCAATGATTGTAATTCTTGTAAAGTGACTTTCTTTCTTGACATGAAATTTTTGATTAACAATAACCCTGCATTCAATTTGTCTTCTGGTAAACGAGCTAACGAATTTTCTGTATCAAGCTCTATTCCTACAAAACTTATAATTTTTAAAGGCCCAATTGTTTTCTCTGGTGCTATGGGTACCCCTATATGTTTACACAGATTGATTAGCTTATCAAGACTTTCTTTACATGATTCTTTTGAAGGCTCACAAATCAAAAAATCATCCAAAACATGTATTATATTTGATATACCCAGAACATTACAAGCAATCCATTCAATTGCAGTACTGAATGTTTCAAATGTTTTACATGAACTAGCACAGCCCATTGGCATACACTTGTCATAGTAATAAAAACCTTTCCAATTCATACCCAACAAATGATAGTCATTTGGGTGAATAGGCATAATTCTGAATGCATGCTTAATGTCTGTTTTTGCTAAGTACGAACCTACACCACATTTTTTGATACACTTAATTGCATCTTCAATTCTGGCATAATGAACATGCTTGTATTCATCACTTATCCCATCATTAACTGATGCACCCCTTGGGTAGGATAGATGATGAATCATCCTATATTCACCAGGTGTTTTCTTAGGTACTATGCCTAGTGGTGAAACTCTAAATTGTGAAAAAGGTGGTGTAATAAAAGGACCTACAATCCTATCAGCATCTATTTCTTTCTTTAATTTCTCATCTACAATTTCAGGATGCTGTTGTGCTGAGAGCAAATTTGGAGCATCTAATCCAGCATCTTCAATAAAAGAGTAAAGTCTAAAACCTTGCTTAAATCCATTGATCAAAAACTCTGTTTTGTTTGAATCATAGCTAAAAAGTAGAGGTTCTAATTTATCTACCTCTACTGGCGTTGTTAACTGACGAGTTATTGGCAGTTGTATTCCTGTTTTCATTTGAGTCACGAAAAAGACTACACTTATTCAGTGCATGATTCTTATTACATTTGGGGCATGTGTGATTATAATTACATCCTGAACACTGTGCACCCCTGTGAAACTTCCTGCAGAAACCATCTGGTATTACAAATCTGTTTCTGTTTTGATAGTATTGGTTGTTGCTAATGCTATTTTGTTTTTTCAATGAAGGTTGTGATCTGATCCACAACTCAGAATGAATAGATCCCCATGGAAATGCTTGAGGATCTGACTGCCTTAGATAACGGAAACTTTCATCATAAAATTTCCAGTTGAAACCTCTTTTTTCAAGATCTTTTATGGTATCAAAGTATTTCATTAAACCAGGAGCCTCTGATGAAAATTTTTCTGTGTATATGGCTACAAAGATCTGAAATGCTGAGGTCCAAGCATCTATATTGGCTATAAACTTATTTTTAACTTTTGGTTCCAAAGTTATTGTTGACAAACCTGATTCATTCTTATTGCCCTCCTTAAAACATAAGTGGTAACCCATGCCTTCATTTACTGAATTGTTTAACAAAGAGCCAAACTCAATGTATTCATTAGCTAAAATTTTAGCTCTAATTTTGGCAGGTACCCGTGTTCCTAGGGGAACACTAGAGGACAAAAAGTTTGTTGGAGATTTGTCATAAACACTAGTCTTAACTAATGACTCACCAGAAATGTTCTCAAGGACAGCAGACACCGACCCCTGTACAGCATCCACTGCCCTTGAATTTGTCTCATTTTCTTTTTCCTTATCATTATTATCTATAACCTGATTTGATTTTAATGTATCCATCACTGACTCAGTCACCATTTTCACCAACTCTTGCATCTGGCTCTTTTCCAATCTTATTGCTCCAGACTCCCTTGGCCTCTTATTTGTTTCTTCCAAATGGACTGGTACTCTTCGCTTTCTTGTACTTCTTCTAGTTGCCATACTCACTGTAAAACATAAAAATAACTGGCAACCAGATGTATATAATTGGCCATTAATTGGTACTTTTAATGAAATAATAAATTAGTTTCAAAACTTGGCAGACTGTCTTATATGTACAGTCACCGAGATAAACAAGCCAACAACTCATTGGTTGGTTAATTGAACCAAAGCTCATTGTTTGGTAACCAAAATTAAACCAAAGCTCATTGTTTGGTTAATTGAACCAAAGCTCATTGTTTGGTCAATCAAAAATTAAACCAAAGCTCATTGTTTGGTTTGGACCAAAGCTCATTGTTTGGCCAATCTAAAATTTAAACCAAAGCTCATTGTTTGGTTTGAACCAAAGCTCATTGTTTGGTCAATCAAAAATTTAAACCAAAGCTCATTGTTTGGTCAAACAAAAATTAAACCAAAGCTCATTGTTTGGTTTTAACCAAAGCTCATTGTTTGGTTATAATACAAATAAACTAATGCTCATTATTTCATTGGCATAATATGCAAAGCATAGACCAAAGCTCATTGTTTGGTTAACTGTCATTTTAATATTTATAAGTATATGTAACACAGTGGTAAATTCGCATGACAATAACTGGTCGATAATTTTTGAATTATTCAAAATATTTATAACTAATCTTTTATTCAAAAAAAAAATGAACGTTATATGTAAATATTCATCCAATAAATATATAAATATTCAAAAATTAGTGAATAATTCTCGTTGTCAAATTTTAAATTTCTTTCAATTATATCTGATCGATGTCATTCAATAGTTTGAGGCCTCTCAACAATGCACCTCTATAGCTTCTATAAAGCCTATACTGCCCAAACCTATTTAGGTGGACACCGTCGTTACGCAAAACTTCATTTTTCGGCTCCATCAAGCCGTGATGTGACCAGACGAAAGTATTTTCTAATCCACCAATAACTACCTCAATGTACTGATTAAAAAGTTTCGCTTTTCTGTTAAAATCTGCGTTGTTATTTGATCGTGGTATGACTTTACATACACCTACAACCCGAACTGAAAACTTTTCAAACAGCTCCTTAACGAGCTCTTCTAACTCCGATCCTAAGATTTCTGGCCTTTCTTTGGCTAAATCGTTAGTCCCTATTTCCAAAATAACTATATCTGGGCTGAAACGCTGAACCGTTGGTAAGTCGAAATGACGAATTTTTTGAATCGTCCGACCCCCGGTACCAACTAAACGTACAACCATGTTGTTCACTTGAAAGTCTTTTTTGGCTCTGGTGTCAAAACGCTCCATAAGGTCGTTATTTAGGCGTTTGACAAATGAATGACCAAGTACTAAGCATTTGGGGTCGCACATGACTAGAATTTTAAAATAAAAACATTGCCTAAATTCGTGCACGATTCTTGCCGAGCTTACTTCGTAACTAAAAACTCCTGTTCGCCAAATTATCGACCAAGCTATGCATAAAATTCATACCAACAGGTTACAATAAATTAGCGACTATCAGTATACCAATGCAAGAACTCACCTTGCAGCTGAGTTGGCAGCAACTTGTAACTTTGGAAGTCAAATGCCAACTGAATGTTGACAGTTAGCCAACGAAATCTTGACGTGACCAGAATGGCGAAGCTATATGGCGTGACCAGCAACGGATTCTTAGAGGGGGGCCAATGGAAGATAAATTGCCTTAGCCCCATATAACCGCTGTACAAATTAATTAAGCTGGTAAACCTCTGGGATTTCACCGGGTATTATTTACAGAACTATAACAACTATACAAACTCATTTTTTGGCATAAAGTATTATTTGTTGCAAATAATTGTATTTATAGTTACAGTTGGACAGCAACGGAGGAAAGGGGAAGAGTGTTTTCTTACTATTTACTATCAGTAATAGTGAACAATCTGCACTGTACATGTACAGTAAGTGGTCGGTAACCCCTGTTTGTCAACCACTTACTGTTGCCTTACTGTTACCTACTGTAAGGTGCAGATTGTTCACTATTATACCTTTACTATCTGCCCAGTTGTTCATCAATAAATTATCATAATTATAGAGTGCAATTTACCCATTTCTGTGTTTGGTACACCAATATTTTCAGTTGGAATACTTGGATCTTCTGTTTCACTGTAGTACACCAAATTCTTTGCATGTTGACCAAGTGTCTTTTGCACCACTGGAACTGTGTGTACACCAATACAATCATATTATACAATTTTCAATGTATATATGAATGCCAGTCATGGTGCCCCATTGCCATGCTGCCACCAAATCTAGCCTGCCATGCTGCCCCAATGTATGTGCCACAATGCCCCATGCAGATAGTATATGTCTTATTTGTCCTACTTATTTGACATACTTGAAGTTTTTTCTAAGTTTATAGCAGTAAATGGTCTTAAAAATTAGATCAGACTTTTTGAAAGGAAAAGATTGAGCCTGCTCTAAGAAGTTTTTACTCCTGCAAACTCAGAAACAAGATTATGGGGTGTTATGACTACCAGTATGTACAATGGGGTGTCATGACTATATAATGGGGCATCATGATGGATTTGACAGTGGGTGTCATAGAAATGTCATGACTGCATACAGTATATTGTAACATCTGGAATGGGAACACAGGCTGGGGGGGGGGGGGGGGAGTGAGGCATTGAAATGGAAATTAAGCTAAATATTTTTTTATGAAATGAAAAATACTGACTGACCAACTGACATAAAAGATTGCAGTCTGCCATGGAACATGATTATATTTAGCATGATTACCTCTTGTTTGGTGGAATTTTTTGGTTGTTTTTACTGCAAAGAAGATGTCATCTATGGTGAGATTCTCCTAAAGATGGAAAAGAAAATATATATCCAGTTTTCATATAACTACAGCAAAAACATGTTTTGTTCAGATAGATCTACAGTGTAAATTTTAGACAAAATCCTTACACAGTCCTGTAGTATATTGTTGAAGGATGTTACACATGATTCCTTTTCTCCAGGTTTTGTGGTGCAAAACTCTGGAACATCAGTCAAATCAACACCTTTGCCTTCATTCCTTATGTACATTGCAATCTGTGGATATTGAATTATGAATTTGAAAATCTCAAAACAAAGACAAAGTTTGATGAAAACAACCTGACAGTATGACAGCCTGACCTCATGCTGTATGTCAATAGTAAAATCTGAAGGTAATGGACCATTTTCAGCTCTAGAAGCTAACCTGAAAGTGGTAAAATTCAGTTTGTCAGATTTAGTACATCACTGGTCATGCATCCAACAATCAAACAACAAATTACCAACAGCTGCCCAACAGATCCCTGACAGATGGCCAAATTAAAGGCGCTGTCACATGGTGCAATTGTTTTTGCAACTTGCAATGCAATGCTGATGAAAGCATAGCATTGCTTGCGTTACGAAAAATAGATGCTCATTCAACTTCTGCAACTTGCAACGTTGCATTGCAAGTTTCAGAGAAGGGTGCTACACACATAATCTCTTCTGCAACTTGCAATGCAATGGTATTGCATTGCAAGTTGCAAGAAAAATTCCACCATGTAACAGCACCTTAACCCTGTCACTGTCAGGTAACAGATGACTAATATTGTCACAGACAGCCAACAGTGGATTTGGTAATAACAGCATTTCACATTTTACGTACTACATGTTACATCAATACATTACTGTGAATTTTAAAAGTTGATTGATAAAAATTAATGAAATAAGATGCCATCTTACTGTTTCAGGAGACTTGTGCTTATTGCCCAACCAGCAGAGAAATCAGGAAAGGAAAACTGTGATAAATCATCAGCGAAAGCAAAATGGTGGATAATGGCAGGATGTTGATCTTGAATAGCATGGCCAAGAAATAACCTCTGTGGTACAAATTACAAAATGTGACAAGTATAATTGTTAGTAAGAATAAATCTGTCAAGCATACACAAAACCAAGATGATGGGTGGGGAGAAGGGATCCCATGTATTTTTGTTGGGGATCATCATCAGGAATTTTCATTTTCATCCCTAAAGGGTACCAAAATGGGTGTGGCTCTAGCGTTTTTACTCCTTGAGAGGAGGGGAGGGGGGGGGGGGGGGGTAGAATGAGCGTATCGTCAGCTTCCTGGGAGACCAGCTTCTAGTTTTGCTTCTAGCTGAGGAACTTCCAACATTAAATATTAATAGTGCTTTACCATTAACTTTAACATATCACCATGACAACCCCCATGAGATACCAGTTATGTGAAATGCACTGTAATAAGTGGATGGAGATAAAGTGCTACCTCTATCTGACTAAGATTTTATCTAAAAATGACTTTCAGATCTTTTCTGATAAGAAGATGAAACTGTAATTAAGTCTAGAAGGCTGCAGGGTCTTTGGGACAACCTGCCAATTTAACATCTCAGGGGATTCATTAAGGTTTTAAACTGAAGGACATCTGCCTGTGACACCTGGAGAAGACTAGAGATATTTAATATCTGTAGTCTTGCATGGGTGTCACAAAAAGTTGTTTGCGTTTCTCTAGAAAGCCAGACAAAACCCAGCAAAGTCATGTTCTCAGTCAGCCAATTTGCCCAGTGCCTGACCCTTATTCTATTCTATTCCATCCACTTCATTCTATTCTATTCTATTCTATTCTATTCTATAAGGAAATGTTGAATTCATGAATACCTACCTCTTGAGGATTGAATCTTTGTAGAACTTTAACAAGACCATCTATGTCAATGACAGTATCTTCCTCACAGAAAAATATCCAGGATTTGTTTTCGCTGAAATCTTTATGTAAACTAATCAAATAAACATGAATAGAAAATATCAAACACATTGTTCCTACAAGCCCTCTTTATTACCACAGTCTGTCCATTCATTTTACACTACATGTAGGTTCTAGAATATAACAATATCAAGTGAACATGTCGAGTTATCTCTGATCAGTGGGCTGATGAAAATACAATTTCTCCTTTAAAATACAAAGAGCACCAATGAGATCATAAATTTGATCAGAGATAACTCAAGCTGTTCTTGAATAAATTCCTTCCATTAACAAAGGAAGATGTACCATGATATCATTCACAGCATGGCACAGTACCACCAGGTATTTTTCATGCTTTTATAGACAAAACAACACTAGATGGTCACGGCACAGTATTTTCACATTGTTTTGTACAATTTAAACTACAGCTCTAAATTATTATATGGAAGATGAAGATAGACTGTTTTATCTTACCTTGAAAACAATGGAAATATTGTCCAGCTACCAAAGGGAGCCCATTCCTCATGAAGCATTTTTACAACTAATTCATTCTATAGAATAAGAAATGATTTAAAGAGGGACAAGTTGATTATTTCAGAACAGCAGTTTGGAAAATAATTTTTGAGACATTTGGGGTTTTTAGATGCAATTTCTAGAAATTTGTGAATTGTAGACATATCAGTATGTAAACACATTACGATTCACTGAACCAAGTTTCCTTGAAATTCTTAAGTTCCTAACCAACTTGGCAACTTGCAAATGAAATTCAGAATCCATGTGACCAAAGCTTTGTAAAACCACCTGTGACTAATGAGCTGTTATCACTAGTTTTAATTACTGTTACCTTTGCCTCAGGCTTTAGCTGCTTCATGAGGTGATCATGGAATAGTTGGGCTTTCTTTACATGGAATGAGTTGGACTGTGTTCTGGCTATGATAACAATATCTTGAAAACCTAATAAAGACATCCATAAGTTAATGTTGTGGTTCAATCTTTACTTTCCTTAGTTTTATACTCATTATCATACTATATTTAAAATATAGGAAAATATAAAATTAACCATATATAGTTAATAGTTAACTATGATTAAACCAAGGATAAAATTGAACCACAACATTGATATAGTGAATGTATCTAACGAAGTATTCACTAATACAAATGATGGTTATCGTAACAGTCTTGTGGAAAGGTATTATAAATAGAAATTACCCAGGGGGAACATCAATATATAAAAAGGTGGGATGCTTGTCAGAAATTTTGAAAATGAACCTTAAATAGTACATGAATCTTACCAGGTAGGCCTGGTGGTAACACATAATTTTTACCCCAAAAGGGTACCAAAACAATAAATGCAGTATTTTTAATTTAATCTTCAAACACCTTTCTGAAACCCCCCTTTCCCCCCCCCCCCCCTACAAAAAAATAATTTTTACCCTGAAAAGATACCATCTCAAAAACAATAAATGCAGTGTTTTAATAATAGAATCTTCAAACACCTTGCTGAAACCCTCCTTCCTCCCCTCCTCCCCTCCCCCCCCCCAAAAAAAAAGGTACCAGCTTAGTCTCTGGTAGTCCAATAAACTTTGAGACACCCTAAATGGTACCAGATTGCTTATTTGAACCCCTAAAAGGTATAATCCAAAATATATAGAAGTTCCCCCCATGGAGAATTAAATATATTTTATTTACCCTTAGGTGTAATGAGGCTTCTTAATAAGCCTCTTGCAAATACTGCTAATTGGAAATAGTAAGAAAAACCTGTTGGATTCTCACCTAAAGTTTTGATTGTTGAATTTGTAATATTTTCTGATCCAAAATCCTGGTGAAAAAAGTTATAGAAAAAGTTGTTAAAAATAACAAATATTTTTGATTGTACTTTAATATTATAGTAGACTTAAAATTATGGATATATATAGAGATAAAATTAACAACCTAGTCTAATGACTGATTTGTCAAAAATGGGATGATTTTTAAAGAGTACATGTACAATTTCATCTCAACTGGTAGTGCCCTTGTCATGGTACCAGTTTGGATCCCATTTTGCTATGGTATACATTTGAAAAAACACCTATTGTCAGAAATATATTACAGTCTATACACAGAAAAACTGGGAGGTGCCATTATTGGATTCTTTGAATAGAGACCTGCCCTCTTTGTTCTGGATGTACAATGTATATAGCCAATCTAAGGAAGGTTGGTGTTTTTTTCTTGAAAAAGATGCCAAATTTTTAGGCCACTACTTATAAGATATATTTCTTTTAGTTTAAAGTTTTAAGTGAGAATTTGGCTTATTGTTAAGGACCGTATTATTTTAAAAGGTATAATTGAAATATATTTTACAGACAATGTTGGTAAAGTACTTTTTGTTATCAACTTTTTGACAGTATTTTATATTTATATCAATGTATTTTTCAAAACCGCCAAACATTCTTGAGATTAGATTGGTTATAATTTGCCACATTTCGCGGCTGCTAGGAGACTATTGAATTTTCTAAATTGCCATAGGGAAAGTGTTAATTAGTGGGTTTTACTAGAACAACAATTACTGTTTTAATATTACACGTACACGTATTCAAATGAGAGAAATAAAAAAATACGTTATTAGAAAAAATTCAAAGATTCAAATAAATTAACTTAAGTTAACTTTAGCCAACAAGAAAAAACAAAGTCATTCCAATCGATCCATATCATCGAGTCTACGACGAGTTGATAGCTAACAATAATATTATTGCCTCCTAATTAACATTTTAACAAGTGACCAAAATCTAAATTACTCTTTTAACACGTGCTAAAAAGAGGTATTTTCACGGTTTAAAAGATTAAAAGAAGGTAAAAGAAAGCAAAGTCAATACCGTTACGGCGCCAAATTCGAACTGCGCACGAGGATCATCTGGCTTGAAATCTTCTTCGATTTCTCGACTGTATTGACCTTGAATAAAACATAAATATGGATTAGGGATTTAGAAAGTATAGGCACTTTATGACATTAATTGAATTCACAAAGAAATGCTTACTATAGAGTAAAACTGGGATAAGAAACAGGAAAGCTTTTAAAGACATCTTTGCTTGTTTGTTGAAGAAATTTACAGAATGTATTAACCGCGAGAGATCTGGTCACTAATGTTTACATCATGATCGTGGGCTCACAAACAACAGGAAGCCCAAACAAAGAGGTTACAACTGGAAGAACTGGAAGTTTTATCTGTAACTCCCTGCTGCGGAGAAAAGCGCCTCAGTGATTCCACAATATTTTGCCTTTGAAGTTTTTCTAAGAAACATTAGAAAATTATTTTTCCAACTGAACTTTATCGAGTTTTGTTTGTAACGGGCTTCCTGTGGCAGGCATTTTCAAAATCAAAATGGCGGACGACGAAGAGATGAAAGTGATGGTTGGTTATGATGCATTTTTGTCAACTTCCATGCTTTTCTCGTGCTTTATTATTCATTTTACAATTTCTAATGATGCATATTTTATTTTATCAACAGAAACTTGAATTTGATTGGTTATTAAAGGAGCATTTACCCAAAGTCCTAAGGCAAATGGATGGAATTTTGAAGGTGTTTGACCCTTCGTCTTTGTACTTGCATACTTGAATCGTCGCTGTTTTAACAACCAGACTTTATTATTTCCAGGAGTGCCTTAAGTGGCTTCAGTTTTCAACTTTGGCAAGTACACCACAAGGTGAGGTCAGCAGACCCTCAAAGACCTTGAGTCTGGAGAAATGTCCCTTGAATCTGAATCTGGATCTAGGTGTTGTGATAATTCCCTATTATTAAACATTTCCACAGGTGATACTCCAAAACCACAAGATTACTTTATGTTATCAACACCCAGGTACATTTTTGTAAATAAATGGGAGTAACTTCAGAATACCCGTCCACCATTGTATTCTAGAGTCGGAATTCTTTGAAAACGACGCAAGAATATATTTAAGCCTCTATTGTTATTCAAAAAAGTGGCCGGGTATTCTGAAGTTAAGCAAATAAATGGGCAAATAGATGAATGAGTGACTAAATGAATGGACAGACAGATACATGTAGATAAACTGATAGAGAGGTTTAAAGATATGCCGGCCCATCTAAAGTTCTTTGTTGTTGCATCACTGCCATTACTTGTTCACTAAGATCTGTTATGTATATATGAATATGAGAAATACGTGTGCAGGGTTGTCAACCTCAAAGGCTTTCATATTAATTTGGAGACCGCCATTTTTCCCTTAAGTTTAGTCAATTTTCAGGCTCAGCAGGGGGGGGGGGGGGGGGGGGGGGAGAGGAATTTGCATCTTCGACAGAAAAAACATACACACACTGCCAAGCTTTACCATGCTTTTTTCATTTTCGTGCTCAGTGGTAGTGGTGGTGTTTTGTGTGTGTGTGTGTGATTATCTGAGATGATGTATGTATATATTAATGGGTGAACAAATGAGTGAGTGATTGTTGGATAGATAATTGAATGGATGAATCATTGAATGAATGAATAAATAAATGAATGAATGAATGAATGAATGGATTTTTGTTCTTTATTCCTTTAGTGCAGATTTATTAAAAGGTTATGTTGCAGTAGAAGGAGAAGATATATCTAAAGGAGTAAGTTTTTGTTTTTCATTGATCAAGCCTATCTATTTGGAAGCTCTATGAGCAAAAGATTTGCTTTAAGCTTCCTGATGGAAAATATATCATGTTTGTATTTTCAAAGCTTAGTTTTAACTTTCTTTTTCAAACTCATTAATGATTCATGAGAAAATACAAATTATAGAAAATAATAACAACCGTGAAGGAGTTTTTTAATCAGCAAGAGATTCATCCTGATTTGCATGCAACTTTTACTTGGATTTTTGCCCAAAATCACCTTAATCTTGAAAATTTTTATATATTACTTAAAATGTTTTTTGAGATGGGACACTGTCAGTTATTTATACCACCATTAAATTGCATAATTATGCATTGAGTTAGGCAAAATCTCAACTGGAAATAAAGTGTGATAGGCTACTGCCAACCAAACACAATGCAACATCTTACTAGTATTGCGCTAATAAAACAGTATTTATGTACTTTAGGATTTAAAGTTCAAGCTACCAAAAGTTTCAGCATCAGGATTCAGAGTATTTATAAGAGAAAGTCATCCATGGAAATTACAACAGGTGAAACTGACACTTTTCAAGATTGTTAGGATTTCTTGTTTGATGTTGAATTACTATTTATGAGACTTGTAGATCTTTCCCAGTTTATTCCATAAACATCAGAGGGTATCCGGTCAACTCGCTCACGGATCGATTCACCCACACCAATTCGCCCACGCATTTCACAAATTCGCCCACACATTTAAATCACTTTAGTAATGATACATATAATGAGTCCACACCTACTACAAACCAGTCAAGGAGGTTTCATGATATATGAAACTGATAGTAAAAGAACTGAAAATCAGAGTATCATTGGTCATTTAAGAATAAGAAGTGACTGTGAAAATTTTAAAATGATACTGTTTATTATTACCTTTTCTTTTTAGATTCAGGATGCAGTTAATTATCTAAAACTCTCATCAGAAAAAGTCCAAGAGATGAAAAACATGAATAATTTTACATCAGGACGTGAAGTCAGCAAGGTTAGCTATAAAACTTAAAATGTATTAGTAACAATTAAATTTAATTGAATCATTAATGATAATTGTTGACTTGTCTTAAAGATTGTGGATGACATTGCAAACTGTCTGGCAAAGGGGAAGAACTGTTTAATGGTGCCTAAAAAGAGGTCTGTACTGGAAATTTTGAATTCAAGCAATCAGGTAAATAAATAGGTATGCATACATGATTGAGACTCCCTCAACAGGGCTTTTCAGCTCAATTTACAAATCCTAACTAAATCATATAAATCAAACATAAATGGATTAAGAATCCCAACTGGCAAGGAGGCAAACCAGTTGGCTATATTACAA
The DNA here is from genome assembly GCA_029948255.1 of Telmatactis stephensoni. Taxonomy (NCBI): domain Eukaryota; kingdom Metazoa; phylum Cnidaria; class Anthozoa; order Actiniaria; family Isophelliidae; genus Telmatactis; species Telmatactis stephensoni. Next base: position 689,939 of record JALIZF010001935.1, read on the forward strand.
GCATGGCTGAGAAACTGAATTTGAACTAATCGAAATCGGAACAAATTCAGTCTCAGCTAGTGGCCAGAGCGGGAATCGAACCTGGGACCGCCAGATTGCGAGACCAACGCTCTGACCACTCGGCCATGCTGCCTCCTACAAATCAGTGATTAATTAGTAATAATTATTAGTAATACCGGTAATGTATAATCATTGACAGATTACACTGAATAATATCTTAAGAAGTGATATTTTTATTAAACATTTATTGCATGTATTTATCAAAAATTGATAGAAAGCATTTCATTAAAATACATAAATTAATATTATTATAAATGATGCCATCTTTTTTCAGAAATCCTTCAAGCCAAACCTACCTGAAGAAGTTGTAGCTCATTTTTACATCAACAGTGATAAACTTGTCTTGTCCATCTTCACATTGTTGACACTCCCAGTTCCACCTCAAAATCCTGTAAGACTCACTAATTTTGATTTTACCACTGTTAGTTATAGTTTAAAGTATTAATATTGAGACAATGATTACAGAATTGCAACACCTCCAAGGACTTGACGTATTGTTTATTTGTCTTTTCTAGAAACAGATATTGGAGAGTGACCAGGCTGGACACACATTGTAAGATAATTTGCAGCTAAAATTTGCATTTAAATAACTCATAAAAAATTTGTATTTGATCATTTTGACTTTCTTTTCCTGAAAATAGATTCCAGCTCCATGTTGGTACATGCTTTTAAATTTTGGAAATAGCCTTTCTTTAATGCAAAACTATAAGGCACTGATGATGGATCACCAATTATAAGCAACAACAAAATTGCAATGCAAACAAGAGCTAAGTTCTAAAAGATTGTTGAATTGAAAAGATTTAAATTAAATTTCACAGATTGAAGGATTTAATTGTGGTTCATCAGTGTTTCATCATAAGAAAAAGGGTTATTACTGAATAACTGATTTCACAGACATACTACTGTAATGTCAATGACTCTGGACAAAGATTCTATTCAAGGCTATTGGGCAAGAGTACAAGAAATGTACAGAAGCTTGCCTGATAGCCTCAAACTGAAACCTTTGTTCAAAGTCACTGGAGTGTAGTGGTAATGTTAACTGAAGTAAAATTAAATGAAGGCTTCTCTGTGAAAATGACCTAAGTGACCTTTTGATGGATGTGCAGACATTGATATTTTGGCATAGGAAAGTTAATTGATATTTTATATCATTGAAAAAATATCAAAAAATCACTTAGGCCATTTTCATGGGGAGCCCTTCAAATGTTTAATTACTATTATTTTCAGTGAACACAATTCTAAATGGATGGAAATTAGCAGTCATTTTGAGGTGACTATTACGCACACACATCTTATTAACCATATCGTGTATAAGTTTGTAATGTTTTTGTGGGTTGTCCACAGGTTGATTGTAGCATTCCCAGGCTGAAAGACAGTGTTCTACTCTTCACAGCGGCATTGCAAATTTGTCAACAGTTGAAAGATAAGGTTTGTTGAAGAACTCATTTTCTTCGAGTGACTGTAGAAGTCTCAGGCCTGGTTTAAAATTGTGTACAATGTATGATTACTCCACTCTTTCTTTTTGCAGATTGTTGCATTCAGTGTGTTGGACTCGAAATAATATTCCTAGTAGCAAACAAATATAATGTAATGATATTTTGTAAATAAATTTTTATGTATATTACACGAATGATTAGATTATATAGACAAGAATAACATGAAAATTAAAATGAGAGCAAAGTGTAGTGTATTTCAATTTCATTTTTGATATTTTTCATTGTTGTTTTCCCAAGTTTCTCCCTAGACTTCACTTGAACTTCTGGGTTGAGTTCTGATTAGCACTAATTCAGGGTTAACCACTGGTTTTAACCGGGGGGAAAGGAGTCATATACGTCATGGAACAGGTTCAAGCCAAGTCAAGGCATTGTATAAGTTCAAGGTCAGATTTAGCTTGTACGTGCACCATGCGACAATCATATGACAATCATATCGAAATTTGCCATTTATGTCTTTACACATGAATCAAAGACATCTAAAGTAATGCTGTTAAATGTCTATGGTAAAATAGGACTATTTATTTGCTTACTTTTAGTGCTCATACCCTAATCAAGGCTGTCAAAGTAAACCCTGAGGGGGAGCAGAGTGCAGGAAAAAAATGAAAAAGGGTGCGATTTGATGAAGAGTTGAATTTTTTGTCTAAATCCAGACAGTTGGAAAACAAGTTGATCTGCAAATGCTTTCAACCCCCCCCCCCCCCCCCATTTTAGTTGTAGTCTCCCCTCCCCCCTTCGGGATTTACTTTGGTGCATAAGTTTTTTAAGGGGGGGGATACTACCACTCCAACTTGGGTAGGGGTGTGCCGCCAGGACCTCAAAACCCTGACCCTATCCCAGACCTAAAATTTTGATTTTTCATACCCTACCCCAGACTAAACCTAAGAATTGTACACCCTATCCCAGACTAAACCCCAACATGTATACCCTATCCCATTCTTCATTATTCTATGATTGAAATCAATATTTACTAACTTTTGAATGGAATTTACATTGTTTCTGTATCGACAGAAAGCTTATTCCAGACTAAAACCGACCAAAACCTACCCCTATCCCAGACTAAAACGACCAAATTGTAACCCTATCCCAGACAAAAACCATACCCTATCCCAGACAAAATGTCAAAAAAGGATACCCTACCCCAGACCTAAAAGCCAAAAAACCATACCATATAGCGCAGCACATACCTGTTAAGCAAATATAGGGGAGTACAGTAAAGGACGTCCTTTTCCCCTCTTTCCTTTTCCCTCCTTAACAATTAGACCTCGAGGCCGAATGGACTACGAGTGAATAGCCCATGAGGCCGTAGGCCGAATGGGCTATTCAAACTCGTAGTCCATGAGGCCGAGAGGTCTAATTGTTTTAGTATTCACCAACATATTGGGCCAAAGGTGAATGAGACTAAACAAAACAAAGAGAGAAAAAATAAATGTTTTATTGATATTATTACTCACGCTTCCTCTCAACTCGGGCTATCACCAATAGCCCGAGGTAAATATAGTGAGCTTGGGCTACCTGTGCTCCATTGAACAAAAAGATTGGACCCTCCTATACAGCCGCTCCTTCTACAAATCCTTATAGGGCTGGGGGAAACCTAGTCTCCTTCGCAGCCGTTTTCAGTTTCGGGATCCCTGTGCTCCCTCCATCATCATCATCATGGGAGGGAGCACAGGGATCCCGAAACTGAAAACGGCTGCGAAGGAGTCTAGGGGAAACCCCCACCCTGGTTATTGACTTCAGTAGACGTTTCACTTTCGAATATGAATCCAAGCAAGACGAAGATGGAGCTAAAAGTGGATGTTTTTGTGATGTAACTGAGTGGATTTCGGTCTACTACACCGTATTCACTCAAGGTAAGACAAATTACAAGTCAATGAACAGCTTAACGTGATCTAAAAGTAGTTTCTCAAGCCACGAATCTTCAATATTCTTATGTTATAGTATAAAATAACCTACCTACATTGTACTTCCTGCATTCGAAATACCCGAAATATTAGATAAATTCATGCGCGTAAATCGAATTCAGTGAGCATTTGTAGCTTATCATTAGCTCTTGGTGATGAATCCCTTTGGTAAAGACAGGTAAAGTTAACTTATGTAGGACGCGTATCTCCAACCTTAAAACTGCAAACTTGCATTTATTAACTATGGCTGGATGGCTGAGCTTAATAATTATAAATCGAACTAGACTGTGATGTGAGATTTTTTTCCAGACGAGGGGTATTTGATAACTTTGGTTTAGGAGACATTCTTTTCGTGCTATTAAGCAAGAAGAACCATGCAAAAAGGATATATAAATTCTGCAATGATGAACTCGATAGCACGGTCACGGCAGGAATTTCGAAGCCAGGGAATTTCCCTACTTTGATATTCTATACTTTGATACTCTAGCTAGCTAGTGTTGTAAATGAGGGAGGGAGGGAGGGAGGTGTAATATTGACTAACTCAGAGATGCGTGGAAATAAAGAGCTTTTTCATAAAATTGATTTGTTGGGAGTATGGATATTTGGATATTGTCTGGAACCACACAATGATCATACATAATGATATCATGATCACGATCATAATCCTACAATGTGATCAAGTCATCTGTCATTTGACACAAATATTCACTGGAGATTTTTTTATCTACCAGAGTATATCTGATTATGTCTGAAAATAATAGGGGCAGCAGTAATACATCCAATGCTAATTTGGTCAAAACAATATAGTGCTGATAAAACAGGGTGGCCCAGGGGGGGTCGGCATCACATTTCACGTATCAATATTTCCGATATTCACACGTCACGTACAATTTTATCTCGAATTCACGAATCACGAATTTCAACTATAATAAACGTGTCGAAAATCTCGCTTTCCAGCAATTCTATTTTCAGTTTTTTTGTTTTTGCTCTGTTTGCTGAGAATAATAATGATCTTGACCTCAAGGGACATGCTCATGGCTCAGTTTACACATGTTTACAAACAAGTATCACGTAGCAGTCTACAGGAAGTGAAATATACCGATAAAACCCAAGTAGTTTATCTCAAAAAGTCATGCATTTGTCACGGCATCGAACTACTCATTCACGAATCACGTACATCTTAAAATGGGAATCACGCGTCACGATGAATATGGAATTCACGAATCACACAATAAATTTTGTTATTTTCACGAATCACGCACTTATTTTAGGCCAAATCACGCGTCACGCGTTAACCCTGGGCCACCCTGATAAAAGACATTAATGGGATCCATATAAAATAAATGTATGGCAATGTTTAGCAATACCCATCTGAACTGAAATAGTCTCATCATCATATGCATGTTTTGCTCAAGCATTATGTTGTGTAACCTTAGAAAGAGCTGCATCTCATTGGGCTCAAGTTTTACTTCACCACAGCGAGACTCTGAACTAAAAAATGAACCAGTTGGGAGGTGGCTGTTTTCTCAGATTATGTATTGTTATCTGATTACATAGTTTTGATTGAAATAACAAGTTAGTTTTTAAATTACAGTTTTCGGTCAAATATATGGCAACTGACTACAATCTATAAACATTGCAAATTTATTTTGATCATTTTCTCCTTCAAAGGGAAAACTCAGTTATTTCTTTTAAAAGTATTGCTTAGGCTTCCTGTGGTCACCATGGTCGGTCAATCCACGAGTTACGTCTCCATTGGCGGTTTCATTTCTCTTGTAACTAGACGCCTAATAGGCGTTCACTCGGGCTACCTGTGTGTAATACTTGGGGAGAAATGGGAGAACAGAAGTTGATGCAAACCAGATTGACTTGTCAGTGTGTCTTTTGATTGGCCAATGAGAAAGTATTTTGTAGATAATTGTACCACCTGATTGGTGGTTATAAATATACTACTAGTCTTTTTATCATGCCAGACATATACAGTCTGCTTTATTTTGCTAAATGCTTACCAAATGATCCAATATGATCTATAGATAATACATTATAGCTCAGACAAAATTTCTATTCTGTACTTTTTACTTTGATTTATGGAAACAAAAGTTACAAACTGCAGCAGACTGTTTCGATATCCAAGTTAAAATGACTTTGATATTGCTGTTATCACAGTGGTAGATTCTAGAAGTGCCTCAGTTACCTTTCTATGAAATCATTTCAGTGCAGTCAATTCAGTTTCTTAACACAACTTTTCATATACATGTAAATATTACCATGTTTTCAATATGGAGCAGATCAATGATTATAGCAGTAGTCGATTGCTGATGCTTAATCAGTTGAAGTTTAATACTCGACGTGTAATGTAATACAATGTATGCTCATTACTGTTACCATATATAGCTCCTCCTTGCACATCAACCTGATACTACTACATAAAGTATGTTCAATTCATCCACTTTATCTTGTTTCTGTGAACATGGTTGCACAAAGCTTGTACAAATTTGTGGTTGAGTATCACTTTTCATTGATTGAAAGATATCATTTTTTGTACATTCTAAAATTGGTTCTTCAATTGTTACTAATATAAGGTCTCATAAATATTATTATCATTTCCATGATTATCCATCACTATATTTTGATCTGCTAACATTGAGCATGCATGATTGACAGTAAAGTGCATTCAATATAATCATGACAATTTGTACAAAACACAGATTGCACTAAATATTTATAATTTATATACAAAATCATTTGTTTTCCATTGTTTATTTGGTGTAATTTTTGTACTATTTACTAATTCTTGTTTCCTGGCTTAATTATTGAATACACTCTAGTTGCTGCGAGCGAAGCGAGCAGCGACACTAATCTTGCACATGCGCGGCATGTTTATGTACCAGCTCTGAACTCGATTCTTGGTAGGTAGGCACGTACGTATATGTATGTAGTGAACGATGATTTGTGACGTCATCAAAATATGCTTGGAATGATCGCTGACCACGCGATTGGAGTCTTTGTTTTCTAGCTAAGTTGTCGTTGTTATTCAGATTTATCATACCCGGGAATCCACTGAATCCTGCTTTGTATTCGTGGAAGTGTTCAGCAAGGTCATGAACTGTTTAGTGATATTTCTCAGGAAAGACAATGTCCTTTTATGAGTTTTTCATCGCCGCGTTGTACGCTCGATCGAAGCAAGACGATATAAAGTTGCATTCCAATGTTCTCCTCTTCAAAGAGGTAAAATCTCTTTAGAAAGCCACACGATATCGCTAAAATTTTTGGTGAATCGAAATTTTGCTTTCTTTACGCAGACTACTCTCAGTAGTTCAGTTAAATCCACATATATTTATGCATTCTCATGGGTCGTATGGTGGCTGCTACGTGTATGTGTATGTAAATTTGTATGTAAATGTGTGATTGTTCAATTGTCTCGTAATGAAAGCGCCCTTGTAAACCTTCGACTCGATCACGTTGAGTTGCGCCCTTCGTAATTCAGCACTTGGCTGCGAGGAAGGGTGATGAGCTACCCCAATTTTTTTTTTTTTTTAATTAATTTACTCAAAGTGCTAAATATTTTGAACTGTGTGTGTCCGACACTGAACCTGGAGAATTATGTTCAGTAGTTCAATACTGAAGGTCAACTAGCAGTGTTCGTCACACAACGCACAGGAGATTTGATATATCAGACAAAGCGGTGTACTTTCGTGAGTTTTAGGGGAACAGTTCTGCTAACGTAGATACACCAGCTGTTTTCTGCTCGCAGCATTTCACTTTCTATTAGAAACGGCTAGTCACCTTATTATGAAAGGCGAGAATCTCCTAGTTTTTCTAGTAGTTGAAAAAACATTACCATTGTACATATTTATTCTAACACGGCTCTCATGAAGAGCATGACTGTAGACACCGTGTATAAATAGAGTTTATATAAGCAAAAATTATGTGCAAGCAGTGGTGATATAAAACAAACTTTTGATTTGAAGATAAAATATCTCCGTGTCCTTTACATGTCTGTCCTCAAGTGCAGTTTGCTGCCACAAATCGATCTCTGTATCGTATTCTTGGACGATCAATACATTACAAGTTGATTACAACAGCTGGTAGGGTCACCACTAAATTCGAGGATTCCATATTGACGATTAAAAGCAGTCACTATCCAAATATCTGGAGATTAGAAGCCAAACAGTTCGATAAATTCCAATTGATAGCGTCCGCCATTTTGTTCAATTGCTCTCAATCCCTCGCGACAATTCTCGACCACAGGAAGCCTCGTGGTCAACCTCGTTTTAATGACAGCGTACCCCAAAGGCTTCTGGGTAATTTGCCGATTTGCGACGTTGATAGATAGACCGAAAAGGTAAACCTAGACTCCGAGTAACTAGCGGTAACTATGTTCATTCATCGATCAGTGCAACCCCCCTGATTTGTTCAACCGGTTAGTCTGGCAGGCTTTCACTATTTTAGGTGACATCACCCAAATAGTTATAAACATACTTAGTACACACTGATGTCTACATCGATAAATCTATTTCTAGTATTTCTTTGTTTTTGAGTTTGAAGGAGCCAATAAAATTTCTCGTTTTGACCGATTTCCGGTTCTTACTTTGTTTCAGAATGAGCCAATTAAAAGTACAATTTTTGCAGGGCTCTCTCTGATCTTTACGGTGGCTCATAAGGTCCATCCATGTATACAAAAATTTTCATGACATTTATCGCGATACAAAGAAAACAAACTCCAACGTTATACAGCCAGTGCTGCTTGTGTTATTGGTCTTATTGGTTCGATATTGGTGTTCTCTGGTAGCGATTTCTAGCCATTTTGTCGATTTTTACCTGAGTTCTCTCTCCACTACTAAGGAGAAGGCTAGGAAGCTCAGGCTTCTCCATAACCTTGCTACAACGATGTGCAAGACCTGTTGAGACACTGCCCCCATTTTGATCGTAATTAGCCACCTTGTTTCAGACTCTTCCTTCCTCCCTCTCTCAACGTTGAGTAGGCCTGGGAGATTCCTGCTAGGTCCAAGACCCGTCCCAACCAACATTGTGTTGGGGGAGGGGGGTTCGAAATATACAAACACCCATTTCAAGACCTACATGGTGGGAATTAAATAATGTTTTGTCCATTTGAGAGAACAGTGTCTCAACTATTCTGCACACCATTGTAGATTACTATTCTTTGCCGTGCCAAAAGGACGTTCTCAAAGGACCCGGGTAAAGTAGAAATTTTTGGCCGAGACTAAGTGCTGGTAGTGGATTCGGTGGCTTGAGCTGCCTGCCTTGTGTCCTTCTTTCTGGAGCGTGGTCGAAAAACATCGCTTAAAAACTACCCTAAACCGTACCCAAATCAAAAATAAATACGCCAGAAGTGTTTATAAACAGTCAATCTATATTTCTATCACAGTCTTGAGGGATGTTCCTAAGTTTTCAGCGAATTTGAAGAAATTATTTAAACTTAGTAGCAAATAGACGTTAAAATCCACAGGAAGCTGAATCACCACGCCGACACAATATGGTAAGCCTGTGGTGAGATTAAGTCTTCTCCACATAACGAGCAGACAGCACCAAAGAGAGACAAAGCTCGGACTAATCATGATTTAGGACTTGTTAATAATTGTTTCATATGGACTATTTCGATATAAACATCAATTCAAGCAATAAAAATACAGTAGAACAGGAGACAAGTACAATGCTCTAATCGATGTCACGCAATAATGATGATGATGATGAGGTTGATTTACTCTAATACACTGTCTTGTCGATTTTATCATTGCAGATAAGTAATGAAGCAGTAAATAAAAGGCAAATAGCATAAGGTATCTACTGATGTTGATACTGAGATAAATACACAAAAAATGGCATTGATGCAAGCTATTTGTACTGGAAACAACAGGACTGCACTAAATCTGATTAATGGTGCTGATGTGAACATTGCCAATATGCATGGCCAAACAGCATTGATGAAAGCTGTGGATTATGGAAATAAGGAGATTGCACTTGCACTGATTGATGAAGGTGCTGATGTCAACATTGCCGATAATGACGGTCAAACACCATTGATGAAATCTGCTGATTATGGAAATGACCATATTGCAATAGCACTAATTAATGGAGGTGCTGATATGGACATTGTCGATGAAGGTGGTGAAACAGCATTGATGAAAGCTGCTCATTCCGGAAATAGCGAGATTGCACAAGAACTGATTAAAAGAGGTGCTGAGATCAACACTGCCGATAACGATGGTCAAACAGCATTGATGAGAGCTGCTTATCGTGGAAATAACAAGATTGCACTAGCACTGATTAATGAAGGTGCTGATGTGAACATTGCTGATAATGTTGGTCGAACAGCACTGATAACAGCTGCTTATCAAGGAAGAAATGAGATTTCACTAGCACTGATTAATGGTGGTGCTGACGTCAACATTGCCGATAATGATGGTCAAACTGCATTGATAAAAGCTGTTGATCTTGAAAATAACAAGATTGCCCTAGCACTGATTAAAGGAGGTGCAGACCTTGACATTGTCGATAAAGGTGGTGAAACAGCTTTCATGAAAGCTGCTTGTCGTGGAAATAACGAGATTGCACTAGCATTGATTGATGAAGATGCTGATGTCAACATCGCCAATGAAGCTGGTGAAACAGCATTGATGAAAGCTGCTTTTTATGGAAATAACAAGATTGTGTCTGCCCTGATTAACCGAGGCGCTGATCTCAATATTGTTGATAATAAAGGTCAAACAGCATTGATGAAAGCTGCTGATTGTGAAAATAACAATACTGCACTAGCTCTGATTAATAGATGTTTTAATGTTAAGTTTGGAGATAATGATCATGAAACTGCATTGATTAAAGTTGCATATTCCGAAAGAAACAAGGTTGCATTTGCACTGATCAGTGGAGGTGCTGATTTGAACATTGCCGATGGAAATGGTGTAACAGTTTTGATGTTAGCTGCTAACCATGGAAACAACGAGATTGTGCAAGCACTGATTAATGGAGGAGCTGATGTCAGCATTGGCGATTACAATGGGAAAACGGCATTGATGTATGCCATTAAACATAGAGAGGTAGTTACCACCCTCCTCAAACAAAGGAAAACTTTGGTTAATGCGTTTGACAAATTTGGAAGAACTGCGTTATTTTATGCAATAGAGGAAAATGATTTAACTAGATATCTTATTGAAAATGGAGCAAATGTTTACGTAACAGATATTTTTAATGTGAATGGCTTATCCTTTGCTATCTATTACTGTATAAAGATCAAATCGACCCCATCTCAAATTCGAAGCATGGTGGAGGTTTTCAAAGAAGAGGGCATCGAGCAACAAGCTATAGTCTCAGCAATCATTAATGCCCTATTCTGTAAATGTATGAGTGATAGTACCAAGAGCATCTTGCCAATGTTGGAATTTGTTTGCGAATTTATGGAAGAAACCGATCCAAGAAAGGAGAGCATTCAGTCCATTATCCAGACGGTCGACAACCACATTTTCCCAAAACTGAATTATGGACTATTATCAGTACTGAATATTCTTTCCTTGCTGACTGATTTAGGTGCCGATCCCAATTCTGCAGATGAAAATGGAAACACTGCATGTCATTACGTTACACGGTTGATTTGTGATGATCTATTAAATATTGAGTTGTGGCCATGGGAAGTGGTGGAAAAGATCTATCAAAATGTTGGATTTGCAGTAAACAAAAAAAATTCCAACCATGAAACGCCGCTTCTCTTTTACTTCAAACATGCTTTGAACGTTTATAATTCAGTACCTCGAAGAGACCCGAAATATATATTTATCGGCAACCTGGTGAAGTTCTGTGATATTTTTTTGAAAATTGGTGCCGACGTAAATGAGTCGTTAAAGAACGGAATGTCAGTGTTCCACTTGGTAACCCAAATTGCCCAAGAAATGCTCGACGCACGAGGCCAATGCTACACCTTGAAACAAACCGACAACGACATGTTGCAGTTGACAGAGCTATTACAGTTATTTTCTACTCCAAGAGTTAAGAAAAACGTCACTGTAAACAAGTTTGATGAGGATATGAACACACCCCTTCATTATTGGGCCTCTCTTTCCTTACCCTCAATCGAAGATTATATTGTCGAGGAAAATCGTTTCATAGACCAAAATAAGCTTGAACATTTTATGGCGGTGATATTGAAACATTTGATGAAATGTGGAGCTCTCCTGAATTCTAGAAATCTGAAAGGAGAAACTCCTTTACATCGGTGTAAAACATGGAGTGCTGTGAAGCTCTTGGTTGCTGCAGGAGCAAACACCAATGATGTTGATAGAGCTGGAAGGTCACCTCTTCTTACTGCCGCACAAAGTCAACTCTTTGTGGAAAATCCTGGTTATTTCTATCCAGATGTTACAGATGACTCTACAACGTTCTGGAAAATAGTTAGTAACATGGGCTTCGACATATTTGGAAGCGACGAAAACGGGGATTCTCTAATATCGAATCTTGTTGGTTGGAAGGCATTTGTACTTGCCAAAGGCTTAGTTACAGTTTTATGTAATGAGAACCTCCGAGATGAAGCTGCAGTTGACGTTTTAAATGCAATATGCAAAGACGAATCCTTCGAAACGACTTGGAAAATCCTCTTGGTCCAAATGATTCTTAAGTCAAGACGAAGACCAATAGATCTCAGCTCATGTCTTCATCTCTGTTGCATCAATATTCTTGATGGCATATCTCCTAACAAAGTACGGGGTACATCCTCTTATGTTAGAGGAAACCGTTCAGTTAGAGATTCTGTCCACTGGCAAGTTGCTGAACAGCTTCTTTGGTATGGTGCCAGTGGTGAAAGATGCTTGGATTTGGCAAATAGTTGCGTCGATAGTTGCCCTGATCTAAAGGATTTGCTCACAAACCCACCAAGTACTGATGAATTGCCGATGGTCATACCCTGGACTGCATACTCAATTAACTATGAGAAGAAACTGGCTGAAGTTGCTAGGCGAAAAAATTGTAAAACCGTTGAAGGAACGACTTATTGGCATCATAATGAATACATAGCGAGTGGAACATTTGGTCATGTTTTTGCTGGCATCAATGAAAAAGATGGCATGGAGGTTGCTATCAAGAGGATTGAAAAATTGCGCTTGGTTCGACCAGAAGATAAACGAGAGATTCGAATCTTTCCTGCTCTCACCGACTGCAAACAGATTGTTCAGTACTTGGCGTCCTTTGAGAGCAAAGATTTTTCGTATTTAATATTGGAACTCATGGAGGGAAATCTTGATGACTACTTTGGAAGTGCTGCCTACGACTCTGCCAAAAACACAACTCTCTCTAAAGACGTTATAATGGGATTGAAATACCTGCATGATAGAAACATTATTCATCGAGATCTAAAACCAAGCAATATTCTGTACAAAACACATCCAAATCTCTGCCTGAAGATCGCAGACTTTGGCCTCAGTCGTCCCGATGTCTCGAATTTCTCTGTATCGGTGATGAGCACAAGTGTTGGAACCCGTGGATGGATTGCTCCCGAAGTCGTTAAGTCCAGTACCAGTGATCATTCAAAGTCATCTGACATCTTTTCATGTGGTCTCATCATTCATTACATGTTCTCGTCGCAACAGCATCCATTTGACCCTGCTGTCTGCACGGGGAAAAGTAAAGACGAAATTCTTATTGAAAGAGAAGGCAACATATTGAAAAACAGCATGGAAGGATGGAATAGTTCTTTGTCAGCTGAAGTTTCTCACCTTGTTAAACAGATGCTTCAGATCAATGAGAAAGAACGTCCATCTGCATCAGATTCGCTGGATCATCCAGTGTTCTGGTCACCGGAGAAAAAGATGGATCTCCTATTTGCTGTTGGCAATCAGCCAGAATTTGAACCTCCGCGTTCTAAAAGACCTTCTAAAACACCTCTCGAGAACAAGTTGGAAGGCAGCATCTTCACCATAGTCCCGTCCGGCAAATGGAATGATGTTGGGTATGCACACATGCCGAGCATCTTTGCCGAAATGATGAAGCCTACTGTCAAAGTTAAGAAAGGAAAGCCATACACAGTACCACCCAGAAAGTACGATACTGGCTCAGTTGTGGAATTACTGCGGTTCATTCGCAACACCATCGCTCATGTCTCGGGCGTCAGTCTATCAAGCACAGTCAGAGACCTCATTCTTTCACAATTTGCATTTTTGACAGAGTTCCCAAATCTTGTGATGGAAGTCTACCTAGCTGTTATCAAATATGGCTGGGATTCAAGAGATGAAATCAAATGTGTCATAAAGAATTGAAAAAGATGGATTAAATGTGAGTACCAGAATCTAATGTTATTGCTTTTGGCGAGCATTTACTATTAATCACAATAATTTTATTCTAAGTTTTACGACTAACAGGTGGGACATTTTGAAAGGGTCAAAATTCGAAAGTTGACTGACAAATGTCCTTATTCAAATTTTATAGGGAATAAGAGGGTTTAATGTCATTGATTTGTCTTTACAAAAGACCCTAGGTAGTCGTCACTATTCCGTTTTACTGCGGTTTTCGATATTTTGAAAACTCTAACCTTTAAACAGCCCGTTGGAATTTGGTTATTGCTTCCGCCCATCAAAACAGATCATTAAAAAATTAATACCAATAGTACCCAAAATCATACCAAATGACCAAATACGATCTCTAGACGATATATATTGGCTATGCTATCATTTAGTTGTTAGTATTAGTGATTTCTATTTTGATTGACAGAAGCAAAAACGTCAATAGGCAATGTGCAAGAGCGCCATTTTCCAGAACAAAGCATGATGGGAAACTGAGTCCTTGCGCTTTTTCATTCCCGCTGAAATCTGCACAAAAATCTATCTTCGTCATTTCTTTATAGAAAATGCAAGTACTTCAGCATAACAACATTACAATGTTGCAAAATGCTTGTAGATCGCTACAGATCGTTGTTAGATTTTTGCTGGACTCCAACTCCAGAGTGCTTTGCAAGCTCTTGCGCACATTGCCTATTGGTGGCAATGTGCGCAATTCCAAAATACAAAACGAACACTTCATTTCACACTCGAAGGAACTTTACATGCATGTACACACATTATTGAATATCTTTCAGGTTGACAAAATATCACTTCTTTATATTCATTGTCTCATTTCAGGTACCAAAAGTGATCAAATTCCAGAAAGAATTTTTATTCTAAAGTTTTCTTACTGACACCGACAAGTTACAGACCACTGTGAACTATTAACACATAAGTGCTTATACGAAAGATATCTTGATGAAGAATCAAATCGATGAGCCCTATTATGGAGTAGTTAGTATAGCTTGTTACTGTGAACTGCTCCGTCAAACCAGGTCAAGCGTACCCCCAACACTGTAAAAGCCCGCACGTTAACCTGAATTTTCCCAATTTGGAACGTTAGCGTTAGACATCGCATTTTGCCGAGTTTTCCCGAGGTTTATAGCTCAGGAAATAATTCTGTAATTTTGGGACCCTGTTACTGGAGCCGCCCCTCTGTGTTGCCTTGCCATCATCGCCGTGGCAAGGGGAGGGGTCGAGGGGGCACGCCCCCCAATATTTTTAGTAACTTCATATTCTACCACAGGGAGCCCACAGCTACTGGTAGCAACGGGAGATTCAGATTTTTTTGGTTAATTGGATTACATTAGGAGCGGCCGTTTGGTCGCTTGTGCTTACGTTTCTCGAATTTCAGCGGCTTATTGGATTAGCGTTAAGAGCGGTTACCGGATTGGTCAGAATTCAAATTTGAATTTTCTCTCAGCTGTTTACGTCGGTAGAGTAGCTAAGAAGAGGACAAGGGAAGGGGTGTGGATATAATGCGGATGCGGACGTCCGCCGGCGGACGGCGGACGGCGGACGGCGGACCAGATTTTCTTTTCAAAAATTGAAAATAACTTAAAATAGATGAAAAATAACAAAAATATAAATAAAAGTAAATATACATTAAATAAATTAAAAAATAACAATAAATATCGGAGAAAATTGGTAAGATGGATTGGTAAATCTAAATTTCCTTTAGCTTTTCAAGGCTTTAGATACCTTAAGAGACGAATGTATAGCCAAAAGATAGAATGAGCTTACTCTTTTTGAGTGTTGTTTCGACTATATATTGAGCGGCGCCATCTGATTCGTTATTTCGCATTTTATCTTAATGACTGAATCGATCCATATCCTATCTTATCTTACTGAAAACGGTACAAAATTTGTAATTTATGGTCATGTCATCCTCAGTAAGAAAGTTGGACCGTAAGTCTAAGAAAGATAATAATGTCTGGATAAAATCAAAATTTTAGTTTCTTGTTAACTAAACAGCTGTCAAAGACCTTTAGATGCTTCGAGCTCATTCAAAGTACTTCTAGTGGTGAATCGCCCATGAATCGATGCCACGAAGTCGCGATTCTTATGCTGTTAAGACTTCAATTCTGGTGATTTCCTGGTTGGCAGCAGCTCGCCTCGGGTTCCAAAGTAATTTTTCCACCAATCGTAAAAGAAACAAAAAAAAGTGTTTATTTAGGCAACAAATAGTCAGATTTCAAGCTCACGCCTCCAATGTAAGCCATTACACATATAGCCTCAAAAACACGGTTTTTGGATCTTTTTTCAAAATAATAATATATATATGGTTTGGTTCTAATTCTATTGTAAGAAAAAAATCGTATTCTTCGAGTTCAATGCATTGCACAGGTTTTTAAGGTTTTACGAGAGAGAGAATGCGTGACATAACCGAGGTCAAGCTAGAAAATAGGCTCTCTTTGAAATATATAACAGAACTTGTCAAAAATCATTAAGTGATTTTGAAACAACCACGCTTTTCCGAACATTTCTCTTCAAATTTAAACCATATTTTTGCTGATATTGCAAGCGCATTCTATCTTTTGGCTATACATTCGCCTCTTAGGTATCTAAAGACTTGAAAAGCTAAAGGTGAAATTTAGATTTACCAATCCATCTAGCTTACCAATTTTCTCCGATATTTATTGTTACTTTTTAATTTATTTAACGTATATTTTACTTTTATATATATTTTTGTTATTTTTCAATATTTTAATATGTTTTCAATTTTTGGAAAAAAAATCTGGTCCGCCGTCCGTCATCCGCCGTCCGCCGGCGGACGTCCGCATCCGCATTATATCCACACCCCGAGGGAAGAAGCTCTCAAGATTTTCTGTAATATCTGTGCCTCTAGCAAGGGGGGACGGAAGCGGAAATGGCTGATAGCGGCGGAAGTGACCGTCTTCAATTTCAAGTAATTACGAGTAATATTTGTATTCCCAAGTGCCTGGAACAGTCAAAAAATTGAAAACCAAATATGAGGGATATTTCTATTCAGATAAGGAGAATCGCTTGTCTCCTGACGAAATCGGAAGGCTATCGATACACAGTATCTCTATTTGACCTGACCAAATTGATGAGAAATTCAGCGGACCCACGACCATCCTTTATACCAGCAAAGGAGTGGAGTGTAGATGGATTGAGCTCGCTAGGGAGATTCCTACATCCGATACCGGTTGTGCATGTCACTGCCACGCAATATTTCCTCACTAAATCCTTGCAGATGCAAGAGAGGAGAAAGCTTTTTCCGACTCCCACTTTACCAGTTAAATATATGTTATGTCCTTCACTGGTTAATTCGATTGCACGCTGTTTATTTACTGCAAAACTAAAGCATCTGCGAGAAAATAACATTAAAATGTTTTAATGTTTGTATCGTTGAGCTGAAACAGGGATTGATTCCAATTGATTCCATATGCAAAACAGAAGTCAAAATATCGTTGTCGATGACGTAGCTGTCAAATTTATAACACAAAACAGAGATATACAAGCACGTTATTTGACTTCCGTCCCCCCATACTCGAGGCACACACTGAGCGATATCAAACTTCTATTTCGTTAGCGATTTTTTACGGCTAAGGCCCATACTGATTTTTTCTGCTCAAGCAGAACGTTGGACAATCTTTTCAAGCATCATAATTTTGAGATTTTGAGTTCATAAGACATTTCATGAATTTTTTTATGCAATTTTGTTCGAGGGGTCCAATTTTAGCTTCATCCCTTGTCTCTTTCTTTGCTTCTTAACCGCTCTTAACGCTAATCCAATAAGCCGCTGAAATTCGAGAAACTAAGTAACGTAAGCACAAGCGACCAAACGGCCGCTCCTAATGTAATCCAATTAAACCAAAAAATCAATTAACTGAATCTCCCGTTGCTACCAGTAGCTGTGGGCTCCCTGTGATTCTACGCTTCATATTATACTTAAGTTGTGCGAGCATGTTACTCTCACTGAAATTTCATATGACCAGGCACCGCACAATACCGTTTTGAACTACTTCAAGATTTTTTGCTCAGCAAAGAGCATGTATAGATTTATTTCTTTGTTCGTTCTGTGAGGTGACTTAACTTTGTGCCCGCAATGTTTGCTTTTTGCGGTTATTATCTGAGAATTGTAAAACTACCGGATAATACCGGATATAATTAGAAAACTCGGCAAAATTCAGGATTATTCAAGTTTTCCCGAATCGAAAAAATTCAGGAAAATTCCAGATTTAACTCCAATTTTTCTATTTAGGATAATTTTGGACAACTATCATTTTGCGATAATTATCCGAGAACGGTAAAACTACTTGAAAACGTTGATTTTCCTAAATAGATAATTCGGGATAATTACACAATTATTCAAATCCAGAAAATTAAAATTCCACATTTACCTCTAATTTTCCTATTTGGAAAACTAGCATTTTGCGATACTAGTTATAAAACTAACGGACAACTGATTTTACATGGGATGCAAACAACGAGTGAGAGATTATCAGCACGAGAATTAATTAAGATGAAATTCGTATCTCCAAGCGCACATGTAATATTCTGTTTAATATATAATCAACGATGAACTAGAATGTGCCGTCGTCGTTAAGCTCCCGAAAAACGTAGCCATGGCAACAGTGTTATCTTCACATGTAAAATAACATGTTATCTTCACATGTGAAGATATCACTTTTTCGAAACAGAGAAAAATAATTCATCGATGATTATATATTTACCTAATTTAATAGATAACTCAGGAAAATTACAGGATTATTCCAGTTTTCTTGCATCAGGAAAATTCAGGAAAATGCCAGTTTCATAATTTACAGGAAAATCCCATGAAAATTGCAGGATAATTTCCTGTGTAGGAAAACGCGGGATAATTCAGGAAAATTCTGCATTTACTATAGTTTTTCAAATCGGAAAAATTCAGGAAAGCGTGAGCGTTTATAACATAATATCATTAGGTCATTTTTTGTTTTTATATACATATATACATATATATGAAAACGCACTCCAAGTATTGTAAATATCTGTGAAGTACTGAAGAAGGCCGAAGAGGCCGAAACGTTTATAATAAAGTCCTTTTGACCAGCAAGTAGTTCGTGGGATGTCATTTTTCTAATTCTACAATACATATATACATATATATTTATCTTATTTTATTTGATATATTTGATATATTTGATTTTAGTTTTAGTTTGTGCGCATTTGATCTTATCTGAATGTTAAAATTACGCGTTATAAGTAATAAACATTATTATTAGTTTTTGCCGTCTATGGAGCTGAATGGGTTGAGTGAATGACGTCACTGACATCTCTAAAGATTCATAAAAATACAGTACTTCCCTTCGGAATATCAAGAAAAGACTTTAACTAGTGAGCATTGGACTCTTGAAGAATCATTTAACGAATGATTTCAATTAAATTCAGTGTCTAACGATATTTGATCACAGTCCCACTTTAACTGAAAACATTCAAAGGCTTGTATTATTAAATAACATCTTCCACTGAATTTTGCTTTGGCACAGCTCAAAGTCCAGTTTTTCCTCTTCACTGGCGTAGTTGTCAAGTAGCTTCAGCGAAAATAATTAACATCTTTTCTTTTCCTTTTCCAGTATTCTCTGTCTATAAATCAAATTGAAATAAAGTGATGAATAATTTTGCTTTGTACCGATATTTTCCAAGGTAGTTTTCCCGCCAAAATACGAAGACGCGACGCACTCTTTCCCATGCAACAAATTAAGTCAGTTGGAAGTCAGTTTTCAATTTTAGATCAGAGGCACCCCATCTTTTACTTTTGTGCCTTCGATATCTTTCACTAATACTAGTGGAACATTCATATTCCCTGTAATGGACCCCTGATGAATGAATGAAAAAAAAGGAGGTGAAAGAATGAATGGATGAGTGAGTGAATGAATGGATGGATGGATGAAGAAATAGATGAAGAAATAGATAAAATGTAGAACTGACTGACTGACTGACTGACTGACTGACTGACTGACTGACTGACTGACTGACTGACTGACTGACTGACTGACTGACTGACTGACTGACTGACTGACTGACTGACTGACTGACTGACTTAAGGCCAGGATACAAGACGCTGAATTAAATATTTTTTGAATTAAATATTTTTTGAACTTCAGCTGTTCAAAATACTTATTTACAACGAAAGCTAATTTCCTTTTGCTCAAACTCTGTTCTGTTTTAACATCCTGTATTAAATTAATATTCATCGAAATTCGTCGAAAATAGCTCAAAAAGTCTATATTACGCAAATAAATCTAAGGCTAAAATACACCATGCAATATTTCTGCAGCAGAGCATGCTGCTGGCACACGGTGCAGAAATCGGGAAGAAAAGATGAGACAAGACAAGGGAAGAGGAAAGAAGAGAAGAGAAAAGGAGAGAGGAGGGGAGCTAGGAAGAAATAGAAGAGGAGAGGAGAGAAGAGGAGAGGAGGGAAGAAAAGAAAAGAGGAAGTAAAGAAGAGAAAAGGAGAGAAGAGGAGAAGAGAAGAGAAGAGGAGAGAAGACAAGAAAAGAGGAGAGAAAAGGAAAGAAGAGGAGAGATAAGGAGAGAGGAGAGGAGAGGAGAGGAAAGAAAAGGAGAGAAGAGAGGAGAGGAGAGGAGGAGAGAAGTGGAGAGAGGAAAAGAGAAAAGGAGAGGAGAGAAGAGAAAGGACGGAAAATGAAGCAAAAAATAGCCGAATAACTACAAATAGCAACGACGTTATTGATAAGAAATGAAAGATTTATTTTCACTCTGTCGTCAATGCTTTCTTTATATCAATGTTAATGAGGTATCATAATCACACAATATATATCAAAAAACTCGAACACACAATTCTATGTCAATTAAACAATTAATGAAAGCAGCAAGCTCTTACAGGCATCATCCGATTCATCATCAGTTTGTTATATTCCAATACACTTATCATAAAATATCTATGATATTATATCAACGTTAATGAGGTATCATAATCACACAATAAATTCCAAAAAATACCCCGAATACATAATACAATAATGAATTAAACAATTAATGAAAGCAGCAACTAAGCTCTTACAACATCATTCGATTCATCATCAGCTTGTTATATTCCAATACACTTTTAGTCGACTCAAGTACCACCGATGAGCCCACAAACCACGTGTTCATTTCCCCTTGGTGTTCAGCAATCTTCCATAAAATGCCATCAGCCATTTCTTGCACTGAAAATCGAGGGAAATAGTTCCAGGTCTTTGACTTGATGATCTTGACATCTTGGGATCTGAAGTTGGCAAAATGCTGGTTAAACTTTTGGTTGACTTTGAAGGTCTCCAGAGGCGATGTGTCCCCCACCTGATACGCAACTGTAGAAAGGCGGTAAAGTTTTCCATCTGGTTTTCCATTTGTGATGTTACATCTTTCTCCAGTCATTGCAAACCTGTTGTTTATTCGTGCCCACACGCTGTGTTGACGCTTGTGCTTCAGATTACTTAACCAGTAACTTATAGGAGTTGGAGATCTGCACTGCTCAGTTGAATCAAACAGAGTGGTTGTATACCACGTATTCGTTAGACGCGAGAAGGTCTTCTCCATAGGCGTTGGCCTCTCTAAAACTTTGAGGGCCTCGCGCGCGTCGGCTGCCCAGATCAGAAAATCAAAGTCCTCAGTTATGTCCTGCTGTGCTTGGTTGTTATACTTGATAGTAATTCCACTGTATTTGTTACGCCTAATGTTTTGAATGTCAACATTCAAACGCACATCCACCAAAGCTGCCAGTTTATCTGTAAGCTGCATGAATCCATTACGAAACATATCCATTCCTCCTTTTCCCTGACCAAGGGCGCGAGCAAGCATACCGGTAAGGTATACAGGCGTATCCCACATCATGCCATAAAGCGCCGAAATCCTATCAAGATGTCCATAACCTGGCATTGTGTGAGCAGTTAAGAGAACAGGAACCAATGCAAGAAGTCGATGCTCGGTAAGGAATGACAACATAGTCTGGTTGAGGCTGGAGAGAACTTTTCTTGAAGGTTTCCACATCAATTCTCCCTCATATTTACCAAACATGCTACGATGAAGGATTGCGTAACGATGCATTGCATTTATGAAGTTTGTCACCGCTTGAATTGGCGTCTTGGCGTTGGTTAGCCTCATTATTTCCATGACAACATAATCCTTGAAAGGAAGGGGAAAACGAAGATTATCAAGCCAGACTGTACTTTGTGGCAGCGGGACAAACCCATGAACTCCGAGTTCTTTGGCCAGAGCATACACGTTGGTGATATAATTAGAACTTGTGCAAATCGCTCCCATTTCGTGAACAAAACCTTTGTGTGTTATCGTCATGATTTTCCCGCCAACACGAGAATCCTTCTCAAGAACAACAACATTGATTGAAACCTTTCTTCTTGAGTTCGTACGCCATGTGTAAACCAGCTAAACCAGCACCTACAATGGCGATTCTTTCTGGTGGCTGAGGTTTTGAAATGAGTGGTGGGAAGGGAGTTCCTTGGGGTTGTTTAGGGCTATTGACAAGATGGTGTAGTTGTCGAAAAGCCATGAGGATTTTAGCTGCACCAGAGTCCGTTTCTTTGACTGCTTCTACGGCAAAAGTGCTCTGAGCCAACATGGCAGCAAACACCACAAATTGTACTCTTAGTGAACAAGCCATTAAATCAGGAACAAGCTGAAATATACAGTTTGTATTTAGACGTTAAAATTAAAATTCTAAAAGATTCATTGACATGTATTGGTAATGATTGTCGCTCGATTTGTGACTGTCTTGATAGAAATGTTGTGAACTGATTGTATCAAAAAAGGGTTGATTATTTGAACGTTTGATTTTGTGTGTACGATAGTTGGCAATTCATAAAAGTTTTAAATTGCTACGTTGAGGAGAGATGGTGTCCCTATCGTTCCAATCCAAGTCTCACTCAGCTTTTTTATTTGCAGCAATTATTTTTTATATTAGTAGAATTTGTTTGTATCTTTGCCGCAACTCTTTTTTCTTGCAGCAACTCTATGTGTTTGTAGCAATTTTTTTTATTTGCTGCAATATTTTGTATTTACATTTTGTATTTGCAGCAAGCATGTCCCCTGTGGTCCACCGTAATTTGCTTTCTATAATATATGTGTAACATACATCCAGATTTTTTGCGTTCAAAGTGTGGCTTGGTTGAAAGAAACAGAGAAGAGGAGATTAACACAGAGCGTTCAGAGTTTTCCTTGCATGAAAAGTTTCCTTGATAAGGAAAGAATGGTAATTTTTTGTCATCTACAGCGGAGCTAACCCTAAGGATGTGAAGTAAAACTTCCTCCTGTAGATGCGGCTTTTAAAAACTTAAGAGAAGATTTTTTTCACGAGTTCAAGGGTTGGGCAACAAAAACTATTCAGCTGAAGAATAACTATTGTACAAAGCTAAAGTTATTACTTTCAGAAAGTTTAGGTTGTTAGTAAGTGGTTTTGATGAATAAAAGTGTTAAAACCAGTGTTAATCCAAAGTGAAAATTTCCATCGAAAAGTGGTTTTAGGCCTTCTTTTGCTTAATTTCTATATAATTCTTTACATTCAGCTTGAAAGTTGCTAAAGTTTGAATAAAAATACAAGACAACCACTTTGTACAACTCAAAAGACTGTTTTAAACAAGTGTTGTATCTTAGTAGACCAATTCTTAACTGATCAGAAAAATTGAATTTGAGTGTTAATCCTAAACGAAAATTTAGTTAAAACTTTTACAAGGGGAAATTTTTGCCACTTTTACCCATTAATACTTGTTATTCAAAAAATCTTCTTTAAATGCTTACCTTGAACTACAAATAACTTGCAAGAAAATTAACGATATGGAAAGTTAGATGTATGAGTAGATTTTAGCCATTGTGGAAAAACCTAGAAATATCAATTTCTACCAACATACCTCAACACTGGCCGATGAAGTCTTGACGGAGAAATCGATCGTCTTTCAAGATGGTTTGATTAATTATCATGTAGTTACCACTACTTATTTCTAGTGTTAGGATAATCATTCGTCCATAAGATCAAATGAAGAAGTGATTCGACCGACCATTTTTATTATTTTGTATTGTTTACCAGTAAGACCCGTAAGCCTACCATTACCTCCCAAGAGTTGCCCCATCAATTAGCTGCCAAAGTGTTTTCTTCAGGCCACTCCCTCCCATATCAGAACAATGTAATATATTTTACTTTATGCAAACATTGAACAATTCTCATCACAGACTTCCGAAGTTACAATAAGAAGGTCATTATTGAAACCTTTCTTAATTTTCTACTTTTGTCCTGTATAGCAAGCTCGGAAATCTCTCTGTATACGGTATCGAGAATCTTCTAGCAAATGCATGCATGTTCTTGACGCGACTGTGCTCCAAAATATGGCTCGTGCAGTGTAAGCTATAAACCCGGGGGGGGGACTCCTATATATATGAGGACGGGGATGCTCGTCGGAAATTTTGAAAATGACTCCTAAAAGGTACCTGAGTGGGAGTGGCAACAATTGATTTCTACCCCTAAAAGGTACCAATTCGAAACAATAATATATAATTAAAGTAATGAAACACTTTGTTATCGATGTGCTTTGAAGATTCAATTCAGATCATCGAAATCGTCCCTTTCATGCTTATTTTAGGTAATTTATTTACCCCCAAAATAGTCCCTAAAAGTCCACTTAAGTCTGAGACACCCTAAAAGGTACCAGATTGCAGATTTTGACCCCTAAAAGGTACGACGAGCATCCCCGTCCATTTACGATCGGAGTCCCCCCCCTGGGGCTATAAAGCCAACGGAAATGAGAAATATAAACATCAAGATCAAACTTTTGTCCGGCATAATTTATCGGCAATGTGGTTGTACAAGAATTATGACCACTCAGAATTAATAAATCCTATATTTACTGGTAACTTTAGTCGAATCACATTAACTTTTCACGGGGATTAATTCTGCATCGGATAATGCCAATAATGTATTTGATCTTTTATGATTGCCCTGCATGGCTTTGTTAATTCGTGTTGTTTACCAGAAAGCCTACCCCTCAATATTGAGGATTATCCCACCAAGGGGTCCACCAAGAGTTGCTCCATCAATTAAGCTAAACACTTTTCTTCGGCAAGCCAATCGCTGCCAAATCAGAAGAATGTAATATGTTTTACTGTACAAACATTGAAAAATTCTCATCAATTGAAAGGTTATTATTACTATAGGTTATTATTGCCTTGGCTTTGTTCTTAATTCGTGTTATAGAAATGGGACGTTCCTACTGAATTAGAGTATGAATTCTGAAGCGTAGATCATCAATATAATAGTACTAAGAAGTGTTAAAATATACTAACTCTATTGTCTTCTATCGTTTATTTAGTGATATTTATTATTAATTAAATAGTGCAAAGTATTGCAAACGTCTAGAGTCTTTGTACTCTATATCTTGAGATTAGTTTTTCGTCTTTATTGTAATCATTTGTCCATAACTGACCCTTTCAGGAGATCAAAATAAGAATCAGTCTACTGACCATTTTTAATATTTTGTATTGTTTATGGTAAGACCAGTAAGCCTACCCTCAATATTGAGGATTATCCCACCAAGAGTTGCCCCATCAATTAGCTGCCAAAAAGGCTTTGTTCTTAATCCATGTAATAGAAAAGGGACGTTCCTAAAGAATTAGAGCACAAACTCTAAAAGCCTAGATCACCAATAGTACTAAAAAGTGTTCAAATATCCTAACTCTATTGTCTTCTATCCTTTATTTAGTGAGTTATTACTAAATAGTGCAAAGTATTTCAAACGTCAAGTCTTTGTACTCTATATATTGAGATTACTTCTAATAATTTATTGACCTTTTATTATTCCTTGGCTTTGTTTTTCGTAGTATGTAAAGGGCGCTCCTAATTAAGCCAAATATCTTGAGATTAGTTCTGCATCGGGTGAGTGAGAGAGAGAGCGGGAGCTTTGACGGCCCCTAGAGAGAAGAGAAGGAAAACAAAGCAAAATAAAATATCTACAAATAGCAATAACGTTATCGGAGCAGCAAACAAAAGATTTATTTTCTCTTCATCATGAATGATATCTTTATATCAACGTTAATGAGGTATCATAATCACACAATAAATTCCAAAAATACCCCGAATACATAATACAATAATGAATTAAGCAGTAAATGAAAGCAGCAACTAAGCTCTTACAACATCATTCGATTAATCATCAGCTTGTTATATTCCAATACACTTTTAGTCGACTCAAGTATCACCGATGAGCCCACAAACCACGTGTTCATTTCCCCTTGGTGTTCAGCAATCTTCCATAAAATGCCATCAGCCATTTCTTGCACTGAAAATCGAGGGAAATAGTTCCAGGTCTTTGACTTGATGATCTTGACATCTTGAGATCTAAATTTGACAAAATGCTGGTTAAACTTTTGATTGACTTTGCAGGTCCACAGAGGCGATGTGTCCCCCATCTGATACGCAACTGTAGAAAGGCGGTAAAGTTTTCTATTTGGTTTTCCATTTGTGATGTTACATCTTTCTCTAGTCATCACAAACCGACTGTTTCTTCGTGCCCACACGCTGTGTTGACGCTTGTGCTTTAGATTACTTAACCAGTAACTTATAGGAGTTGGAGATCTGCACTGCTCAGTTGAATCAAACAGAGTGGTTGTAAACCATGTATTCGTTAGACGCGAGAAAGTCTTCTCCATAGGCGTTGGCCGCTCTAAAACTTTGAGGGCCTCGCGCGCGTCGGCTGCCCAGATCAAAAAGTCAAAGTCCTCAGTTATGTCCTGCTGTGCTTGGTTGTTATACTTGATAGTAATTCCACTGTATTTGTTACGCCTGATGTTTTGAATGTCAACATTCAAACGCACATCCACCAAAGCTGCAAGTTTATCTGTAAGCTGCATGAATCCATTACGAAACATATCTACTCCTCCTTTTCCCTGACCAAAACTACGAGCAAGCATACTTGTAAGGAATTTAGGCGTATCCCACATCATGCCATAAACTGCTGAAATCCTATCAAGATGTCCATAGCCTTGCATGGTATGAGCAGCTGCAAGAACAGGAACAAGTGCATGAAGACGATGCTCAGTAAGGAATGACAACATAGTCTGGTTGAGGCTGAAGAGAACTTTTCTTGAAGGTTTCCACATCAATTCTCCCTCATATTTACCAAACATGCTGCGATGTAGGATTGCGTAGCGATGCGTTGCATTTACAAGGTTTGCCAACGCTTCAATAGGAGTCTTGGCCTTGGTTAGCCTCATTATTTCCATGACGACATAGTTCTTGAAAGGAAGGGGAAAACGAAGATTATCAAGCCAAACTGTGCTAGTTGGTAGCGGGACAAACCCACGAACTCCCAGTTCTTTGGCCAGAGCATAAACGTTGGTGATATAATCAGGGCTTGTGTAACAAGCTCCCATTTCATGAACGAAACCAACGTGTTTTATACTTAGGACTTTCCCGCCAACACGAGAATCCTTCTCAAGAACAACGACATTGTTGAAACCTTTCTTCTTGAGTTCGTACGCCATATGTAAACCAGCTAAACCAGCACCTACAATGGCGATTCTTTCCTTGTGGCTGAGGTTTTGAAATGAGTGGCGGGAAGGGAGTTCCTTGGGGTTGTTTAGGGCTATTGACAAGATGGTGTAGTCGTCGCAACGCCACGAGGAGTTTTGCTTTCGCGGAGAGGATTTTAGCTTCACTAGAATCTAATTCTTTGTCTATTCTTGAAGCAAAGGTGATGTGGATCAAGATGACAGCAAGCGCCAAAAGTTTTACTCTTGGAGAATAAGCCATTAGACTAGGAAGAAGCTGAAACTCTTCAAGGTCTTCAGTAAAGTCGTGTTGCTCAACATTGCAACGACTTTAAGAAAATGAAAATGAAATTTGGGTTGTCTTGATACACAATCATTAGTAAATGTTATGCAAATGATGTAAACATTGTATACGATAAGGGGTTACTTTGGTTGTCTCGGGTTATCACTGTTTGCTAATCAAAGAGTTACTTTGTCCCATTGTTTCGTTTCAATTTAGTACTAAATATCAGCTATAATTAGACAATAGAGCGAATTCGTAAATCGCAATTTTACATGCTAATGGCAGGGCTCGTAACATGGTATATGGGATCAGGGATCAAGCCCCAAATTATGGCCAGGATCAGGGATCAGAGTCCAGGGCTCAGGGATGAAATGGGTGGGATCGAGGATCAGGGACATCAAGGTCAGGATCAGGGTTCAACTATGTTTTTTGCACCAAGGATCAGGGATCAAAAATTTCTAAAAATATGCATGGGCTTATGGATCCTGAAAATTTCTGTAAAAACCCGGGATCAGTGAGACGGAAATATACCATGTTACGAGCCTGTAATGACTCTGAATATTCTAATGAGCTATACTACCTTGCGAAAACTAAAGAAATAGCTCTTGGCTGCAGGACACAATTAACTGCAAAATACATGCGTAGAGGGAATGAAATAACTGGGGAAATCAGTTTTATTTTCATTTTCCAAAGTCAGCTAGTATCCTTTCAGGGTCGAAAAACAAAACAAAAACAGTTTTCTAGAACTTTTGTCGCAATAACCCTCATCAGGCTGAAGGTAGCAGCCTGTTGAGCAATCAGTTCAAAAACAAAAACCATGCTTCTCTTATAACCTAAACAACATTACATAACTCCTGGCACGCCTATTAGTGAGATTTGATTAAGTATAATCTATAAGAAAATATAGAGAAGAGTACAAACACTAAAAGTGTGCAATAGTTTGCACTATTTAGTGCTAAATTGCACTAATTAAACAATAGAAAACAATAGAATTAACATAATTTAGCACTATTTACTGCTATTTATGTTGCAGGCTTTTATTATTATTATTTACCACAATAGCAAAACCATCTGAACCATGAGTGTTTGTCAACAATTATAATGAGGACAGGCCAACTAGCTATTCTTGAGTAAGTTAAATTCGTACTACTGCACAACTAGGACTGAGTGGTTTGGTCAGCAGCGCTAGTGGTAGATGTCTCTAAGGCCAAGTTCAGACGTCGAACTTTTGCCGTGTCGAATCTAATAGTTGCATTTTGTAAATGAGAAGTGCGGCGTCTGAACCTATTGTATTTGACAGATTTGATTAAGTATTAAATTGAAAAATTCAGTTTAAATCAAATTTTTCAAATTCATTTGGTTTAGAAGCCGCACTTCACATCTACAAAATACAACTATTAGATTCGACGCGGCAAAAGTTCGACGTCTGAACTTGGCCTAACAGAGCAATTTAGTCCGTGTTGACAAAAGAATCGTGGGACCCCGGTCCGTAGGTGAGACTTAACATCAACTTATTGTTGAGGTGGCTCGACTGGGTTTTGTTTGAGGCGCACCTACGCTGTTTGATCGCAAAATGCGTCGCGGCCAAAAACCTAATTAAAAAAAATCTGAAAATGGAGCTGCGCCTTTTCATCTTTTGTTTGTATCAACTTGACCTAAATTCGTTTTTCACAAAATCGCGCAAAGCAACTTTGTTCTATTTCTTCAAACAATTAAAGAGTGTGTCGACAAAATGAGCTCGAAAGAAGCTTTTTCTGAGTCCTTTAAGTAAGGTTTTTGGACAAGTGAACTAAATACTTGATTTTTTTTGTGCGTAAAAGTTCAAGCTCGTTTTATTTGAAAACGCTTCCATAGAAATCTTTTAAAATTAGTAACTGCAGAGAACTCGATCTTGATTATATGAACTGATAAACGCGGTTTGTACAAAACTATATTTTGTCTAAAAATTTTATGTTTGTGAAAATAGCAATGCCGTCACTAGAGATTTAAGAAACTTGGAACTATCCCTAGACTTGCTATGGTGTTTTTAATTAGGTTTTTCAGCTCCTTGGTACAAGTTTAGAATACCCCGCAAATGATATTCATGATATTCATCCTGTTGTGTTTCTATTGTGTGTTATGTGTTTTCAAAAGATTGACTACATGACTATCTTGCAGGGTATTCTAAAGTTACTCCAACGTTTCTGGCCGCGACGCATTTTACGATCAATCAAACAGCGGAGGTGCGCCTCAAACAAAACCCAGTCGAGCCACTTTAAAAAGGGGTACAGCTTTACAGCTGAGTACAACTGTCATACTTATTTTGATAGCTGAATAGACATACGCTATGAAAAAGAATCTTAGAATGAATGGATATTGAAAATGTTTCAAAATGACTAAAATCTCTAAATTTATGTCTCATAATTATATAACAATAATAACCAAGAATATTTAAAATGAAACGTAATTACGCAAAAAATAATAAAACACAATAAAAAATAAATAGATAAATAGATAAATAGATAAATAAATAAATAAATAAATAAATAAATAAGTAAGTAAGTAAATAAATAAATAAATAAGTAAGTAAGTAAGTAAGTAAGTAAGTAAGTAAGTAAGTAAATAAATAAATAAATAAATAAGTAAGTAAGTAAGTAAGTAAGTAAGTAAATAAGTAAGTAAGTAAGTAAGTAAGTAAGTAAGTAAGTAAGTAAGTAAGTAAGTAAGTAAATAAATAAATAAATAAATAAATAAATAAATAAATAAATAAATAAATAAATAAATAAATAAATAAATAAATAAATAAATAAAGATAAAAAATCAACAATACATGTTGTCAAGTCGTGATTGTAATGTCTTGACATGAGTTGTTCTTGAAACAGAAAGCGTCAGAATACCAGGGGGCGAAAACATTTATTCAATAAATTTGAAACGATAGCTTACAGTTTTTACTAGTCCGATTATCTGTGTTCTTCTCCTTTTCTTCTTCTTTGTTCTTCTTTCTTTGGTCTTCGCCTTGCCGAGTACTCTGTCGATGTCCAGTATCTTCTCCTTGTTTCTTCTTCTTTTTCTTCTTCTTTACCTTGCGCTTTTTTCTTCTTCTGTGTGTCAATACTCTTTGGCATCCAGTACTGACTACTTGAATAACATTAATAATGGCTTAAATATCATTACAATTGTTTTCTCTTGGGACATATTTTACACATGTTTATCCAAGGTATTAAGAATAAGTTTAATTCTACTGTATTTTGAACAAATAAAAATTGTCATCCCACTGAAGATAGTCGCACTGAGAAATCCTTTCATGTATATTATTATTATCGTTGAAAGTTATCCCAGAGGTATGGCACTACAAGTAGTTTGATATTAGTTAGTGTGAAAAAGTACATCTATTAATGGACTTTTACAATATTCAGATGAATAACTTAATGATTAACTATCTGAAAAGAGATGTCGAAAAAGTCAAGACGGCACCATGCTCGCCTATGAAACGTTTCATTTTAAATATTCTTGGGTATTGTTGTTTTGAGACATAAATTTAGAGATTTTAGTCATTTTGAAACATTTTCAATATCCATTCATTCTAAGATTCTTTTTCATAGCGTATGTCTATTCAGCTATCAAAATAAGTATGACAGTTGTACTCAGCTGTAAAGCTGTAACCCTTTTTAAAGTGGCTCGACTGGGTTTTGTTTGAGGCGCACCTCCGCTGTTTGATTGATCGTAAAATGCGCCGCGGCCAGAAACGTTGGAGTAACTTTAGAATACCCTGCAAGATAGTCATGTAGTCAATCTTTTGAAAACGACACATAACACACAATAGAAACACAACAGGATGAATATCATGAATATCATTTGCGGGGTATTTTAAACTTGTACCAAGGAGGAAAAACCTAATTAAAAACCATAGCAAGTCTAGGGATAGTTCCAAGTTTCTTTTGACATTCAAATCCTTATGATCGGGGAGCTACCAATAATCTCTAGTGACGGCATTGCTATTTTCATAAACATGAATTTGTTAGGACAAAATAAAGTTTTGTACAAAACCGCGTTTATCAGTTCATATAATCAAAATCAAGTTCTCTGCAGTTACTAATTAAGTTTAAAAGATTTCTATGGAAGCGTTTTCAAATAAAACGAGCTTGAACTTTTTCGCACAAAGTTCACTTTTAAAGGACTCAAAAAAGCTTCTTTCGAGCTAATTTTGTCGACACACCCTTTAATTGTTTCGTTTTAATTTGAAGAAATAGAACGCGATTAGAACGCGATGCGCGAAGAAATAGAACACGATGCGCGATTTTGATCAGAAAAACAAATTTAGGTCAAGTTGATACAAACAAAAGATGAAAAGGCGCAGCTCTATTTTCAGATTTTTTTAAATTAGGTTTTTGGCCGCGACGCATTTTGCGATCAAAAAGCGTAGGTGCGCCTCAAACAAAACCCAGCCGAAACACCTCAACAATAAGTTGATGTTAAGTCTCACCTTGGGACCGGAGTTCCGCGATTCTTTTGTCAACACAGACTAAATTGCTCTGTTAGAGACATCTACCGCTAGCGCTGCTGACCGAACCACTCAGTCCTAGTTCTGCAGTACGAATTTAACTTACTCAAGAATAGCTAGTTGGCCTGTCCTCATTAGAGTGATTTTCACCGGACTGTGAAATAGTTACTAAGCTAATAGACACTAATAGACTCTGCACCCATTATTTTCTTTTGTTGCAATACAACTATCAGACACTATTAAACACTGACTATTAGTAATTGTTTCACAGTCCGATGAAAATCACTCTATAACTGTTGACAAACACTCATGGTTCAGATGGTTTTGCTATTGTGGCAAATAATAATAATAAAAGCCTGCAACATAAGTATCAGTAAATAGTGCTAAATTATGTTAATTCTATTGTTTTCTATTGTTTAATTAGTGCAATTTAGCACTAAATAGTGCAAACGGGGTATTATTGCACACTTTTAGAGGGATTACACTTAACCCGTGAAATAGTTAGTAGACTACTAGTTACTAGTAAACCTTATTTCCATTGTTCTCTTTTGTCTCTATTGAACTATTACACACTAAAATTCATTTAGTGTTTCACGGGTTAGAGTGATGGCACTTAATCCGTGAAATAGATATTAGTCTAACAGACATTAGTAGACACTTATTCTATTGTTTTCTTTTGTTTTGATTAGACTATTAGACATTGACTATTAGATTTTGTTTCACGGATTAAGTGCCATCACTCTAAGTGTAACGTCTCTTGTGTTTGTACTCTACCAAGAGACCACAATACTAAGAGAGCGAAGCTCAGTATTGATGTCTGTGCCATGTTCGTGGCGGCTAAGGCTATTTTTAGTAACTTCGCCATCGCGCGCGCAAGGTTCTTAAACAATAGAATTCAAACGGTCCCGTCCGCGCGCACGTCAAAAATCAAATTCTATTGGTTGAGGGACTTGCGCGCGCGATGGCGAAGTTACTAAAAATAGCCTTAGCCGCCACAAACATGGCACAGACATCAATACTGAGCTTCGCTCTCTTAGTATTATGGTCTCTTGACTCTACTCTATATTTTCTTAGATGATACTTAAATCTCACTAATAAACGTCCCGGGAGTTATATAATGTTGTTTAGGCTAAAAGAGAAGCATGGTTTTTGTTTTTGCATGAACTGACTTATTCGAAAAAAGTAATCGTTAGCCGTGAATAATATTTGTAGCGTGAGCCGTGATTTTCGTTTTTTATAGTGCATTTAAGTGATCTAAAGCGGTCTAGGTGAACTTTCCTGTGGCGCTGGGGCGTGAGACCAATGACATTTGAGCGTTTGCTGGTCTTCCTGGGCGAGTTGACTAGGCGTCAGCCAGGCGCTCGCTATGTCACTCTTGGTGGTCTTTGTCCAGGCGTCTCAGCAATTCAATTCAAAACGATTTTTTTCTTCATGCTATATTGGAAATTCTTCAAAACACCTAAGTGACCGTGATTCGGAAAAATTAACCGTGAGTCGTGAAAAAGCGATTTTTTTAAGCGTGAGTCGTGACTAATACCCCCCATTGAGACCCTCTTATCGCAAAAGTTCTAGAAAACTGTTTTTGTTTTGTTTTTCGACCCTGAAAGGATACTAGCTGCCCGGGGGGGGAGAGATTCCTATATATAAGAGGACGGGGATGCTCGTCGGAAACTTTAAAAATGACCCCTAAAAGGTACCAAAGTCATATCCGGGTGGGCGTGGCAATACATGTTTTTACCCCTAAAAGGTACCAACTCAAAAACACTAAATTTAACATTTTGCATATTTTAGTCAATCAAGCGATCAATATATTGTGTCTATTTATATACGAACAATTTAATGGTCGTGCAATCCGATCTTTGTTTCCAGTATTTAATCGTTGATGGAGGAAAAAAATTACCCTAAAAGGTACTAGCTAGGTCTCTAGTAGTCCACTAAAATCTGGGACACCCTAAAAGGTACCAGATCGCTGATTTTGACCCCTAAAAGGTACGACGAGCATCCCCGTCCATTTCCGATCGGAGTCCTCCCCCGGGACTAGCTGACTTTGGAAAATGAAAATAAAACTGATTTCTTATTTAATTCTCTCTACGCATGTATTTTGCAGTTAATTGTGTCCTGCAGCCAAGAGCTATTTCTTTTTTTAGTTTTCGCAAGGTAATACAGCTCATTAGAATATTCAGAGTCATTAGCATATAAAATTGCGATATACGAATTCGCTCTATTGTCTAATTATAGCTGATATTTAGTACTAAATTGAAACGAAACAATGGGGCAAAGGAACTCTTTGATTAGCAAATAGTGAAAAACTAAAACAACCAAATTAACCCCTTATCGTATATTTGCATAACATTTACTAATGATTGCGTACCAAGACAAACAAATTTCAATCAACACATCAGTATCATCAATCCTTTAGAATTTAACGTTTTAAAAGTGCAAACTGCAACTTAAAGTCGTTGCAGTGTTGAGCAACACGACTTTACTGAAGACCTTGAAGAGTTTCAGCTTCTTCCTAGTCTAATGGCTTATTCTCTAAGAGTAAAACTTTTGGCGCTTGCTGTCATCTTGGTCCACATCACCTTTGCTGCAAGAACAGACAAAGAAATAGATTCTAGTGAAGCTAAAATCCTCTCCGCGAAAGCAAAGCTTCTCGTGGCGTTGCGACGACTACACCATCTTGTCAATAGCCCTAAACAATCCCAAGGAACTCCCTTCCCGCCACTCATTTCAAAACCTCAGCCACAAGAAAGAATCGCCATTGTAGGTGCTGGTTTAGCTGGTTTGCATATGGCGTACGAACTCAAGAAGAAAGGTTTCAACAATGTCGTTGTTCTTGAGAAGGATTCTCGTGTTGGCGGGAAAGTCCTAAGTATAAAACACGTTGGTTTCGTTCATGAAATGGGAGCTTGTTACACAAGCCCTGATTATATCACCAACGTGTATGCTCTGGCCAGAGAACTCGGCGTCCATGGGTTTGCCCCGCTACCAAAAAGCACAGTTTGGCTTGATAATCTTCGTTTTCCCCTTCCTTTCAAGAACTATGTTGTGATGGAAATAATGAGGCTAACCAAGGCCAAGACTCCTATTGAAGCGTTGGTAAACCTTGTAAATGCAGTGCATCGTTACTCAGTCCTTCATCGCAGCATGTTTGGTAAATACGAAGGAGAATTGATGTGGAAACCTTCAAGAAAAGTTCTCTTCAGCCTCAACCAGACTATGTTGTCATTCCTTACCAAGCATCATCTTCATGCACTTGTTCCTGTTCTTACAGCCGCTCATACCATGCAAGGCTATGGACATCTTGATAGGATTTCAGCAGTTTATGGCATGATGTGGGATACGCCTAAATTCCTTACAGGTATGCTTGCTCGTTTTGGTAAGGGAGAAGTAAGAATAGATATGTTTCGTAATGGATTCATGCAGCTTACAGATAAACTGGCAGCTTTGGTAGATGTGCGTTTGAATGTTGACATTCAAAACATCAGGCGTAGCGAATACAGTGGAATTACTATCAAGTATAACAATCAAACACAGCAGGACATAACTGAGGACTTTGATTTTCTGATCTGGGCAGCCGACGCGCGCGAGGCCCTCAAAGTTTTAGAGCGGCCAACGCCTATGGAGAAGACTTTCTCGCGTCTAACGAATACATGGTTTACAACCACTCTGTTTGATTCAACTGAGCAGTGCAGATCTCCAACTCCTATAAGTTACTGGTTAAGTAATCTGAAGCACAAGCGTCAACACAGCGTGTGGGCACGAAGAAACAGCCGGTTTGTGATGACTGGAGAAAGATGTAACATCATAAATGGAAAACCAGATGGAAAACTTTACCACCTTTCTACAGTTGCATATCAGATGGGGGACACATCGCCTCTGGGGACTTACAAAGTCAGCCAAAAGTTTAACCAGCATTTTGCCAACTTCAGATCCCAAGATATCAAGATCATCAAGTCAAAGACCTGGAACTATTTCCCTCGATTCTCAGTGCAAGAAATGGCTGATGGCATTTTATGGAAGATTGCTGAACACCAAGGGGAGATGAACACGTGGTTTGTGGGCTCATCGGTGATATTTGAGTCGACTAAAAGTGTATTGGAATATAACAAGCTGATGATTAATCGAATGATGTTGTAAGAGCTTAGTTGCTGCTTTCATTTACTGCTTAATTCATTATTGTATTATGTATTCGGGTTTTTTTTTTGGAATTTATTGTGTGATTATGATACCTCATTAACGTTGATATAAAGATATCATTCATGATGAAGAGAAAATAAATATTTTGTTTGTTGATCAGATAACGTTATTGCTATTTGTAGATATTTTATCGATATTTGAAAGAGTTAATTATCGTTATCTGTGCTTGATTATCTAAATATATTTATGAAATATTGAGAAATTTGCCGAACTCTAGAGTCCGTTTGAGTTTGGCGATTCCCTTCTGTTAATTTAGAAACTGTTCTGTCATTATTGACTTCGCTGGAGTGTTTGAATAGGTATCGAAGAATCAAAATATAGGAAATTGAGACAATTTTTATCGTTAACAAACGTTTTTCGATCCTGAAAGGATAGCTAACTTTGAAAAATAAAAATAAAACTTTTGCTTTTTCCCTTTACGTACATTTTGCAGTTATTTTGCAGTTATTTTATAGTGTTCTGCAGTTATTTTTTATTAGTTTCGCAAGGTACTTACGGCTCATTCAGAGCTAATTGGCATGTGAAAGTGCGATATACGAATTCCCTCTAATAGTTAACCATCAATGTTTATGAAATTACATCGCTAGTTTGTCTAACTTGCCTGTTTCTTGTATCTCGGTAATATTTGAACAGAAAGTAGAATGAATATACTGCATTAGGCGAAATTCGATATGGTGAAGGATTAGTTCCATGTCGTCACTTGGGTGGTTCGATCGAAGGTTCGAACGAAACTCCCACCTCCCCCTTCCCACAGAAAATAGGCGCTTAGCTAGCTTAGTCTACTAGTACTTTTCGTTAAGAAACTAGTCACATCGACCTTTAAATGCTGTGAAATGCTGGTGAAGTATGGTTTTATCAAAAACCCCGACCTTCAGCTATATAAATTTAACGATTTCTTAGTTTTAACAACTGAAGTATTTTTCACCAGTTTTTAATGCTTTTATAAATATATATTTATTTGTTTGCTACTATCTTTTCTTTCTCTCTCTCTCTCTCTCTCTCTCTCTCTCTCTCTCTCTCTCTCTCTCTCTCTCTCTCTCTCTCTCTCTCTTTTTTAATTAACAAGTAATTTTGATTTTGAGACGAAAAAAAAAAAGATGGGCCCTAGCCGGTTTCAAACCCGGCTCTTACGTCTGCTCACTTGCTTCACAGTTCAAGGGTTTTCCAGCTGCGCCACGGGATCGCGTAATTTGCACAACAATAGATAGCCAATTCACAGGATACACTAGGTTATTTTGTCCTCCAAATCCCTCAGTAGACCAGTTAGCCTAGTGGTATGGTTCAGTCATCTATGGCCTAGGATCCGACTGTTTCCTCCCTCTTTGACTGCGAAGCTCGATGCGTTCTACCGGATAGCGCGGAAGGGGCCGAAATCTCCATCCTATACGTAACATGCGATGATTCAGCGATTTGTCTGGATGCATGGTCCGATTTTTTGGTTTTTACATAAAATTAGCATACTAATTTATTTGTGTAACGGGTTTGAGTCCTTCCTGCGCTAACAACCTTTTCCTTTTTTTCTTTTTTCTTTTTCTTTCTGTTTTTAATGGATTCTATTTCTCTTCTCTAATTTTTCTTGGCTTAAAATTCAGGTTTCAACGAAGAAATCTACTTAAACTCTTTACATTAGCTTGGTGCTTTCAATTTTTGCGTAATTTAGAAAAACATGCACATTCCTTGAAATAAGGGTTATCTAAAAAAAATTTTCATTCCACTTTCCAAAAGCCAACAAGCTAATGGGATCTCTGATACTTATACAGGTCATTCTGAAGCATTCCCTAATCCCAGCCGAAAAATGGTGGAAATCGAACCTCCCCTATCAATATGCTTGCGACGAGCCAGCAATTCTGGACAATATGAAGTTCAGTATGACTTTTATAAAGTTTTAACGGTATTGAAATAGTGAAATTGTCTTGAAAAATACCCGCATGCATTTGGAAAAAAATTAGAAAAAACTTAGAAAAAATTGTTCCAGAGTGTATTGGACGGCTAATTTTTTGACGCTTGACGGTTAAAATTTCCCTCATTTGACGGATAAAATTTAGGCCGTTTGACGGCTGACGGTTAACCCCATTGAGACCCTCTTATTACCCAAACCTGTACGTTCTTCTCAAAACTTTTGCCGAATCCGCCGATCCGCAAACCCCCATGTCCTCCTCTAGTGAGTACAAAATGATTGAACACAATAGTAACAACGGTATTTTCATGAAATACAATAACTAAGATTGGCGGAAAAACGCCCCACCCTCCAAATTCCTAGCGACGAGCCTGATTATGTTTAGAATTACTAAGCTGTTCATGATCAGAAATCCTGCAAGCACCGATTAGTAGTGCTAATCCAGGATTAATTCTTAAGAAAACTATATTGGTTTTATTAAACCCTGTATTAGCGCTAATCGGCTTTCAGCGTGAACCTATAGCTGCTCCAGGACCACTTCATGCAGTCTCTCGCAGACTACACTGTTTATGGCTACTTAATTTTATAAATTGTGAACTGTAGTGGTGACCTAAGGTCCTAGGAGGGTAACGGGAGAAAAAGGGGATTTAGTGCAATACTAGTAGCGTGGGCAAAGTGAGAGGCCACCGAAGGCACACTAGAAGCACGATCACGTAGGGTCGGTTCGCCTGCTTTGGACATTCAGGGGAAATACAAATCAAAAATATTACATAGATAAAATATTGAGTATCTTTTCATAAGGGATCTATCCAGAACCTTACAATAGTCTCAAAACACTTCAACGAGCTCCGTACGATCGCTTGATACGTTTACGTAAGCTGGTGACGGCAAGTAAAGAAGAAAACCTCTGCAAGTTATAGCTAGGTCACTGTCGGTTAAAACATACTAGTGACATACCAGAGCAAAAACTACCCAGTCGCTTGACATATCAAGCTTTATCTATTGTTCTGGTTGCCTTAAAGAACAAAAGAAATTGCCATATTAGGGCATTTGTCTATTGTTTTCAGTGCAACCAAAAGCTTGATATGAGAACACCGGTAAATAGGATTGATAGGAAGACTGCAAATTCTAATGATGTTGACCGGCTACAAACGTATTAAATTTGAACACACATTCGAGCGAGGTCCTCTCCGTCGCCTTAAAGGCCCGGTAATACGAGCAACAAAATCGTGCAACTTGTCGCGCAACATTGTTGCGTTGCAAGTTGCAGAGCAAATGTTGCTCGTATTACCACCCCGCACGCAAGTGGTTCTAGCGAGATTCCAGCAAAATCGAACCGGTCGCAATTGCCCTATCGCATAATGACGTCACAGTATGTTTACATTGGGGATAGATGCTCAGAAACAGTGGAAATTGGCGCGGGACCTATTAATATTCCTTTTCGAAGTAGAACTTTTCGAGTTTTGATATGTATATCATGTATCAGTGATTGCTCATCTGCATTATATTTGTATAGGAAATAATATGGTTACGAGTGCAATTTAGAATAAATTTGCACGAGTGAGTTTTCGAAGAGTTCAAAATTGCACGAGCCCGTAGGGCGAGTGCAATTTGTGCTCTTTGAAAACTCACGAGTCAAATTTATTCTAAATTGCACGAGTAGACCATATTATTTCCTTTTAATAATATACATGCAAAAATTCAAGCAAAATTTTCAGGTTTTCTGTAGCTTTTCAGTTGAAAAATCAGGTTAGCGCGCGCCCAGTGTTCGAAAGTGACCTGACGATGTCGTCACCAAGCGCGCGCACAAGGAAAAAATTCAAAACTTTTCACCCGAAACTTGGGCACTTTTTGACATTTTTCTTGCATATTTACGACAATTTTGGGAACAAATCCCGCTAAAATTGTTTTATAAATTGTTTCTTTGGTGAATAAAAAGAAGAATTTGACGTTTTAGTGCATTTTGACTGTTTTCTGCCAAAAGAAATTTGCATTAAATTTCCTTTTTTTGGCACTAAATTTCCTTTTTTCTGCACTAAATTTCCTCGAAACAGCACTGCTCTTAGCCAATCAGCATCGAGAAATTTTTGCATGTATATTATTTGATATGCAATCACTCTGATCCCCTCTGGCGACCATAATCCTTAGCGTCAAAACAATAAAATGTTTTGATGTGACGTCATTATGCGATAGGGCAATTGAACACGAAGAGAAAAAAAATTCAGATTCTAGCGAGGTCCTCCCAGCCGCCATAACAATACTGGTAATTAGAATTAAAAGGAAATTCCGGCGGGGACAACCCGGTCGCTTTGACAGGCTAAAATGCGACATGCATCAGTAAGAGAAAAATTACAAATTCCAGCAATATGTCAATAACCCCGATTTAATTACTGACCTATTAACATGAAGTGTTTTACAAGGTCAACAGCTTAATTCCTTTTGTTCTTATAATTACAAAGTTCTCAAGGACAAATGATTGTTATGGAAACTAAAGATGAAATTAGTTCTTTTTCCGAGTTAGAAATGTGGACTTTTCTAGCCTTTTCACAGATTCATTAACATGTAAAAGTGCGATATATATACGAATTCGCTCTATTGTCTAATTATAGTGATATTTAATACTAAATAGAAACGAAACAATGGGGCAAAGGAACTCTTTGATCAGCAAATTGTGAAAAACCAAAACACCCAAATTACCCCCTTATCGTATACAATGTTTACATCATTTGCATAACATTTACTAATGATTGTGTAACAAATTTCAATCAACACATTAGTATCAATCAATCCTTTAGAATTTAACGTTTTAATGCAAACTGCAACTTAAAGTCGTTGCAGTGTTGAGAACACGACTTTACAGAAGACCTTGAAGAGTTTCGGCAGCTTCTTCCTAGTCTAATGGCTTATTCTCCAAGAGTAAAACTTTTGGCGCTTGCTGCATGTCATCTTGGTCCACATCACCTTTGCTTCAAGAACAGACAAAGAAATAGATTCTAGTGAAGCTAAAATCCTCTCCGCGAAAGCAAAACTCCTCGTGGCGTTGCGACGACTACACCATCTTGTCAATAGCCCTAAACAATCCCAAGGAACTCCCTTCCCGCCACTCATTTCAAAACCTCAGCCACAAGAAAGAATCGCCATTGTAGGTGCTGATTTAGCTGGTCTGCATATGGCGTACGAACTCAAGAAGAAAGGTTTCAACAATGTCGTTGTTCTTGAGAAGGATTCTCGTGTTGGCGGGAAAGTCCTAAGTATAAAACACGTTGGTTTCGTTCATGAAATGGGAGCTTGTTACACAAGCCCAGATTATATCACCAACGTTTATGCTCTGGCCAAAGAACTCGGCGTGCATGGGTTTGTTCCGCTATCAAAAAGCACAGTTTGGCTTGATAATCTCCCTTTTCCCCTGCCTTTCAAGAACTATGTTGTGATGGAAATAATGAGGCTAACCAACGCCAAGACTCCTATTGAAGCGTTGGCAAACCTTGTAAATGCAGCGTATCGTTACGCAATCCTTCATCGCAGCATGTTTGGTAAATACGAAGGAGAAATGATGCGGAAACCTTCAAGGAAAGTTCTCTCCAGCCTCAACCAGACTATGTTGTCATTCCTTACTGAGCATCGTCTTCATGCACTTGTTCCTGTTCTTGCAGCCGCTCATACCATGCAAGGTTATGGACATCTTGATAGGATTTCAGCAGTTTATGGCATGATGTGGGATACGCCTAAATTCCTTACAGGTATGCTTGCTCGTTTTGGTCAGGGAGAAGTAAGAATAGATATGTTTCGTAATGGATTCATGCAGCTTACAGATAAACTGGCAGCTTTGGTAGATGTGCGTTTGAATGTTGACATTCAAAACATCAGGCGTAACGAATACAGTGGAATTACTATCAAGTATAACAATCAAACACATAAGGACATAACTGAGGATTTTGACTTTTTGATCTGGGCAGCCGACGCGCGCGAGGCCCTCAATGTTTTAGAGCGGCCAACGCCTATGGAGAAGACTTTCTCGCGTCTAACGAATACATGGTTTACAACCACTCTGTTTGATTCAACTGAGCAGTGCAGATCTCCAACTCCTATAAGTTACTGGTTAAGTAATCTGAAGCACAAGCGTCAACACAGCGTGTGGGCACGGAGAAACAGTCGGTTTGAAATGACTGGAGAAAGATGTAACATCATAAATGGAAAACCAGATGGAAAACTTTACCACCTTTCTACAGTTGCGTATCAGATGGGGGACACATCGCCTCTGGGGACCTACAAAGTCCACCAAAAATTTAACCAGCATTTTGCCAACTTCAGATCCCAAGATATCAAGATCATCAAGTCAAAGACCTGGAACTATTTCCCTCGATTCTCAGTGCAAGAAATGGCTGATGGCATTTTATGGAAGATTGCTGAACACCAAGGGGAGATGAACACGTGGTTTGTGGGCTCATCGGTGATATTTGAGTCGACTAAAAGTGTATTGGAATATAACAAGCTGAGTGATGAATCGAATGATGTTGTAAGAGCTTTGTTGCTGCTTTTTAATTCATTATTGTATTATGTATTCGGGTTTTTTTTGGAATTTATTGTGTGATTATGATACCTCATTAACGTACGTTGATATAAAGATATCATTGACGATGAAGAGAAAATAAATCTTTTGTTTGCTTAGCCTGCCTACAGGCTCTCAAAGGGGAAGGGGAAGGGGAAGGGGAGGGGACTGGGGAGGAGGGAAAAGGAAGGGAGAGCCTGCACGAACGCCATTTGTCTACAAGCCTTGAAATTTGTACCGATAATGATTTTTCTCGGCGAATTAGATCAAATAATTCGAGATATCAGACGATTTAAAAAAATGGCTTTATGAGAAAAATTGGTCATAAATCCAAAATTCTAAGACGAATTTTTTTCCTATTTCATTAATTCAGTAGAAAAACATAGAGGGCCTAGAGGGCTACATACAACATGTGTCGCGCCAATTTATTCCTTAGAAGTTGCGATACAAAACTGCGCTGCCTGTTACGACGCAAAATTATGTAGTCAAAACTACCCCCAAAATAAAACCATCAAGAATCATATCTGCTATAAGAAAGAAAAATGCCTATTGTAACTTGTGAACATAATATTGGAGACATGAGAAGCTAAACGCCAATGTTATTCTCAAGCAAACTTGGGGAGTAATTCTTGTGACCACGAGGTGAACGTTGCGAATTTGTATTA
The DNA here is from genome assembly GCA_029948255.1 of Telmatactis stephensoni. Taxonomy (NCBI): domain Eukaryota; kingdom Metazoa; phylum Cnidaria; class Anthozoa; order Actiniaria; family Isophelliidae; genus Telmatactis; species Telmatactis stephensoni. Next base: position 733,292 of record JALIZF010001935.1, read on the forward strand.
CTTCGACTTCTACAAATTCTGTCGAATTGTTTCGTGAAATTTTCTAGGTATGGGATAGAACAAGATGGTAACATACCTGTTGCCAAGAGCCGTTGCCTTTGCTGCACTAGGTATAATTCAGTAAGCTTCAAAAGTAAGCAACTACATCGAGTCGACGTTGGAGCTGCCAAGGTAAAACCCTCATGGTTTGTTAATTTATTCAAAACAACACCTACTATCTGTTGCAAAATTCCACACGGGATTTATACTCAGAAGCAATTGGATTCAGAGAACTGCTTATTGGCAGCTCCAATGTCGACTCGGTGTAGTTGCTTACTTTTGAAGCTTAGTACTGAATTACACCTATAGTGCAGCAAAGACAACGGCACTTGGCAACAGGTATATTAACATCTTAATTGTTCTATCCCATACCTAGAAAATTTCATGGTGTATGTAGTCCTCTATACCTTTCTGCTGGATTAATGAAATAGGAAAAAAATTCACCTTAGAATTTTGGATTTGTGACCAATTTTTCTCATAAAGCCATTTTTTTAAATCGTCTGATATCTCAAATTATTTGATCTAATTCGCAGAAAAATAATTACCGGTACAAATTTGAAGACTTGTAGAAAAATGGCTGCAAATTTCTCAAAAATCGGACAAGGTTTTGATGTAAAAAGACGTGATTGAAATTCATGCCCAACAAACAAATCAATAGGTACGGGCCACCTTATTTGCGTCTTGCACGCGTCTCACTTTCCTAATATTGGCATGGGCCCGCAGTAATTGGCCACGCTGTTGCGGGCGCCCTGCCATATACTTATTTGTGCATGTAAGCAATTCATGGCGAAGTTAATAAAATAAAAATAAAATAAATAAATAAATAAATATCCTGAACTCGAATATTCAATACGCCCTAATCATTAAAAGCCCTTTCCAAAAAAAAAAAAACACTTCAAGATCCCAGTGTGAAATGAGTCTTTCAGTCCATCGTAAGAAAGAAACGTTGCGCTTGGTACGTATACGTTAGCGACAAATGAGAACGCAAGTCAACGAAGATTTGTGCGTAATACCACATACGTAAAACCAGAGTGATTTATTTTGAATGGAAAAAAATACAAGACAAAAACTATAAACTGATGCATATTTATTTACAAATGTTCAAATACAAATTTTTACAGGTTGATACTGCTGGAAAGTCAAAACAATTTCAGTATATAGGAAATTCCTTCATGTTTTATTTTCTGGCCTCACGTCACAAGACACACATTTTCCCGCGGCCTTAGCTAACTTCTCCGCCAACATCCCACTATTCTCCATTCTTTGGTGATCTTTTAAAGTTGATACGGAATGTTCAGTTTGCAGTCTGGAATTCCTCTGTTCGTTGAACCTGTCCACTGACTCTGTACTTGTAATCATGTACACTGTTTAGCCTATAAGACTATAGAATAAACGACAGAGGATGATTTACAGATGACGATGGACAGGTAGAATGAATTGTTAAATCTATAGCGACGCAACCAACAAAAACGTAAGGCAAAGTGTCACCTCGCAGAATTTTATAGACTATAGACGAAAAGAACAGACTGATCGTAGATTCAAGACGTCAAATCAGTATTAGAATAAGAATTAAGCTAAGAACGACTACTACAACTTTTATGCATGTTGAGAAAGAAACCAACGTACAGAAATGTGAGCTGGCAAATTAAGTCTCACTCCCAGAAATCCATAGACGAGACATATCAAGAATAAACTGATCGTAGAATCAGTACTAGAAGAAGAATTAATCTAAGAATTGAACGACTACTATAGCTACATGTTGAAAAAGAAGAATGAACCAACAGACGTAAAGCGCGCGCAAAGTGTCACCTCGCAGAATGTCGAAGACTATACTTCAAGAATAGACTGATCGAACATTTCAAGACGTCAAATCAGTACTAGAAGAAGAATTATAAGCTAAGAACGATTACTACATGTCTAGAAAGAAGAATGTAAACAACATGACTCCTATCTAATCCGTCTACGATAAATAAGCAAGAGGAAACAAGACTCACTCTTCCACGAAAGTATTTAACTGAAGAAGACCGCAGACACACTTACTTAGAAGATCAGACACCAGATAGATGAGATGTCTTGTAAATGAAAAGTAGATGAATAACATAATTAAAAAAAAGAAAGTAAGAAAGAAAGAGAGGAAGGAAGGAAGGAAGGAAAGAATTAAGGAAGGAAAGAAGGAAGGAAGGAAGGAAGGAAGGAAGGAAGGAAGGAAGGAAGGAAGGAAGGAAGGAAGGAAGGAAGGAAGGAAGGAAAACAAAACAAAAACAAGAACAAGAACAAGAACAAGAACAAAAAACAAAACAAAAAAACAAAAAAACCAAGTGAACAATTTGTCTCGTTAATGAGGTTGCCATTTTGTCTAAGAATTTCAGATCAAATTTTGTACAACGAACAGAGGAATTTCGCAGATTGCAAACTTACCATTCAATCAACATCAGTGGTTCCCTGCTAGCAGAGTCTCTCTCGTTACGCTCCTGCAATGCAGGACCGAAACGAGAGAGACTCTGCTAGCAGGGAACATCAGTGGTCAAATTAAGTAAGAAAGTAGGATGCTTGGAGAAATAACTGGACAGCTAGGTTGTGACTAGTGACAGTCTTATAGGGACGAAATGAAACGATAGCCAATTGAAATGAATAGAATGAGCGACCTTCCTGCAGTACCGAACTTCTTACACTTACTATTTATACATGAATTACAACAGATTAATTCTATTTTCTATAAAAAGAAAGCTTAAGTATTCCAGCAAAGTCTGATTACCTGGTTTTTGAAAAAGGTTTTGAAAAATAAGCTTGAGTCAGGAGATATATACACGATAATAGTTAAAGTTTTTTTGAAAATCTATAAATCTGCATGTAAGATACATGCAAATTGGCGGTTTTTTATTTCTTGTTGCGTCGAAAAAATCCGTGACGTTTTGGGCGAATATCTGCTTTGGATTGCAGAATCTCTGCTTTGGATTGCACAGACTGTGGTTTTAGTTGTTGCCTGTCGACGTCTTGCGGGACCTAAATTACCAAGACACTCATGAACAGGATCGCAAATTTGGTCAAAATTGCCTCCCACAAAACCAACCTATATCTCCCACTCCAAGTTAACTTGTGCCCCTTCTAAAGTCTGCGTTGCTGGCGGTCTGCGGTTTTAGCGGTTTTTGGGCATACCACCAGCAACGCATGCGCAGGCTACCCCAGCTATAAAATCTACAAGGCCAACACCCAGTTCTCTTCCTGTATATCGCCGGTCCTTCCTTTTTCCTCCGATGACCGATAAGCTGGCTAAGGGTCTCAAGGTCATTCCGCTTTTGAGTTAAACAATTAAAACGCTATATTATAATATACATTAAGGGGTTAATAGGATGCAAAAAGTATTACTTACAGGATGTACTTTGTTGCCTCGTTTAAACCATCGGCTCACACCCTTTGGTCTCTTAGAGGGGGTGGGCAAGGGAGACTTGCCATCGTCCTTCTTAGAAGAGGTTGACGAGTTGTCTTCATCCTTATTGATGTGTTCTAAAGCAAAAGTAGTGAATTAGCTTTCAGAGAGTAAATCGATCAACCGGGATTTTATGTTATCAGAAAGGACGACGCATTGGTAAGAAAGTTAGACAAAAATAAAGTAGATAGATGTAAAGACACCCACTGCACAAACCTTTTGCGCTTTTGGGCTGGCGTTTTTCCTCCTTCGCATCTCTGTTCTCTTTGGTTGCAAAAATCTTATTGAAACGGGATTGCTTTCTTTGATTTACCTATGCAAAAAATATATATAAATAAATAAATAAATTTAAAAAAAGGCAAACAGTCACTTACATAGCAAACCATTCGAAACTAACGTACGATCATTTTAATTGTTGCACTTGTCTTCTTCAGACGCAGCGGCGCTGACACTCATCTAGCTTGACATAATAGACGACTTTCAAAAATGGCGGCCTAGTACACGAGAACGAGGCCACAAGGCCTTGTTACCAGAAAATAAGCATAGGCGACACTTCTATTGCTATCAAAGACGATGTGTTCCTCTTCCTTTTGAAATAACTATTCTCTATGCATTTTACAGGATATACTTAGACTCATTTGTAGCATGATGATATTGGAGGCCTTTCTGGCATCGTACGTTCTCGTGAACTGAATGATCCCGCCATTTTTGAAAGTCGTCTATAAAGAGCTTACAATTATTCCTTACCTTTGCATTTCCAGGCTGTGTGTCAATCTTATCAACGCTATGCTCAACAGTTTGTGTTCCTTTGGCTCCAAACAGCTCATGGAGTTGTTCTTTTGTTCTGTATGGTAGCTTGGTATGTTGACTTCAGATTTTTGAAGCCTAATCCTGTGAATGAGTTTAGATAACCAAATATATTATTTTCATTTATTTTAATAAAAGTGATTTTCAACTTCAATCTAAAGTTCATATCTCACCGGCTGGCTGTTTGAGTGGATGTATCATCATAGATGGTTTTTCTTTGTTTAGTTTGGAAACTTGTGGTGGAATATTCTTTGCTCCGAACAACTCGTGAAGTTGTTCCTTGGTTCTGTAGGGCAGTTGATAGCCGATTGTTTTCACTTGTTTGATGCCTAAATCGGAAAGTTTGATAAGATAAGTTAACAAATTGAAACAATAGTAAACAATAATATATGCATGAACTACTTGATTGTACGATAATTATTTTTTTCCAAACTGTGATTAATGAAAAATTCTTGATCTCACCTGAAGATTCTTTCAACGGGTGTACCAGAGCTACTTCAATGTTGCGCCTCTCCTTCGTCTCTGGTGGTGGAATGTTTTTAGCTCCAAACAACTCATGAAGCTGTTCTTTAGTTCGGTATGGCAATTGGTAGCCGGTTGTTTTAATTTGTTTGATAGCTGATTCTGAAACTTTAATAATTTAAAAAAATTACACAAAAATTGGAAAGTTAATGGTTAATCGAACGGATAAATGAATGGGAATAGAAGAAAAGGGGAAAAATGAAAGAAGAATGGGGAAAGAAAGATGCATTGTTGAGATACAAAAACGTATTCATGTGCTATAACATCGTTTATTTAAAGTTTGGCTCACCTAAAGATTCGTCCAACGGGTGTACCAGAGTTACTTCAATGTCACTCGTCTCTGTCTTAGGTGATGGAATGTTCTTAGCTCCAAAGAGCTGGGCATGAAGCTGTTCCTTTGTCCTGTACGGCAGTTGGTAGCCGCTTGTATTATTGTTTGGCTGTGTCAGAGGATGTATGAGAGCGTCGTCTCGGGCTTGCAAAGCCTCTTCTGGGTCTTTGCGCACTTGTGTTGGAATAGTTTCTTCATTCTCTGTCACTGTCGCCGTGCCGGTGAACTTCCCGTCTTTGGCAAATTTGAATTCTGAAGGAAACTCCTTAATAGCGTCGCTGCTAAGTCCAGCTTCCACTATCTCATTATTTGCATGTTGCAGTGATATTTCATCAGACATCTCGAACGATTTCGTGATTCAGCAAAATTTCTTGAAACGTAGTTTTGTGCGTCCGCCTCTGGTGAAAAGATTTGGAAAAGTGACGGACTCGAGGCTGGTAAGTGACTATTACGTCATGCGTCGAGCGGGTACGTCACAGGTGGATCCATAGAAACTAATCTGACGCATGCGCAGACGCCATTTTTTGTAAAATCTGCGCGCGAGCTCGATCTGCACCACAGGTAGCCCAAGCTGTACATTTGTACATGAAATATATGGCATTTCACGAACGATCCGCTGAAAAATCAATTTTGAGTGAAGGAATTAACAATTTTAACTCATAAAGCTGTTGCGTTTGTTTTCTGCGAAGTTTCAAGCCGTTTCGTACTCATTTTAGCGAGTTTTAGCGATTTAATTTTTCTCCCTTTACTATACAAAAAGTATATAAAAGTATATAAAAGAAGTATAGGTAAAAAACATCAGTAAAGTTTAGGCATAGTTCAAACGTCGCATCTCGCATGTGCCGAATTCAAATGATAATAAGTGGAAACAAAAGAGTTTGATTCATTTGCATTGAATTCGGCACATGTGAAATGTGACGTTTGAACTAGGCCTAAGTTTTAACTGAATTTGGATTGTTTCAGATTTGAGATATGAACCTATTAAGGGTAAAGAGAGAGCTTTCTCCTGTCGCTGTCAGTGACCGATCTATGGCTGGCTCGCCCCCTTTTCTGATGTCTTTAGGGAGGAGAGGGCCGAGGGTGAGGTAAAATAGCATAGTCGTTCCAGTCCTTTATCGACAATTGGGTACGCTCGGTCGTTCTTGTAAACAGGAATGGTAGCAAGGCTGAGCTGGGTTTGACTTGTAGACACTTTTGTTCTTTTCGTTTGATGGTGTAAGAACATGACTTCGATATTAAGCGGAAAACCAACTGCACAGAATATTTTATCTATTGCTGAGATCCTAGAGCTGACTTTGTCGTTTCTTCCTGCCAAGAGCCTCTCTACTGCCTCTCAAGTTTGTCGACTATGGAGGGACATGGTGAAGAGAATTCTTCGGTTTCGAAAAGCAAAATGGTCGAGCTTTTTAGTTCATCACGGCCCCAATACACCATGCAGCTCGAAAGTAAGTGTTTTTATTTCATTTTTGTGTTTGTGTTGTATTTAAGACTTGATTATTCTCATGAAATAGGGTCAGTTGTCAAAGCTTCTGAACGAAGGTGTAAAGATGTCGAATCCTTTCGACACGTAACTTAGTTATTTTATGTATTAAAGTGATTTGTAAAAAAAAACTTTCTTGTGTGCCTTTCTTTGTTTGGCGTGTCATTTACTTTATCATCATTTTTTGTTTGTAATGAGTTTCTGATAATTTTATTTTCATCATAATTCATTCAAATTCGGCCTTTAGAAATATTTTTTCTCCGGTGAAACAAAACTTCATTCACCAAATAATGTCTCGTGCATTTTTATAAGTCGGAATTCCCTTTCTTCTACCACTGTTTTGTTTCTATTCCTATTTTATTATACATTATCATACACATTGCTTTATTTTTGTCATTTTCTTACAATTTCTTTATTTTATTTTTCCTCTAATTCTGTGTGCTTTAGTTCAATCCCATTTCATTTATTTTCATTTATTTTCATTTTTCAGTTATCTATGGACCTCATGATTGCTCGTATCAATGACTTTCTTGAGAACCTTCCTATTTTCCCAGCTGCAGCAATTATCTTTGTCAGCAGATCCAATGAATTTTGTGAATCTCGAAGGGATGAAGTTCGTAGTCTTATATCATCAGTAAAAGCACAACTCCCAAGAGATTGCACAATCATGGGGTGTGTTGGTAGTGGTATCGTTGGATGTGAGGAGGGTTTGCAACCTGAAGAAGTCGAATCAGCTGAGGGTATATCATTGTTACTTATGCCAAAAGTTGAGGGAGTTACTACGCATACTTTCAACATGAGCTGTACTGATGTTCGAAATAACAGGTCTTTCAAGTCTCGCTGGGAAAATTCCTTGAATATTCCTCCAGAAAAACAACTCAAGTTTGCCATTTTATTTGCCAAGGGTGATATTTATAACCTTGATATTATTGGCAAAGTGGCATCTGGTATTTGGCAGGTATGATTTTCAAATAGACTGTCTTGTATTTTCTACTTGCAGAGTCTCTATAAACCTGATTTTCATGAGTAACAGAGACAGAAGCAGAAATGGAAGCATAAGACAGTCTTCTTTCGACTGTGAAGGTCGAAAGCTCAGTAAAATAAAGTAAATGTAATAAGGTTGATGCTTTTATTTTATGTTTCCATTTATGCTTCAATTTAATTATGTTGTCTGTGAAAACCAGGTTTTACAGTGTGAAGCTATGAAGCAGCTAAAATGTAATTGTTATGATTTGAAATTTCTTTTTGTTTGAAAATGTTCAAGCCAGTCTGATTTTTACTTTCCATTATCTGATCATCTTCATCACAACAAAAATAATAATAATCCAACTGGTTTGAAAAATGTTCAATCCAAAAGTAATTCCAAACCACAACATGATTATATATTATTGTGTAGGCTGTATTCCAATCAGGGGTTTTAATGATTAAAATTTCTGAGACTTCTTTTAGATTTTCTTTTCAAAATCTGAGATGATTTTTGTGAAGAAACAATGGAACAATTAATTACCATGGAATTTGACTGAGAATTTTGAGTCTACCCCTAATTGAAGATTTTACAACACTTGATACTAATCTCGCGATCTGATTGGTTGATTAGAGTGTGTCAATAAGAGGACAGACACACTGCTGACGCGCGCGCTCGTTCTGTTGCCCCGTTTGAAAAGGGCTTTTTAACTTTTATCTCAAATAATTGTTGTAAAAAACGAATTGAAGATGGTTTTTTGTTGTCTGTCCTCTTATTGACACTCTCCTGACGCCATAAAATGTTCAAAACTTTGCAGTGAAACCACTCGCTGCGCTCGTGATTCCACTTGAGTTTTGAACATTTTATGACGTCAAGAGTGTGTCAATAGGAGGACAGACAACTCAAAACCATCTTCAATTTGTTAATTGTCTTATCTCTAAATGATAATTGGAAAGTTGTCAGACTAGACAAGAAAGTGTGAGATTGGTCACAGGTTTGAGCTTCACACTGTATAATTGCCAGTTTTTTAATCCCTTAAACTCATTCATAATTAAGCTTGACATTTTTTGTCACTAGAATTAATCATCAAGTATTATATATTATTATACATTGTACATGTAGTTCAGTACTGAATTTATTATTGAATTTTGTTTTCACGATACCTCAGAATCATTAATGTCTTGGCAAATGATATTGGTCTCAGCCTACAACTTTGGCCAATAACACTTACTTCAACATTGACACTTCCAAATACCATCAAAACAAAATTCAATAATAATAATAATAATATTGTTTAATACATATTACTAATATTCTATTGTTTCGTACAGATTAATGGCAGCAAAGATGGAGAAAAATCTAATGTTGTCATCATTGGTGGATTAGTTGACTCTTTACTGTTTGTTGACAATGAAATAAAAAATACTGGTGTTATTGGACTGGGTGTGGCAGGAGACAACGTCCAGGCTGTATCAGTTGTCCATCATGGAGAAACACCTAGTGGAGTAACAAAAAGTTTGGAACAACTTCGCAACTTTGGTATTTCCCATTCAGATAGCAGTGCCTGCTTTATGGTGTCTTGTGTAGGAAGAGGGGAAAAGTTCTACATGGCCAAAAATGTGGAATCTCAGATTTTCAAACAAGTCTTTCCTAAAATTCCTGTGGGTGGATTCTTTGGAAATGGTGAACTGGGCTTGGATTTACAGTCTACTGAAGGGAAGCCTTTAAAGGACAGTCACTTTTTGCATTCTTATTCTTCAGTGTTTTGTCTATGTTCCTTGGATGGGGATCATACTAAAAAATGCCCTGGACTGTCTGGAAATTCATCCGTAGCACTTGTTGGCAAAGAAGAAACTACTGGAGATCTTGTAGTGCCTTAGTAGAATGATGAAGTCATAAATCATTAATAGTGAACCCCTTTTGACCACCTTTTTCTGTCTGCATTACATAGAAGTCTGCCAAAATGTATGCTTTACGTGGGTGGCAAGTTTGAGGAAGTTCACTGCAGTAATTGTATAAAAGGTCTTATTCAAAGTTTTCAAATTTAATGACTATTTGAACCAAAGTAAGATGACCATAAGACAATAATTTTATAAATATTACCAAATATAGCTATAGAAAAAAAGCCATGTTAATATATTTTAATAAAGGAGTTATTGTTGATGGCCTATATTAACACCTAGTGAGGTGCTTTACCAAGTTATTTACTCGTGTATGTTATTCAGTTATGGTTATGTGCTACAATGACAATAAGCAGTTGGATAAACATATATAGCTATTTCAAAAAAGGTTGATGGGATGAATGGTGAATGGCAATTGCACAACCGAAAGGAAATTTGGGGTAACAAGAATTGCTTCATTTTCATTGATTAAATATCCAAGCAATGCCAGTACCATGCAGTAAAGACCTTACTGGACACAATGGTCGATAGGTGATTCATATCTCTGCGCCAAATAGCGGTCTAATAGCATGACCACAGTTCCTTTCAGTCGTGCAATCACCAATTGCCATTTGCCGTTCACCCCGTCAACCTTTTTGAAATAGCTATATATACATTCTGTAAAAGGGGTGTTGAATAATGGTGAGACTTTGCAAGACCCAGACAACATATTTTTGCCTGATTGAGACACTTTTTCATGAATTTCCTTTGTTTTCAATATTCAATATTCTGAGACAGCTTTTCATGAACAGACTTTGAGACCTGCAAAAGCAATTAACCAAAATTTTGTAACTGCAGACCTTTTCAGGGGACCATTTGACACCTTTTGCAAACTTTACAGAATCCAGGACTCCATCTATAATTTCTATTTCTCAATCTACAGAATATTGAAATCACTCTATATATGAGATTTTACATTAAAGGTTAGTAACTAACCTTTAATGTAAAATCTCATATATAGAGTGATTTCAACTGTTGTCCCTGCCCTGGTAGCTAGCTGGGACAACTTGTGTCCCTTCCCCCCCCCCCCCCTCCAACTTAGGAAGAATAATTATTTAGAGGGTTCTCAATAAGGGGTATTAAAATAATGCTCCTTTTAAAAAGTTAGTCTTGCAAAATTTCAGTCAAATTTTGTGGGACTAAAGTCTTGTTTCTTTTCTTTTTCTTCTTCTTTCTTTTTGCAAAAAACTAGTCTAGCTGCATTGTGTGACAAGGGCTTCAAAAGAGAATACCAAAAAGCTGTTTCAGTCTCGAATTTTGATAACAAAGGAAATCAGTGAAAAACTGTCTTGGGCTTGCAAAAAATACAACTTGTCTTGGAGTCTTCCAAAGTCTTGCCTTGACCATTTAACATCCTTTCAATAGGTAAAGTAGATGCTGAATTTAGGGTACTGACTGAAATTTAGAGTGTGAAAAAGTAGGGTGCTGGAACAAAATAGGCAGGATAGTGGAATTTGGAGAGAAAGAATGGTAGAATTTCAGAACCCAATTGTAGATTCTCAATTTGGACAATATATATAAATACATATTGCTATGATTATTAAGTGAAATTTATTGATTCTAAGAAAAGGCCATGTTACATTTTCATAGGGTGTAAATAACGTATAAGTTGTTATTCCGTGGTTCCATGTTATGGTATTCACCTTGGAAACTGGCTTGATAAAGGTGGTAGTTGCCACTTTATACTGTAGTAGTAGTAATAGTATACTTAGTAGTACATGTAGAAACATTTACTCTTTATCTCCTTAATGTAAGAAGATGATTCAATCATCTAATGAATGGCTACTTTGTAATTAGCTGTTAATTTTGTTCTAAAGGTTTAGCTTTATCTAAAGTCTTCCATTGGGAAAACCTTTGTAGCACTCAGTAGTGTAGTATATTTATAAAATTCTAATGTATTCTATTGTTTTATTGTTACATCTTTATGTTATAAAATCTATTCTATTGTTTTGTTATTCATTATATTTTTATGAATATATTAGATTGGTTGAGTGCTACATAGGTTCCCCCCTTTTTGCATTACACAGACTGTATTTTAAGAGCACTTTGTCTGTCTGCAAGAGGTAGCTTTTTCTTGGCATGGTGTTGCAGGGTGCCATGATGCCATGAGTCATGATGACAATAAAGCAGTAGTCAAGAACAAAGAACTTGTTAATTAAATTACAACTAGTAACCTTGCAAATACAAGAACTCTAACTCAGAAAGCAAGGCATCCTGCAACACCAAGAAACACTTGGCCAGAAACCAGTGATTTATTAAGTGGAATCGATATAAAGACTAACAGATACATTAATTAGTTTTCATGTTTTTCCTGAAATCTATTACACATAAACTTAGATTTCAGTAATAAATATGTAATGTGTAGATAATTTCTGCAGGATAAATGATATCATTCTAATTGGATATATATAATTTAAAACATTGGATAATTTCAATAATTTTGGAATTGGGGTTCTAAGACAATTAATGTACAAAAGACATATGTTGTAGGGTGCACGCACTTAATCCGTGAAACATAAATAGTACAAAATAGTGCTAAATTATGGTAATTCCTTTGTTTCCTATTGTCTAATCAACACTATTTACTACTAATTAGTAGTGTTTGTTTCACGGATTAAGTGCATGCACTCTAATATAAGTTTATATGAAAGACAAAGTGAAAAGAAATTTGTTGCTGTAAAATGTTCCAGTTAAATTGTTAAAAATAAAAAATAAGTATATAATTGAATAAAAAGCTGATTTTCTGTTACTATGTTGACTAAGTGCCTTACACATAATTATAAAAGAAACTTAAAAATTAGAAATTATCCTGCCCTAGATGATAGGCAACATTGTTACATCTTCCCAGGAAAAATTGAAACAGGAAAAAACTGAAAACATAACTGCAAAATGACCCCCTTTTGGGAGAAGCTGATTTATTGACTCTCTAGAAATTTTGAACCAGCCTTCTAGAAATTTTGTTCAAGATTCAGGCTTATTAATTAATAATCATCCAGTTTCCCTGAAGTGATGTCAATGGAGACTGATTATGTAATTGGCCAAGGCAATTGCATCATATAACAGCACCTTCATGTACAATAACTGACCAGATAACTTGTTATGATTCTTATTTTCAAATTTGTTTGACAATCCACGGGATATATCCACAGAAGCATCTGGCCCAGTCCTCTTGGACCTAGAGATTACCACTGAAAACCTTCTAAGATCTCTAAAGCATCTTAACATCAATAAAGCATCTGGATCTGATGGTATTCCAGAACACTTAATACAAGAGAAAGCAGAAGAGATCACCCCTTTACTACAATAGCTGATCAACCCGGAAGTTCGTCTAAAAGGCCAGGCTAAAAGGGGTAACGACACATCAACTTGGCTGGAAGCAAGGAAATGAGGCAGGCATTAAATTTTACTCTGGAACAGAGTATCAATTTTGGAAATTTTGCTCTGGAACAGGGTCAGCGTTCGAGGGGCTCAGCGGCACATCCCTACCCAAAACTGGAAGGAGTACCCTTAAAGTATTATTAACTAGAAATTCAGTTCTCAAATCACCCGGAGAGCAGTCATTGTGAACTACTTTACTGCAAGATTTTTGCTGAGCGGCTCGTGCTGTGCTCATATAGGTACAAGGAAATATAATATTTAAAAAGAACTGCCGGATGAGCTGCCTTTGCAAATAAACTCCTTTACTACAAAAATTTTACCAAGTGGCTTACGCTTCAGCAAGAGCTAGTTATTGATATTTGGAATAATTGCAACTCGTTGTTGGCAACTCATTCAGTGCAATGCCTTTGTGGAGTGATTTTGCACCTTGCGTTGTCAGAGCAGTCATATCAACTGGGAAGTTTTTAACTGACAAGTTGAAGTTGTTCCCCTCTCCAAAGAACACAAATCCAAGACTTCGAGACCTTCTGTCCTGAAAAACTGAGACGGGAAGAAACATGGAAAAATGAGAATTCAAGACCCATCACAAAGACAAAGGCTTCCGAGATTCCGAGATCAGATCAAAAGTTGCCGAGACCCATGATTTTCTAGGTACCATTCGCCACCCCTATAAAAATTGTATCCAGCATAATTCTGCCAGCTTCATATCTAATGCAAGTTAATTGTATGGTTGGACAATAATGTTTCTAACAGTATAAAATACTTTACTATAATCTGATGCTTTGCACTTTAAAATACTAATAATCATAGACTTCTTACACAAATAAAATTTCTATACTCTTTACTATGTGGAACACTACACAACCATAATCTGTATCTATATGCAGTATGGTATGGTTAGTAGATTCCAGGAAACATGTTTTTGAGATGCTGTGGAAAGTTCTCAAACTTTGACATGTACCAGAGTCTTGTCTGGTGACTTCGGCCTCCAAGGTAAGCAACCATGACCAACCAGGACAAGTAGATACATGAATGTTGGCACAGGATAGACACACCAAGCCAGGACATAAGCTCACTGAAATGAAAGAACAAGGAAACAAAAAATATAGTTATTTATAAGTTTTTAAAAATCTTTTAATAGACATTGGAAATCTCAAATATTCATCTTGATAACAAATCTTCCAAAAAAGTTATTTTTCAACAGATTCAACAGAAGAGAACACATCCCTTTTGTTTTCCTCCTGGAAGGCTTGGCAAAAAAAGAAAAAAAAAGGGACCCTATCTTCACTAGTGTCACCATAACTATCATCATCAGCATCATCACTATTAAAAATAGTAATCATCAGTCACAGGGGCGTATCCAGGGGGGTCCCAGGGTGCCCGTGACCCCCTTTGAAAACAAAAAGATGATAGAAATAAAAGAATCTGACTGGAGAAAGATTGAGAAATTGGAAGTGTGACCCCCCTTTGAAATATTCTGGATACGCCCCTGAGTCATCAATTATATATTCATTACCCAAAGTAATGAGGACAGACCAACATGCTAAATAGTCCACCAGTGGGAATGACATATTTTCCAGAGGATGATCCTTCAGGCCTCAAGTTAGCCAGAATGGCATGGTGGATAAAGTTGATAGCTTCTCCCAAAAGAAACATGGTCATGCCAACAAACAGAAGAGTTTGATTTTGCTCAAACTTTTTAGCAAGAGCAAAATCAGTGCAGATATTGACCCAGTAATGTTGTACCACTGCACCAAGAGCATAGAACATCCCAATCTATGTCAGAAAAGGTAAATAAGACCACCTTGTAGGATAATTAATTTTGTTGAAAACTACTGGTGAATGAGACCTTAAAAATTATGTACTACAACCAGTAGTAGAAGCTATATAATCAGTTGCTGAAATACAATCGAACTCAAAACCAGGGGGGTTAATTAGCATCTAAAAGTAATTACCTAAGGGCCTGTTTACTTGGAAATAGGGTCACCCTCTTAGAATAGTCACCCTCTTAGAAGGACAAAAGATAGCTCTCCTTTAAATGCAAGGAGACAACAGCTAGGGACATCCTAGGGGTATGGGTTGAATTTGATTGACTTGTGACAATATTTGAGTGACTTTATTTGGTTTGGTTTTGAGGCAATGTTCTTTGTTTTTTGTGTGTCCTGAGCCAGAAAAATCCTGGCTTTAAATTTAACATTTACCTGAATTACACTAGAAATTTCTATGTTCCTGGAATACTTGTGCAAAAACATGCATTCAGCTATACGCTTGATAAAGTGTCCATCATAGATTGCCAAGGCAACAAGGTGATAATAAGTTGATGGTTTACCACTGAAATACCAAAGGACAGTATAGACAACAGCAGGCAAGGCGTATGACACTGACCAACCAAACCTTGGATGGAGTGAACCTGCATGTTTTGTAAACTTGCTGAAAAAAAAAATTGTATCAAAATGATGCTATAAAATGGACTCTTTACCTCTCACTCTCAACTGTATTGAAAGTGTCTAGCATGGAATAACTCTACTAGCTACAGAGTTAAGGTGGATCAATACAGTTATTATTTGACCATACCTCTCATTTTCTTTGGTCGTTTTTTTACCCTTAATGTGTACTTAACAACTTGATTTTTGGACCTGGTATTGAGTTAAGATTGAAGTTTAGAATAACACCAATCTCAGCGTGATCAACGTTGCCTAGGTAACGATAAACTAATGTCAACAAAATTAGTTTTTACTAAATATCTCAATAATCTGACCTAAGCTTGAGAAACGACAAACATTCTGTTAAACTTCATGAAAATGCATACCAATTTCACCATGTTTCGGAGCAATCAATCTGTTTGATTTTTAGTTATTCGATAGGATTTTGCATCCGTGGTCAATTAGCTTCATTTGACATTCCGAAACTTTAAAGCCAAATTTAAAATGTTTTAAACGAAATTAAACTGGTTGTGACTTTGTTTTCACGTTTTGGTCAGTTTTTTCAAGGCAAGCAGTATTTTTAAATGTAAATGAGGTTTGCCAGTCTCGCGCGTGTTGTCAACATGCAAATGATCAGAACGTCGCCTTGATTTGGACAGTTTTTTGAAGGAAAAGTTTATTGCTCGTTTAAAAAATATTCGCGTTGTTCAATGACCAAAAATAAAATAAAATATTATTGTCGTTACATTGAAAAGTAGGCATGCACAATATCCAGTGAATATACATTATTTTGAATTTGGGAGATATTTGGGGAACTGTGTTAATGTAAATATTAGCTAAAAATACTCAACACATACGCATAAACACGAAAATAAATATCTCTGTTAATAACACGTGAATCAATTCAGCATTTTTCCCAAGGATAGAGCACTGGTAAATACGTTTTAGAGTGCACTTGTTGGCAGTTTAATTTCGTTTAAAACATTTTAAATTTGGCTTTAAAGTTTCGGAATGTCAAATGAAGCTAATTGACCACTGGATGCAAAATCCTATTGAATAACTAAAAATCAAACAGATTGATTGCTCCGAAACATGGTGAAATTGGTGTGCATTTTCATGAAGTTTAACAGAATGTTTGTCGTTTCTCGAGCTTAGGTCAGATTATTGAGATATTTAGTAAAAACTAATTTTGTTGACATTAGTTTATCGTTGCCTAGGCAACGTTGATCATGCTGAGATTGGTGTTATTCTAAACTTCAATCTTAACTCAATACCAGGTCCAAAAATCAAGTTGCTAAGTACACATTAAGGGTAAAAAAACGACCAAAGAAAATGAGAGGTATGGTCAGATAATAACTGTATTGATCCACCTTAAGCGGTACCTCCCTCTATTAACTTTGATAGCTATTTAGCTTATCTATTTAGCAAACTCAATTTGCATGCAATTGTCTACTTAGGGTTGTGGCAATATGAAGTTTGCCATGTTTCAACTTTGGTTTACAGTTGCAGTTTTCATGTGAGTATGATTGAGACCATGCTGTGTTGTGACTATATACAATTATTATTTCAAAAAAGATTGTCACTGTTCAAAGCATCAAGGCAAACCTGAAATGAGGTTTTGAGCTGCTAATAATCGATAATGTGACATTCAAATCAGACTTGTTATCAAAAGAATTGAGTGCAGTATACTAACTTATAATACACTATACAAAATTACTCGATTCTGATTGGACGAGAGGAGTACAATTAAATCGTTAATTGTACTCTGTAGAGTACCTATTAAGTCGCTATGGCAATTATAGTGTATTATAAATAAAAAATTGCACGATCTTCTCGTACAATTCAGAATTAATAGTTACTTGTAATGTTTTGAAAACTCTCAAATAGGACATGCCTAAAGGCTCGTCCTATTTTGAGAACTTTCAAAACATTACTCGTACCTATTAATTCCGAATTGTACTCAAGATCGTGCGATTTCCTATACACAGACTTGAAAATGCTCATATTTTGTACGTGTAATTAGTTCAATAGAAACATGTCTGATTTGAATACATTACAAACAAAACCAGCATTCATTTTAGTCTTGGCTTGACGCTTGTTGCTCTGAACCGCAACAACATTTTTTTAAAAGAAGTGTAGATATTTAAATGCTGTGGTGTCTAAAATGCTCTTGAAACTTTGAGCGCATGACGAAGATGGTAAATAAATAAAGCTACTATCCAATCAGATATCTCCAGCCCCAGCCCACAGATAATTGATGAGGTACTAATGTTAGCTGAGAATCAACTTAAATTACACGACATAGATTGGTAGTCAAATAAAGTTATTAGAACAATAGCTACAGAATATTTATTCGGGCTGGCTTGAAATTAGTCAAAAATATGTTGTCACAAAATGACACTTAAAGCCAGACAGTTAAGATCAGCTGAAACTCCTTTAATATTCTTGTACTTCTTTGAACTTTGACTTTGATACTAAATATAGATATTACATCATTCCAGAAATCTCTACAAATCTCCACTGGTACACCTAAGCATGACTCAGCATTTGGAGATTTGTAGAGATTTCTGGAATGATGTAATATCTATAACTTTCTAGAACATTCTTTATGTATTGTGTGTTGAGTTGAGTATTTTCCAGCACATTCTAGTCTTAACTAAAGGCGCTGTTACACGGTGCAATTTTTCTTGCAACTTGCAATGCAATGCCGTTGCGTTGCAAGTTGCAGAAGAGATTGCGTGTGTAACACCCTTCTCTGCAACTTGCAATGCAACGTTGCAAGTTGCAGAAAAAGTTAAACGAGTTTCTACTTTTCGCAACGTTGCGAAGCACATTGCAGTGTGTAACATCTATCCAGCAACCTGCAATGCAATCCCTGTCGAAAATGACCAATCAGAACGTAGTGACCACAGATATATCTGGTTTTTCGGAGGTCAAGAAAGAGTTGCATTGCGAGTTGCAAAGAGAATTGCGAGTGTCTGACATCTTGCCAGCAACTTGCAATGTTCTGCTTTTGTCAGCATTGCATTGCAAGTTGCAAGAAAAATTGCATCATGTAAGAGAAATGCTGAGTCATGCTTAGGTGTACCAGCTAGTACACTTAAGCCTGGTTTTCACTAGCGACGCAAGCACAAGCGCAAGCAACATACGCAGACTCAGTAGTGTACTGCTCATTAGCAGAGATTGTCTTTTTTCGCACCTGTGTGATACATACGATACTGAGTCTGCGTATGTTGCTTGCGCTTGTGTTTGCGTCATCAGTGAAAACCAGGCTTTAAGCATGACTCAGCATTTCTCTTAGGCCTAGTTCAAACGTTGCATCTCACATGTGTCAAATGCAGTGTAAATGAGTAGAAACAAAAGATTTGACTAATTTGCGTTGAATTCAGCACATGTGAGATGCGACGTCTGAACTAGGCCTTTAACTTAAGTTTAAGAGAAATGCTGAGTCATGCTTGACTCAGCATTTCTCTTAGTTAAGACTAGAATGTTCTGGAAAATACTCAACTCAACACACAATACATAAAGAATGTTCTAAAAAGTTCTTAGTTGATATGTGGTGGATTCCAGATTCATCACAATGTCTACAAGGAATCATCTTCTCCCCAGCCAGTGACCTGAAGCTACCGGCCCAACCTCACGCGACAGCATTTCAGTCTCCATAATTTTTTAAAAGAAAAATAAGTTTTAAGATGTTGTGATACATTTGTAAAATGAATAAATAACAGCATACCTGTAGCTCAGTTGAAGTTTCCCATGATATTCACTGATGTAGTTGGCAATACAAACAACAAAAGCCAACACATGTAGTCCGATAGTGAGATTTGTCCATTCACGAGGGACGTGCACGAAACCAGCGGAATAAAATCCAGCGATGACAAAAAGACCAAACAGAAATGCTACAGAAAATGGTCGTTCAGTCATAGTGCTGGAAAAAGGTCGTAACGGTATCTCAGACAACAGTTAATCAAGCTTTTACTGTTAGTCACTGAAGGCGCGGGTACAATGTATTGGATTCATATTCACCCCGTTTTATAGCTCCCGCGGGAAACCGCGGGATGACCCTTGGACCATGAACACGCGATCAATATAGAATTTCTCAGCGGATTCTCTTTATTGTTGAAAGATATCATATATGAAGGAATGATGTATGCATTTTGCAGCTTATTTTGTTATTGTTTGATAGATCTTGATTTTATTCAACTTGATTTAAGATATCTTTCTGATAAATTCCGGGGGGGGAGCGAGGAGACGTTTGTTTTTTAACAGTTTTAAAGAACTAGTATATATACAAAAGTTCTTTGCGAGAATCAAAAGAAAGAAAGTAACTTATGTCAGGGGCTCCTGCTTATGTAAAATAAAAGGAAAAGGAAATAAACAAATAATTAATCAATGAAAATATGGAGAAAGAATGAATATAATGAAAGAATGAATGAAGAGAATGAATAAAAGGAAGAAAGAAATGGACGAAGCAAAGAAGGAAGAAATAAAGAGAGAAGGAATCATGGATCTCAGTGTACCATATGGCCATTAAAAGAATCTTTTATTGATATCAAAATTTTACACTTTCTGAAATTTTGGAATTTCCGCAATTTTCAAATTTCATTTTTTACGACATTTCCACAACAATTATTTTTTTAATAAATGAAGAAAGAAAGAAAGAGAGAGAGAGAGAAAGAAGGAAAGAAAGAAAGAGATAAAGAAAGAGCGAACGAAAGAAAGAAAGAAAGAAAGAAAGAAAGAAAGAAAGAAAGAAAGAAAGAAAGAAAGAAAGAAAGAAAGAAAGAAAGAAAGAAAGAAAGAAAAAGAAAAAAGAAAGATCATCCCACTTCCCACAATGCAGCAGCTGCTGATGACCTCATTAGATCCCATGATCCTTAGCGTGTTTACTAATATTCCAACCAAGGAAGGAAAAACCGAAGCGACGACCATTTTGTAAGAATACAAAACAAGTTCGATCGAAAAAATCGCCCTAAATGAAACGTAGAAGAACATCAGAAGACTTAGATGATGACGGGACTGTTATGAAAACATGTTGCTGCTGTATGGACGTACGAATCGGGACGATCGTCCTCGGATTCTGCCATTTGGTGAGTTGAACTTTGCGAAAAGCCAAATCGATGATAACAAATCGCTAAAATGAAACTAAAGTTAGTAATAATATCTTGCAAAATATTTGGTGTTATTATGGCTGTTTACTAGTACATATTTGATTTTGTATCTAGAATTCGTAGTTTTTTCAAATAGAAAGCGGATCGTTATAAAGATTTCCTGAAATGCAGTCAAAACAATTTGATTTCGTTGTTCCGTCTTGTTTATTCATGTTGACTTTTTCAGTGTGGTTTTCATCGACTTTTTTGTCATTTCTCGAATATTTTTCGATTTTATGTAGTTAATTGTTAAAAGTAGAAGTTTCAAAGAGTATTAATTTTATCGTCAAGAGAAACTGTGCTAGAATGAATAGCTGTTCAGGGCGAGAAAGACGAAGAACTTTCAGTTTATTGCAGCCACCAGGGGACATTTATGAGTGGTGATTAATATTCATGACTACAATAAATTTTTGTCATAGACAAATGCATTATATTGTTATGTCTATGACTACAGCAGAATTTTTGTTATTGCTTATACTGATAAATGTAACCTTTAAACAAAAAGTCCTTTAATGAAGCAGAATATATACTTTGGGGTCAAATATTATTTTATAATGGAAAGAAGTTGCCACAAATATACACCCATTTCAGAAAACGTTGTCGGACCAAAGACCCAAAGCATATGCGACTCACCCGAAAGGGAGTATGGGAAGAAATTATTTAACCAATAAAACTACATGAATATCAAGACGACATCCACATCAGGCTTGCTATACCCTTATACAACACAGAACTTCATTTCTTGATATCTAAATTCAATACCAAAGCCGCAAAGTGAGTTAAGTTTTGCATCTACCCATGCTCCCTTTCGGTCTAGTCGCGTGTGCTTTAGGTCTCTTGTCCGACAACCTTTTGTGAAACAGGTGTATAATTTCCTTATAGGGTACAACTGTAGAATACCCCATAAATAGATTTATAATATGCTAGTTAATATAACTCTTACTTTTTGTTGTATAAAGTCCTGGTTGTTGAATGAGTCTTAGAAGGCCCTGGCTAAACAAGGAAACATTTCCAGCAATGCTAAGTGTAAATTATTTCCTGGATAGCTGCATGTAGGAACATCTTTCTACTACATCAACTGACACATGTGCACAAGGATTGGTGATGAAATACAAGAAAAAAATTTTAGGTCATATTTTATTTTCTCATCCAAAATGAATTTCCTTACTATTTTTCTTGCTTATTTTCCTTTTATATTGGCCTTGTCTTGGCCAGTAGAAATTGAGAGTGCTTTTAGTAAACATAATTATTTCCTTAAGTGGCTGAACTGGGAAACATTGCTTTCATGTGTCCAGAAACATGAAATATTTTTGAAATGTTTCCAAAACATTTTTCGTGTCTCAGCAACAAAGTTTGCTGTGAGAGTAATTTCTCGTGTATCTAAAATGGGAAACATTTGCAAAACATGCACATGCTAGAGATGTTTCTGGCAATAAGGGACTGGTCATTATTTACAGGGAGGAGGGGGGGCTGATGGAAATGAAAAAGGTAATGCTCAATTTTTGATGCCCCCCCCTTTCTACATGCATACACACATAACATTCTTACAGAGTGAGCGTAAAAATCTGTGCCCCCCCTCTATTTCCACCAGCCCCCCCTCCCTGTAAATAATGACCAGTCCCTAAGTTTCCTCATTTAACCTGGGCCTTGTGTATTATTAGACTCACTATCAGTGTTGCAGTTATTTTTTAAAACAAGTGGTCATGTTGTTAATCAGGGGTTATACAAACACTGTTATAATACCGATATATTAATTTTAATTGCCAGGTCATGTAGCACTATAATGCACAGTATGTATAAGGGATATCAAGATTTACATATACAGTAACAATTATTTATTACTCTTTATAGTTGATCCATATAGCTGGAGTGGTGGTGTTAACACAAATGCTGTTACATCCTGGATTGTATGAAGAAAAGTATTACCAGACATATGGCACAGTGCCAAGAACTGGTGAGGATCTCTGTTGTTTATCAAACATTAAACTGAAATTGTATACTTATATACATGTACACCAGTATATTCTAATACTATTAAACTTTGATTTACATGTAGTAACTCCCCTCAAATAAATTAAGCATCCCCATTTCTAAAGTACAAGTTATTTTGTCAGGGGGTGGGGAGGTGGCACTTTCATCATTGTTGTTAAACTTTGTTAAATGCTAAAATTATTAAAAATTAATACTTGTTTTATTTTTCAGCTGATAACTCAGTTGCTCTTGCCATTGCATTCTGTTCCTTTATAATTACAACCCTTTTGATTTACGGTGCTATAACAGTAAGTACAATACAGTAAAAGACATCATGGAAAAACCCATCTGCAGTAGAATTCATTTCTCTGTTTCATTCCTCAGCGTCAACCAAGCTACTTGCTGCCATTTTTCTGTCTTCAAGTGTTTGATTTTTGTGTGAATCTGTTGGGTGCCATTGGTGCTGTCAGTTATATTCCAGAAATCAAGTTGATGTTAAAGAACAATGTAAGTTAATTATAGATGAGTGAATATGAATGAATTATGTTTTATCCAAATCCATAGAACTCTTAAAGGGAGAACTTGGCCTTTATTCAAAGATTTATCATCATGTCTTGATCATGTTCTTGCAACAGCCCATCAGTTTTGATGGACTGATTGAAACCAATTTTTTATTAAAAAATCAATAAAAATCTTCACAATCCCAAAACTGGAAAACTGTGTTTCATGTAATATGGCAGAAAAATGTGAAATTACCAAAATACTGATTGTGAATAAAAATGGCCCCAAGCCTTATTACCACCAGTCTTATATGTAGTGAAGAAATACAAACTAAGAACACTTGCTGCCATATCATAAAGCCTTGCATTATATCTTAAAAAACTCATTAATAATTCATAAGGCAAACACAATGAAAATCACCACCGTGATGAGTGTCTTTATATCTGATAAAGATTCGGCCTAATTTACATCAACTTTAACCTCAATTTTCTCCAAGATAAATGATATTTTTGATTTTCTTTTAGAGAACAACTCTAATGTGTTGGAGTTTTTTAAGCCGTATAAAGAACTCAAGATCGTGTTTTATCGGTATAAAGATCCTCGCCTACAGCTCGGATCTTTATATCTGATAAAACACTCTTGTTCTTTATACCATACATAATATTTATTAATTTATAGTACATTGTACTATATCTACTGATTTGTGATTTTACTGTTTTAGCCTAACTTCCCTTATGGCAGTGAAGTGGACAGAGTTGACATGAGATCTCTGATGATGACTGTCATCTTGCTCTGTCTCATTGTCCTCTTAATCAAGGTTAGTTGGAGTGTTCTTTTATGGGTGGCATGGTTGGCCGATCGGTTAGAGCGTTGCCCTTTCACTGCTATGGTCCAGGTTTGAGTCCCAGCTCGAGCACCTGGATCATATGTGAATTTAGTTTGTTTGATGTGTTGTTCTCTACCATGCCACGATGGTTTTTTCTCTGGGTTCTCCGATTTTTCCTCCCTCAGCAAAAATCAACATGTGAGTTGAGTGATTTTTTGCAAAATATTTAATGTAGAGGTAGTGAGTGTGAGAGTATAGTGTCCCCCAATTAGTGCGCAAGTGCTAGAAGACTTGGACACTTATAAATAAATAAACAGTTATTTATTTTATTTTTTTTTAGCACTGATATCAAAACAGAATTGTAGAACCTTAGCCAATTCTTGCATTGATATTTAACTCACAGGAGAAGTTTTGCTCTAACCTCCTTGCTAAAATCTTTGTGGGACAAATTTCAACTGTTGAGTACCATTCATATCATGGAATTAAAGCTATAATAATTATTGTACTTTGTAATTTCTAGGGTTATCTTATTGCTTGTGTCTGGTCCTGCTACAAATTACTTGTGAACTACCGTGTGAAACAGGCTACACAAACATTCATGTTTGAAATGGAGGGAGGTGATTCTGAGGTGAGATTTTGTTAAATTCTTTTTCCGAGTTCCCTTTTAGTGACTTTCAGGGATAGGTCCAGGATCATCCTTCAGGGAGGGGTACAGTGTTATAGAAATTGAAAACTGACCAGAGAATCCTGAGGACATTTTGGAATAATATCAGGAAGAAGACCTAAGTTGTCTTAGGAGAGAGTTACTTTGCTGGTACCCCTCCCCTACATCTGTCCATCTTTAATGGCAACATCATTCTGTACATGACAATTATTATTGACCATGATTGGAATATTAATCCAAATCTTTCTTGATGCTGACTAACTAAGAGCAGTGTTGTTTCAAGGAAATTGAGTGTGGAAAAAGGAAATTTTGTACAAATTGGAGAAAACATTGAGAAATCAAAATTTTCTTAGTTCTGCTGTTGCTCATCTAGCATAAAAACTATGCATATTCTGTTAACAAAAGAACAATTTTGATTGAAAAAAGGCAATAAAGTTTAAGTTCAAATTTATGCCAAATTGCACTGAAAACCATATGATTTTCTATACTAACAACTTTTTACAGTGCAGTGTTTTCAGCTACCTAATAATTTCTTCTCTTTACAGACCCATGTCCTGTTGCCAAATTATGAAGATGCCGTCAAAGACACTCCAAAGGAAAGTCCCCCACCATACACCACAAGTTAAAGCCTCCAGTGACACTTCAATACAAACAAATCCCTAAATTTGTAATTCAGGTTAACATCTCAAGTACTGTATGCATGTATATTCAGCAAGTTACTTCTATTTGTAAGACTTATCATGAGTTTGATAATGCAGTGTACTATCTTTGGCTAGACATTTTCTTTTTTCAGTGCTTACTAGATACATGTATTAGAGTAAGATAAAGTGTATAAAGATGTGTGATGGTTTTGCATGTGTGGAGATGGAACAAGAGACTGTTCAGGTAGAGTAATTTCGATGGGTTATCAACTGGGAAGGAAACAGTATTTAATATCAATGGTAATGTTGCTACATTGTAAGTTAATGAATTAGAAATGTATAGAAATAGTGTAATACAACCAATATTGATTTTAAAGTAAAAAGTAAACTAAAGAAATCAGACTCATTGTTTACTAAATAAATAAAATGTTTTTAATTTTTAATCACCCCACACTCACTACCACTTTATTCGATATACTCTACATACAACATTTAAATCACCTTGATTTTTGCCAAGGGAGGAAAAACTGGAGAAAAAAACCCTCTTGGTAAGGGAGAGAATGACACCAAACTCGATTCTCATATGGCCCAAGGCAGAACCAAACCCAGAACACAGCAGTGAAAGATGAACAGTAAACCACTACGCCACCATCCTTGCTACCCAAAATAATTTTCAAAGTTAAGGTTATGCTTTTTGCAGAACCCACAAGAATACTCTGACTTGTAAACTTTTATCTAGCAGGTGATGGGCCCTGTCCCTACTACCCTTCCATCCATCAATACTTCATAATGGTAATCAGAGCTACACTGACCTAGCTCAAGATGTCTGAACTGTAATGTTAGAATAAAATTGTACAACTGAAAGACGCTCTTGTCAGGTTAAAACAAGTCCTGTGTGTGGATCATAAGATTTGAAGATATTTTATACATTTATTTAGTTTATAGAATTTGTTATCAATTATATTTAGTTTAGACGTGTCCCCAATTCTATAGTGCAAGTAAGTGCTAGAATGACTAGACACCGTAATAAAGTTTATGTATGTCACAGAATGGGGCCATCCTTGCTCCTTGATACTATTTTAGTTTCATCATCATAAGTTTCGCTGCCATAAAGTGCAAATCATTTTTGGATATTTTTTATTCAGCTTATTTTTCTACATTTACTACAAAACCAATACTAGTTATAAACTTGAACTTAAAAGCTTCCCAATGTAAAGCTGGTAATAGAAACAAGACCATTAATTTATGATGTAGGACAGCCTCCCAGGTAGACATTTCCTGACTGTCTCACAGGCTGATTGAGAGGGATGTTATTGGAGTTCACTACTAGACTACGCATACATCCCATGTAACGCTGGGTAGTTCCAAGAGCTTTGTGTTTAAATCCATCTAAAAAAGATAATGATCGCATAAATTATTCATATATACCAGGGGCGGATTTAGGTTGGGCTGAGGTTGCCACAGACCTCCATATTTTTGAGAAGTTTTTATTCAAGTTCTGACATCAAAACTTTTTTTTGTCCAACTGTTCTGGCCCCCATTTCCGAATTTGCAGGATCTGCCCCCCCCCCCCTGTAGCATACCCATACAGATATTTGATGGGTTACAGTGAAATAATGATCTGTCTTTAACAGGTGATTGTTGCATAAAGGAAATAGTATTGTCTCCTCGATTAGTAGGGCACCTGTGCCCGGCTAGAAGATAGAGACTTAGAGTTATTATTATTATATAGTATGAAAAGAAGATGCAACTCTAGAAAAAATATGGACAGGGTCCACTTAACAAATAAATGGCTTTCTGTGGTAAGGACTCTTATTGACCAACGTCTTACGTCTCACATGGTCAAAGTTGTGTGGACTCATGAGGGGTAGCCGAGAGAAAATTGGAGAAGTAATTTCTCATTGTACTGGCTCGAGCACGAGCGCGCACAAAATCAAAACAATGACACAAATCGTTGATATGGACTCTTATTTACCACAGTTCTTAACCAATCAGAAAGCGAGAAACTAATTGATTGTAGTAAAAAATGTTCCCTGTTAGCCATACTTAAAAGCCTTCCCAGAGAATGGATTTAGCTTTTGGTCAGCCACAGGTGTCCAATGTAAAAGTATTGAAACAAAAAGAAAAACAACTTTTTTACCTTCGACTCCTCCAAAGTAAAAAGGATGATTTACATCAGCACCGTTTCTGCTTCCTTTTCCTGTATTCTTTACTTCATCATTATTATCTACTGTCAGTGAAGCAGTCTTACGGTCCTTGACGATTCTTATGCGATGCCAACGTCCGTCACACAGACCGTACTTATTAGTAGGTTTAAAACGCACCTCGTTGGGACCATTACCATTCTCCATACGGAATATTAACTATCATAGAAACAGAGAAAAATTACTGATTGTCAGTACTCTTTCAACCCATGGTCATTATTAGAAGTGTAACTAGGGTACCATTCTCATTTCGGATATCAACCATTGTAAGTTTCGTATATCCACACGACGACGACAACAACAACAACAACAAACAAAACAAAAACAAAAAACAAAGAAAAACATTTTTTTAACGAAATATGTGTATGATTCTTTAAGTGTGAAATGAGCTCGGAAAAATCCGAGTCTTCAAACTGGTTTTGAACCCGGTACCTTCTGAGTACCAGACTCTCTACCAATTGAACTCCCGAAGGCTCTAGTGGTAAGCACGTCGTAAGTTCGTATTTGTACTCAGATCACTAGTCTGATAACCCGAGAGGAATGATTCGAGTAAAAACTCTGCAGAGCTGCAACGTATGTAAAATTTTTCCGAGTGACAATTTCATTCATAAAATTTTTTTGAAAGTCGTAAAAGGTTCAAAATAAGTCGCACATCTCAAACCAGTTTGTCCACCCATTCATTCAGTCATCTTTTCCTTTTGAATACTCTTAAATAATTTGCAGGGACCCGTTTCTCGAAAGGCCCGATAACTTTACGGGACCGTAAAAATACCCGATAACTTTACGGCTGTCTCCCAA
Organism: Telmatactis stephensoni; assembly: GCA_029948255.1. Classification (NCBI taxonomy): domain Eukaryota; kingdom Metazoa; phylum Cnidaria; class Anthozoa; order Actiniaria; family Isophelliidae; genus Telmatactis; species Telmatactis stephensoni. Next base: position 761,358 of record JALIZF010001935.1, read on the forward strand.
AGCGCACGTTAATTTCTATGATTTTACAGGAAAGTTTACGGGTGCTCGCAGCACTACCGTAATTTGTCCCGTAAATTCACGGGCCCGAAGAGTTATCGCTTCTTTCAAGAAACGAATCCCAGGTCTTTGCTGTGTATATTAATCTCTTCAGTGCTTATCAATCTCATCATGTGAGTCAATAAATCTGAAGATTGACAGTGGAGACCTGTCCGAAATGTCAAACGTTTTTCTATCAGTATCGAAACTTTTCGTAATCTTATTTCTCAACTAATCTCTTCATACGTACAAAATCGAAAGCTCACCTCTCCTTTGACGAGTTCCAGAACAATGAAATCACCCTTAGGGCTTATGACGGAGAAAATCGCACCAGTGTCAACTGTTGGTTTTATTTCTAGCATTATGGTCTTCTTCAGTCCAACACCAAATGTCTCATCTGTTGAAAACATAAATGTGTTTAAGTCTACTAGGAGTATTACGTACTCAAGAACATTGCCGCTTCAAGTTTGAGCGCTTCGACCAGTTTAAACGTAGCTACATTATTTAATTAAGGTGACTGGCTACCATAGAAATTTTAGCCTACTGCGCACATTCGCGCGCACGACGTCATAGGACGTCCTTAACCCTACCTGCAATGATACATACGTACGTATATACGCTCCTAGTAAGCGTAAACGATAAAGATAGTATTTAACCTTACCTGCAATGATACATACGTACGTATATACGCTCCTAGTAAGCGTAAACGGTAAAGATAGTATTTAACCCTACCTGCAATGATACATACGTACGTATATACGCTCCTAGTAAGCGTTAACGGTAAAGAATATTATTTAACCCTACCTGCTATGTACGTACGTACGTATATTGTTTAACCTTACCTGCAACGATAAATCCCTTCTCAAAGTAGACACCACTCTCTACGTTATTCTTCATGCAGCCGCTGGTGCCTTCCCTAGTGTTAGGTGTACCGGCTGGTTTTGATGATACGGTAAAGTTTGCAATACAACCAGGAAATCCCCATCGAGCCTTTTTGTCCTGAAGAGAGATTGGAAATCAGAGCACAATGAGCAGAAATCATTGAATATCAAATATAAACTGGTGTTTCAACGAGTAACACCATAAGTAAGGTCTTTAAAATTATTGGTCAAAATAGCTTACAAGACCGCATCTGTTGGAATAGGAGTGGAGAATAGCAAGTAATGGAACGTTTAAACTAAATGCAAGTAGACTCAAATTACTAGAACATCAGAACACGTTTAAAATTGTCCTGCAAGTCAATGTATTACGATATTAGTTCGAACAAGTGATTTTGTATGATTGAGGAAACCCAAGGCACGGATAAACGACATGATAAACGGTTGTGTGTATATCTTCCTTTCTGTCTCATAAGGTCGGCCATTTTTACCTACTTTAAAGCGCGCAAAGATGCATAGGAGCGAATTGTTGTGGTTCAATTTTATCCTTGGTTATCTTTGAGCGGTGATTGGTTTAAAAAACAATGGTCTTTTGAAAACGACCAATGAAAACATTGAATCCTATTGTACTTATTGGCCAATTAGAAAATGCGTTCAACACCACTTCATGCTATCCGTTTTCCTTTCCTTTGCTTTACACTCATTACCATACACAGAAACAAAGAGAAATAGAATTTGAACCAAGGGTAAAATGGAACAACCAACCAAACCAACCAAACCAGTTGACCAACCCAACCAACCCAACCCAACCAGTTGACCAACCCAACCCAACCAGTTGACCAACCCAACCAAACCAGTTGACCAACCCAACCAACCAACTGAACCAACCCACCAACCAACCAACCAACCAACCAAAACCGCGCAGTCTGGATTCCACGTATTATATCGTATCGTGACGTTCTCCGTACCGTATCGGACCATACCGTACCATACGGAACATATTCTAACGTAAGTTATGAATAAAGACTTACAGAAATGCGTTTAGGAGAATATCCCTTCGGTACTCCACCAAGGTAGAAATCATTGATAGCATTCAAATTCGAAGGTCCTTTTCCACTTTTGCCAGTGGCCACTTTTACATTATCCAATTTTAGACTTGCTTCTATTTGTTTTCGACTGAAAAGTAACTGAAAGAGGAAAAAAAGAGCATTAGAAATTTAATTTCTTAAAAATCTCCAATTTGGCGTTACGTGAATGTCGCGTTTATTACCCATTGTTAAAATTACGTGACAATAACAAGTCAAGCAATCGACGTCATTTCCCTGCCGTGAATATAATTAATAACTCGTATTGTTACTGGTTGGTAAAAAACATCGGAAAACACGGAAACATCAGGGGCACTTTCCATTCGGCAAAAATTTTAGGAAATTCCAGATAAAAATGAAATGGAACACACAAAAAAACCGGTAAAAAATATCAAAAATTTTGTTTTACGTTGGCAGTGATTCCTATTTTTCCTGGAAATTCTGGAATTTTCAGAAAATGAGCATCAATTTCTACGCCTAAACAAGAGACCATAATACTAAGAGAGCGAAGCTCAGTATTGATGTCTGTGCCATGTTCGTGGCGGCTAAGGCTATTTTTAGTAACTTCGCCATCGCGCGCGCAAGGCTCTTAAACAATAGAATTCAAACGGTCCCGTCCGCGCGCACGTCAAAAATCAAATTCTATTGGTTGAGGGACTTGCGCGCGCGATGGCGAAGTTACTAAAAATAGTCTTAGCCGCCACGAACATGGCACAGACATCAATACTGAGCTTCGCTCTCTTAGTATTATGGTCTCTTGGCCTAAATCATCATTCTCGAAAGCCATTACAGGTCAGCCAGCTTGAAAATAGATTGGGATGCCTGTGGAAGAAGCGTGTGACGTGTGGAGATCTGTTCCATTCTGACACAAGGAAATTTCTCAAATTCGCACCGGAAATTTTTGGTGAATGGAAAGCGCCCCAAATGTTAGGAGTTGTCTCGGTTGTGCCTCATGCCACACAATATCAACAAAATCAGGAATAAGCAGAAGGAACAACTTAACCTTGTCTTTCTGGACTTCAAAGGGGAATTCAGATTTTGATCAGTAATAACGACTGTTACCACTTCCCACTTTTATTTTGCTATTTTATTTTATCTCCCATCTTTTGCTTCTCGTTCTCTCAGATTCTCTCCAATGCAAAATCATGCCATTAACACTTAGCCTCCTCCGCAGGTATCCTGTGCATCCCTATTACCACAGGAAGCCCAAAAGTTGCCTGCATCACTATTGCCACAGGAAGCCCAAGAATTGCGAAGGAGAATAATTAGAACTTACTGAATGCCATTTTCCATCGTTGTACTTTTTAGTTGATGTAAGCTTACCAGGGGCTGCCCCTGGACTAAAGACACATTCTACTTTACCACCAAGCAAATAGCAGGTAACGAAATCTCGATGACGCGAATCGGAGCCGTAAAATAGGATGCCGTCTGGGTTTGCCGCACGGAACTTTAGATAAATCTTAGTCCTGAAACATAAAGTGAGATTGTTTCACATCTGTGATAGAGCAGATTTCGTATGAGTGTGAAACGGACCGCGCCGTGCCGTAACCGTGTCAGTTCCGTGATCTCTATAAAAACAATCGAAATTCTTGCCGTAACCGTGCCATGACCGTGTGGTGCCGTTTTCACAGTCATACGAAATCTACTCTATTCCTTCACCAAAACGTGACTTAACGGGTGGGGGTATGAGGTGCAGTTCCCCCACTTCCCTCACTCCCTCCCTCTCCCACTGGAGCTACAAAGTTTGCGAGAATTCTTAGTTTGCAAACATTCCATGAAGAGTGAAAAGAAAAAAAGACATGGCAGACATGTTGGTGGTCTTGACAAAAGAAAATCAAGATCGATACCACCAATGTGTCTGCCACGTCTCTTGTCCAATTCATTCTCCTGGGAATGATTGCAAACCAAGAATTATGGCAACGGAGAACGACTCGTGAACTTCATCTTATAAAGACTTGTGCTAGCAATTTTATCATGTCGCTTTTCCTTCGGCATGAAGCTCATCTACCAGGAAGTCAACGGTGCGTTCTTTACCCCCACCCCCCCACCCCCCCCTTCTTTTCCATCAGTGCGCTGTTTTAAGGATATCTAAAGCTAATTATGGCTCGTTAAAGTCCCTATCACCCCTAGCCAGGAACTTCATTTCTTTGTGAATGGAAAATCTGCCTTGTTAAATATTTCCTGATATATACATTTCCCTGTAGAGAAATTTAGCATTCAAAATTAGAAAATGCAAATGAGATGACGTCAACCCAGGAATTTGATGCCTCATTTTGTTTCAAATTTCAAACAGGTGCATAAGGGTTAAGGAGTAAATATGTCCATAGTGTGTAGTTTAGCACAGAAAACCTTTTCCAAAAGGTAAAATTGTAATAATTGCTTGTAGTCATGTTTTGTATATTTAATATATCCTGGGTTGACGTCATCTCATTTGCATTTTTTCATTTTGAATGCTTAATTTCTCTAAAGGGAAATGTGTATATCAGGAAATATTTAACAAGGCAGATTTTCCATTCACAAAGAAATGATTTATGAAGTTCCTGGCTAGGGTTGATAGGGACTTTAAAGCTACGCAGAATGGAAATAACTCGAAACTAGTGAGGTGACTGTGAATCGAACTTGAATCTCTCGCTTAGGAGGCTGCACACTGATCAACTTAGAGTAGTTTTCGTATGACTGTGAAAACAGCATGGTCACCATATGGCACCATTACAGCAGGAAATTCAAATACTTTTCCAGACATCATGACACCGTCACAGCACGGCTCGGTCCATTTCACACATACGAAAACTACCCAAAGGAACTTCTTCTTTATGGCTCAACTCCTGTATGATTGAACCAATGAACTTAACTCACTTTGAACCAAGAATTTTTCTCATGACACTGCTGCTCTTGATATTAGTGTACACCGCATGGCTATACTGCCCAAATCCAAAGTCCAATGCTGCATCATCTCTCATGATAGGTTGTCGAGCAGCACAAGTCCCAGGGGTGGTGGGCACGGGAGCAGCTGTCGTTGGCGCAGCAGTTGTGGGTGTGGTTGGCACGGGTGTGGGTGGCGCAGTTGGTGCTGTGGTGGTAGGTTCGGCTGTTGTAGTAGGCATAGCTGTACTTGGTGAAGCGGTGGTTGGTGGAGTAGTGGGTTCTGTTGGACGTTCTGTTGGAGTCTCCTGGGGTGGCAGAGTTGTTGGTTTGAGAATAATCAAGTCTTTGACTTTGGGTTCGGGGAAGTCTTCTTCGTCAAATAACACTTTCATCTTTGACTTGTAATTGATGAAGTTTGTTTCTCTGATATATATAAACAAGGTTTCAGCTAGAGATAGATAAATGGCGAAACAACTGAAGACGAAAAATTCTTTCACAAAAGATGGACTGTGAACTTAATGACGTGAAAGCCATTTCCTCAGGAAGGGTTTTTCAATGCAGTTGCTAAATAAATAACCACGAATAACCATACAAAATATAACCACAAAAACTACACAGGCAATTTTGTAATGCCAAATGAACGATGATATATCTCAAAGAAGTCAATATAATCTTAAACCCGAGGTGACTTCAATAAAACGTTTTTACACTTGGAATTTACAAGTGTAGCTGTTGTTTTAGCCACCAGAGTGCGACCAGTCCCACTTTTCCCTCCAGATTCAGTAAAGACGGGTTTTTAGAATACGCGAACGAGTGGCAATGGGAAAAGTAGGAATGCTGTCTAAGCAGCCAAGACCAATAGCAATACACTTGTAGATAACAATTGTAAGAGTTTTACTCGGGGTTTCACGTGGACGCATGATTAAGCAATATTATTTTTTGGGATTTGGGAATGAAAGATCATCATTTCTTGTGATCCGTGAACACTGAACTTTTATGTGATGCATGAAAAGCAAAGAAAATTGTTCGATATTCATGAATTTGTTGTTACATGAATTAGCAAGCTAGTATCACGATGGTGACTGAACTACGGCAATCTTGGTAATTTACTTACTTTCCATTAAAGGTCAAATCTCTGAAAGTGCCACCAACCAAGCTCCTTCCACTGGCCACTCTCACATTGTTGACCTTAGTCTTATCAATTCCACCAATATAAAGGTCGGAGGTGGTTTGGATTGCTAAATTAGTCATACTAAATTGACTCTCGCGCCGTTCTTGATCAACCATCAGGACAACACTAAACAAAATAAATACCACTCAGGATCAAAGTTTGATATAATCTATCAAGCTTCTTCACTAAACAGAGACTGTGAATTGAAGGCATCAGTGTAAAAACTAACTTAAGTGCTCTCTGATCAAAGCATACATTCTCCCGAAAAGTCTTTCATTTTCAAAGGAGAATCCAGTGTTTGACCAGAGATAACTTAGCCATTTTTGCAGAGACCTCTTTAATAAGACACTTAACGCTTTTGTCTGCCATTTTGAATTGGGGCTAACGCGCCAAAATCTATAGAAATCTGGATCACTTTGGCTTGCCATAACTCGCCTTATTTTTATCGTATTATTAAAAAAAAATTTTTTTTTGAAACGATATTGCTTTGTTATTTATGCCTGTTTACATGATAAATATTGGAAGACTACAAGATGCGAAAAAGAGGATTTTTGTTTCCAAAATAAAACGTTCGGCACGTAAATATTAAGATCTTTCGCAAAAAAGATTGACTTGAAAAACGTAGTTAAAATACTTGTATTGGTCTTATTTTCAGTCCGACATATGGCATGCATGTCTGCAAAATATTGAAGTTAAAATTTTGAAAATCTGACAAAACTGAGCTGAGTTATGGTACGCAAAGTGATCCAGATTTCTATTTGCCGTGTTTGCCCCAATTCAAAATGGCGGACGAAAGTGTGAAGTGGCTTACTGTTTGCCATTTTCAAGCTCTAGCCTGATGAAGAATCTGTAATAAAGTCAAAACTACTCTACAACTCACTACTCAGGACTTTCCAGGAAGAAAATAAAAATCCAGGATTTTCCAGGATTTCCAGGAGGCGTACGAACCCTGAGGATTCTTGGGAGACAATTGGAGGTAAGCTTTCCCCTTTTCGTTCCCCTTTCCATTCCCTCCTCGATCCCCAACCCCCTAGCAACAGCTTAACGTAAACGGTTAAATGCGATGTAGGTACTTACGATTTCCTTGTATATTTGATAGTAATGAAGTGCCACTTGCCATCATTGTAAGTTTCCCTCCTCCCCCACCCCCAGCGCAAGCTTAAACCCCCCTAGCACCAGCTAAAACAGGTTAATTACGATGTAGGTACTTACGATTTCCTTGTATATTTGATAGCAATGAAGTGCCACTTGCCATCATTGTAAGTTTCCCTCCTCCCCCACCCCCAGCGCAAGCTTAAACCCCCCACCCCTAGCACCAGCTAAAAACAGGTTAATTACAATGTAGGTACTTACGATTTCCTTGTATATTTGATAGCAATGAAGTGCCACTTGCCATCATTGTAGGACTTCTGGGTTTTGAGTTGTAACCCATAATTCTTTCCTGGGTCTACATAGAGTACAACCTTACCATCTTCTAGTCCAAGGGAGACAAGGTCTGTCTGTTAGACAAAAAATCAGGTTACTCGCTAAGAGATTTAAACATTCGAACTTAAAGGGTGTGTAAAAAGATACTTCAAAAAATTCATACCAGCAACTGAGCTCCAGTTTACATGAAGGCGAACTGTTTAAGTAACTTTTGTTTTTTCTTTTGCTTTGTTTGTTTTGCTTTGTTTGTTTGTTTATTTGTTTTTCTGGGGACCACAAAGGTTATCCTACCACCAGTGAAACCCACCTTTTTATCAAAAAGATTTCAAAATGGATATGATTAATAGGTAACAGAACTTCGTGTCGTGCAATTTTTGGGCTGTAATCATATCTATTACAATTTCCTCAAATCTGATTGGTTAAAGAATGCTCTATTTTCCACTAATCATATCCATTTTGAAATCACTCACAAATTCTGCAATCTGATTGGTTAAAAAGTGTGCGATTTAAGCATTAATCGCACTATTTTGAATCATTAATAGCATCATTTTGTCTGCCAATCACATAGCAGATTTCAAGAAAATCAACCAATCAAATAACAGGATTTGAAGCTAAATTTTTGGGTAAGGGAAGAAAAGCAAAAAAACATGGCAGACATTTTTTCCCTTTTTTAAACAAGAAATGAGTCATTTTGGAACTGCAGCCTGATAAAAGAGTTTGAATCTTTATTGTGATTTCAAAATGAATATGATTAATAGGTAATAGAACTTCGTGTCGTGCAATTTTGGGCTGAAATCACACTCGTGATTAACAAATTGCACTCCCGCTACGCGGTCGTGCAATTTTGTAATCACTCTTGTGATTTCAGCCCAAATTGCACTCCACTCAGTTCTATTACCATTATTAATCAAACTGTACAGGTTGTAATTGGATAGTGTAATTGGACAGTTGGCTGTAATTGAACAGTTGTAATCGGACAGTTGCCAGAGCCAATCAGATTTCGCATTTGGAGCGCGCGCTGTCACGTAATCGCTACGCTATTAACTGCACGCGCTCAAGAGATTTTCCACTATTTTTTCTCGCTTTTTCAACAAAATTTGGTCATTTTAGTTGCGCTTAACATTGATCAGCACGAAAATATTTTTCTCGGAAATTGTAATAGTTATGATTAATTGGTAACAGGACTTCGTGTCTTCCAATTCATGATGGTAATCATACTCGGAATAAACAAATTGGACTCCCGCTTCGCGGTCGTCCAACTTTGCTTATCCCTCGTATGATTACAGACTGAATTGGACTCCACTCAGTCCTATTACCATCATAAATCACACTCGTGACTAACAAATCGCACTCCACTCAGTTCTATTACCATTATATATACACAAGACCCTAGTGTAAGTGCCGAAGGCCTATTTCAACGGCAAACATTAAATTATTGTCATTGAGGAGGGAGCATAAACTTTCCCACAAGAAGCTCATGGAAGAATACAGCACATGTCTAGGATATAGTACCCTGGGTGCCAGGGGTTTATCGTCTCGTTCCGACGTTTATTACTTGATAGGAGAGTCACACGACGAGAAACCCCTGGCCGCGGCAGTTACAAATCTCACTTCCATGTTGTTTACTAACGATTTGCCTTATTTGGAAACATGGCTAAACCGGTTTTAGGTCACCGTGAGGTCACGCAAACACTGTAGATTGAAGAATGTATACTTTGTAAGGGCTTAAGTGAGAGAAAAAGTCAAACTCAGCTCAAATAAGAAACATTAGTTTGAAAAAAGTAACAATAAACCGGCATAAATGTATATAGTATTTTTAAAACGCGTCTTTTACTCGCCATAACGTCAACACTAGTAACGCTTGTAATACAACGCCGGATGTGGCAAAATAGAACCGGTTGAACGAATCATCCAATCAAATCGCTCCTCAGTGTTTTAGCCAATCACAGAGTTACCTTCAGATTTTTGAAGGTAGTGCTCTGATTGGCTCGGCACTTCAAACGGTTAACTCGTGCGCCCAGGGGTTTATTTTCGCTTCTCGCGCCGGCGCTCGCCAACTCTCTCTAAGCTCTAAGGAAAGCGAATAATAAACCCCTGGAGCCCAGGGTAAGGATATAGATAAGTATTTCAGCCATTGAAAACCACACCCTACACTCACTTCAAGAAAATACTCAAAAACTGTAAGTTGCTCTATGCCTTACACAGCGATGACTTACCTTATGATGGCTCTGGTGCAGAATGGTACCAGTCTTAGTTTTAGTTTGGAAAGAGATAGTGAGAGTCCAGGGTGACTGTGTGACTTCAAATGGTTTCATGACCAGATAACTGTTTTGGCTCATCATGGTTACATAACGAACAGGCTAAAAAATATTACAAAATGAACAGTAGGAAACGATGAAAAACAGTGACAGCGCAGACATCCTTGAGGAAGGGGGGGGGGAGGGGGTTTGGTGGCAGAGCGTCTCAGGCATTTATAAACTGGTAAATTCTTCCCTTTTGCCCTTTTCTTCCCTCTCCCCTGACACCCCAGGTCCCCGAGGATGGCCGGGGTGTGGATGGATGGGAGTCATTCCTCTTTATGCGAATTTCCTGATATTTGGACGTGACAAAGCCTCAAGTGATGTTTTGATGAGAATGCCACCGTCGAAGATGACGGCAAGCACAAAATACCATCTTGTTTTTGCATGAAGTCTCTACTATTAATGATACAAAAGACAAAAAATTGGCCCGGCACAGTCAGAATAACGTTGAAAGTTGCTGTTCCAAGGAATAACAAACTGTTGCTATCTAGTCACAGTCCTCTATCTTCGATATTGCTAGTAAAAGCTCTAAGAGATAAATGCATGGCAGGGGATTTCTTATTCATTTTCTTATTCTCCTTCTCTCTTCTCATTCCTCTAATGTTTTCTACCTAATATTATCATTTAAAAGGGGCCGACCATTCAACTTTTCAGGGGGCGGGTGTTATTGAAAATAAACAATTTCCTGCAAACTCTGTGTGGAAAAAAGCAAAACCGTACACCAACATAGCAATAAAAAGAATAAAAGAATAAGAGATGGATAAGAAAAAAAAATCGTATTATATTATAGTTGCGAAAAAAGTTCACGCTGACTGGAAATACCCCCCTCCCAAAAATTTTCCCCTCAAAATATAAATGGTTGGCTCATAAGAGTACTGTTGGTCAAGAAACCAGGCGAAGTCTGACATACCACATCAGTACAGGAGCGTTCATAGATGCCAAGAGGAGTCTTCCCAAATTTCTTGCCTTGACGATTTGCAGAAAGCTCTTCAAGACATCCTGAGAAATCCTCCAAGTCTGAATTGTTCCTAGTGTGAAACAAAACTGGAATCAGTTGTTAATGTGAAAATGATGATGATGATGATGATGATGATGATGATGATGATGATGATGATGATGATGATGGTGGTGGTGACGCCAGTAATGGCAAATATCCTTTTTGATTTATGTAATAATTCACATGTGGACTGGACCAAGAACATTTTTTCTACAAATCTTATTATATTGCTGCAAATAAAATAACCATATTATCAAATGATAAACGTTATGCTTTTACTGGAAAATTATCATGCTGCACTGTTTTGGGAAGCGTTCCCCAATGTATATTGCTTCCAATCATCCAGAAACGAACGGTGTTATCCATACTTCCAATATAAGAGGAATAATTCATATGTTCATTATTTTTGTTGTATTTTAGCATTTTTTATGTTAGCCAATCAAAACCTCGGGATTGATTTGTTTAATCCAATTAAACCAATGCTGTAAAGCGCATGCTTGGCCATTAGTTTCTCAAGTTCTTACATGAATAACGACTTAATATTCTTGAATGCCTGGAGAGATATGAGTAATAAAACAAAAATAAGATGGGTAGAACATATACATCAAGACTACTTACAAGCTCTTTGGTATTTTGCTCCTTGGAGCACCTCCAAAGTAAATAGTAGGAGTATAAACAGGCTTCAGGCCAATGCTACCAACTCTGGACTCATAATATCTCTTCTGTTTAGCCATTTCCTCACCATCCAGTTTGAAATCAAACATTTCACCGTATTCGTCCTCCTGTTGTTGAACCTTGTGATATTTTCCATCGTTAACCTTAGGCATTGGAGATCAGACTCCGGATTCCATGACCCATATTATAGGTATACCTGACACTTGCATTGAATATGTCAACCACTCCAAAGGTGGAATGTCTTTTTGAGGTGGCCAAGAAAAGAAGCCCACTAGACTCAGTGGTTTTGAAGGAAAAGGAAAACCTTGATATGACAGAAGTTTGCACATCACCCTTGACGTAGCCTTTTCCGTAGAATTGATATGCTTTTTCTTCTAGGTTTTTGAAGGCTTTTCTTTCAAAGAAGATGCTTGGTTTTATAAGTTTCTGGAGGGAACAAGCAAATATAAATTCTATTTAATTACTTACTCTTCCAATGTGTGGTGCGAGCGAGTTTATTATCTATATATATCACTTCTGTGAAGGGGGCGTTGACATAAAATATCAATTTCTTGATATTTATGAAGCACATACAACCAACTATGACATTTTTGATTATTTGCCTCTGCAGCCATCTAGTAGCTTATCACACTACTTTTGAAGGAGCGTCAAGGCTGATTTGCATGATATAATGACAGTAGCCACATTGGATGTCAGCAACAATAAAATCATTGTATATGTACATTATATGGCAGCTGTAATGTACAGGTGTAGTTGAACAGCTCTATTGCATCTCGATGCTTAAGGGACAAAATCAGCCACTTTCTGTGAAGAGGTATTAACATTAAGAGGATAGTTCTTCATATTCAAGCATTAAGCAACAAAAACATAAGTGTTGTACAAAGCTAAAGGTTTTTTTTCAGAAAGTTTAGGTTGTTTGTAGTTGTTTTTGTTGATAAAAGTCGAATTAAAGTGTTGATCCAAAGTAAAAGTTTGAACCCAAATTGTGGTTTAGGCTTCCAGTCGCTCATATGCCATATATATTCTTTACATTAAGCTTGCAAGTTGCTAAATTTAATTAAAAATGTAGAACAACTTTGTACAATTCCAAAGATGATTTTCAAACAGAATTTGGGTGTTAATCCAAACCGAAAATTTGAACTAAAATTTACAAGAAGGATTCGTTTTTGGCACTGTTAGCCATTATTACTCGATATTGCAAAAAAATCTCCTCTTAAACTGGAGGGACAGAATGATCTTCCTAGCAATTCTCTTGTGTGAAGAGGCATTGACATAAAATGTCAACCATATAATCAAACAGGCTCGAAGGCAGTCCCCAAAACAACTCCTGTGAAGGGACATTGACCTAAATATTGCCAACCCTGAAGGACAACCTGATTCCCTAGTATGTAAGTTCAGGGTCACTTCAACCTTTTGCAATTCAACACGAACAAACTAAGTCCCCAGCTAATCACTTCTGTGAAGGGGCATTGATATAAAATGATCAATCCTTACCTCTGCATCCCACAATCCTACAGGCACAAAGTCAATTTTTAAGCCGTCCATTGGTCCTTTGTAGTACGATTTTGACACTTCTGCTGGGAGTTTGATTCCGCTTGGTATTCCACCAATTATAAGATAGCTATTGCTTTTGTCAATGCGGTACACAGCATTTTCAGCAGCAACCTTGGATAACATTAACAAAAACACAAGATATAAGATGTTTCTTAGTATTGGTATTTATATTTGTGAGGTTAGGCAGCAATGTGAAGAGCTAGCTTACAGAAAAGTGATGAACTAACACAAAGACAGACAAACTTTAGACTGCTTTATTGTCTTCTTCAGTGAAACAAGTGTTTTTCTTAGGGCTCTCTGGTGTTTGCTTTCTTAACAAAAGGAACATTGAGCTGAAGACGTGTCTATTTTTCTAAATTATGAGAACGTAGCAAATAGACATTAATAGACCTAATCGGCTAACGCGTTGCTATGTACGTTTCCACCCAATTCAAAACCTCTGGGAATAAGAACTTTTGTTCCATTGCGTTTTCACAGTGCCTATGCAAATACAAAGACAAGACATCTTATTCCCAAAACATTTGAATTGGGTAGAAACGTACATAGTAACGCGTTAGCCGATTGGGTCTATCAAGTTTGGCAAGTAGGTTACCTTTGTTGTTTGAGGAGGATAATCTTGAATTTCCTTTTTGTTAGTAGAGTAAAATTTAATGTCAATGGTTGCAGTTCCTCCAACTCTGTGAATGCAGACAAAAAGCCACTTAAGGTGGCTCGACCCAATTTTCAAGTAGAGCTACCAGTCGTCTTTGAGTGAAAACTATTTGTTCATAAGCAGTCTGATAGTAAATTAAGTATTGCACCCTTACCAGACAAAGATCAAAGTTTATGAAGACGTATGTTATATGGAGATCGGCGCTATTATGGCGACGCCTTAAAAGAATTCCCCTTTTTACACATTCTCGATTTTAATGAGTTCTAGGCTTATTCTTGAAAAATGCTCTTGTGATCTTGTAGTTAACATCATTGCCTTTAGCTCTAGCGAATTAAATCAAATTCTGAGAGAGCGTTTTCGAAATATAATCGATGAGAGATTTTAACTGCAAAAATCGAGCGTAAACAAAACAACTTTTTAAATCTCCTACAATTAAAAAGAAAGTAGCACATCCAAGTTAATTTTTCATCTCAAATTGTTGTAAAGATATCAAATTTGGCTACTGAAAGAGACGAGAGAAATCACATTAATTGATATTGAGAAAAGTGAGCCGAACTCATGTATATGAACATGCTGAATTTACTTCTGTTGCCCAAATTTCGCTCTATTGTTACATTAACTGCAATACTTAAAGATCCCTTCGATAAATATTGTTTAAAAATTAGTATGGTTTAGTTTAGGTAATAGTTGATATGATATAGCGTTTTCAAATTCATTGAATCATTTTACGGCTGTAAAATATTAGCCTCAAATCAGTATATTTTTCAGCCGGATACAGTGGTCGACAACTCATTGATGCATGATGTAGCTCCTTTGTTTTAGTTTGTCATGTTTTCGTGCATTCTAGCACCTGATGCAAATTACGGAACGTTTCAATACCTTCCGATCACTCTTCCGAGATATGGTAATCGCTAGAAAGAAACTTTTTAACTGTACATTTCTTTGCAGCATGTCAGCACATTCTGATTCTGCTTTTGACGAGTTTCCATCTGCAGTTGTGTGACAAAAAGTTTCTTTCCTTTTTGGCATTCTTATGTATATTTAGTTTTAGCAATTACCATATTTCGGAAGAGTGCTCGGAAGGTAATGAAGCGTTCCGTAATTTGCATCAAGTGTTGGAATGCATGAAAACACGACAAACTAAAACAAAAGAGCTACATCATGCATCAATGAGTTGTCGACCACTGTATCCGGCTGAAAAATATACTGATTTGAGGCTAATATTTTACAGCCGTAAAATGATTCAATGAATTTGAAAACGCTATATCATATCAACTATTACCTAAACTAAACCATACTAATTTTTAAACAATATTTATCGAAGGGATCTTTAAGTATTGCAGTTAATGTAACAATAGAGCGAAATTTGGGCAACAGAAGTAAATTCAGCATGTTCATATACATGAGTTCGGCTCACTTTTCTCAATATCAATTAATGTGATTTCTCTCGTCTCTTTCAGTAGCCAAATTTGATATCTTTACAACAATTTGAGATGAAAAATTAACTTGGATGTGCTACTTTCTTTTTAATTGTAGGAGATTTAAAAAGTTGTTTTGTTTACGCTCGATTTTTGCAGTTAAAATCTCTCATCGATTATATTTCGAAAACGCTCTCTCAGAATTTGATTTAATTCGCTAGAGCTAAAGGCAATGATGTTAACTACAAGATCACAAGAGCATTTTTCAAGAATAAGCCTAGAACTCATTAAAATCGAGAATGTGTAAAAAGGGGAATTCTTTTAAGGCGTCGCCATAATAGCGCCGATCTCCATATAACATACGTCTTCATAAACTTTGATCTTTGTCTGGTAAGGGTGCAATACTTAATTTACTATCAGACTGCTTATGAACAAATAGTTTTCACTCAAAGACGACTGGTAGCTCTACTTGAAAATTGGGTCGAGCCACCTTAATACATTATACAAACTTTACATAGATACATCTGAAAAATATACGTTTGTCACAGCATCTAGGCTAGATGGAAGAGGTACATTTAGGAGGAAGAGAGAGCTAGGCACCTAGGCACCTATGTACCACCTTTTTGCGTGCTCTGATTGGTTGAAATGTTTTGATGAACATTATATAAAACAAATAGATTCCATTTTTTCGTTGGTCTGTACTCTAATAGATGCACAAAAGACGTCAAAATGTGGTTTTGAGAACAGTTACGCCATTCCACTTCGCCTCATGGCATACGTTTTTGTTCTCACCACATTTTGACGTCATCTGTGCATCTATTAGAGTACAGACGCACGGAAAAATGAAATCATTTTTTAAATAATACATATAATTATTTGAAATCCAAATGGTGCTTGAAGTCACTGCAAATTTCAGTAGATTTAGACACATTTGGATTTCAAATAAACTTCTCATCAGCGATGTCAGATTAAGGGCAAACTAACAAACTTTTGAAATCTCTCTCCAGTCACCAGGGTAACCATCAGGTTTAGCTTCCTGCAAACTTACAGTTGAAAATGTATCTTGTACCATGGATCACTCTCTAAAGCTCCAGGATCAACAATGGTTGTAGTTGTATCCTTTGGACTAAACGTGTTTAACTTCACAGCACTTGTTATGTTGGATAGCTTCCTGGAGATACACATTTTAGCAACTACCTGGAATTAATAGATGGTGAAATACAATAAACGGAGCTGCAAGCTATGTAAGACCCCTTTACTTGAAAGGAATATAAGGTGCAAAATGCTGCATACAGGAAACTGGTGATTGTCCGAATCATCCCAATCAAAAAATTAGTCTCAGTCACAGCTGTATCCAGTCGTGTCAGATGAGGTGTTAAACGATGAGACTATAAAGTGCAAAAAGGTGCATACAGGAAACTGGTGATTGTCCCAATCATGCCAATCAAAAATTAGTCTCAGTCACAGCTGTATCAAGTCGTGTCAGATGGGGTGTTAAACGATGAGACTATAAAGTGCAAAATGGTGCATACAGGAAACTGGTGATTGTCCCAATCATCCCAATCAAAAATTACTCTCAGTCACAGCTGTATCTAGTCGTGTCAGATGAGGTGTTGCATAGTGAGACTAAATTATAATTGGAATAATTGGATTTGAATTATTTCTTGTAACTACATTACAATTTTACAAGTATCACATCCCAATAACATTTTCTGGACCAGTACCCTCACCTCCGCCATAAGCAAAATTGGGTTCTACTGACCTTGCTGTCTTTCAATTCTAAAGAAATGAAGTCCTGTTCACAGCTTTGAGCAGCAGACTGCCTTCGTAAACGAGATTTTTCATATAACGTTGATCCAAAGTATAATAGCAATGCATTCTCAACGGCAGGTTTAATGAAAAGCTCAATGTCCTTGAATGAAGAAGAATCACGAGCAATAGGTGGAGGCAGAACATTTGTCACAGTTTCACCAGTGAAGTCCATGATATTATCCAACCCTTTTAGAAGATCATGGGAATCGCTGAGCATGTCCTGCAATAAAAAAGTAAGGAAAAAAATTAGAATTGTAATAACTATAAGATTAGCAAATATTCTTATTACTTACTGATCTATTTATTACTCTTAATATTCTCAAGTGCAGATTACTCGGTATTAACTTTCAATAAATTGAAAAAGCAGGATGGCCAGGGATTTAAGCTGCACATGAACAATGCCACCCCCACTTTAACAATTGAAAATTGATACGTGCACAAAACAAGGGGAGTAAAATGAGCGCACCATCGACCTCAGGTTTGTCAGTTGAATTACTGTTACGAGTTATCGACGTTAAATATGGTCGCTTTACTTTACTTTACTAGTTAAGATTATTCATGAATTCTATGTGGATATTGACATAGTGTTAATAGAAGTCTAAAATTAATCAGGAAGGAGGGCCTAGGGACAGGAACAGGATTTAGTAATTAAGATTCTGATCATATCTGACAAATATTTAGCGCATCTGTGCGAACATAAACACTTAATCGTTACGTAGGAGATCAACGCAAATATAAATAGCAGTACGGTAAAGCTAAGAACCAGACGCTATATATGCTAAGCAGGTCAGCTAGAGAAAGCATACAATCAGCAATTTTAAGAAGTCGCATGACTACTTTTAAAAGATTGCTGATTGTATGCTTTCTCTACGCTTTTTCTATCAAACACATTTATTTAAAAATGACTAGATATAGTGAAACCTCTCACTTCTATTAAGGATACTTATCAGTGTTGACGGGGAACTTTTTCAAAATTCAGAAATGTTATTCCCCATTAAATCAGCCTCTGCTAATTAAGGGGGTACCTCTATCAAGGGGACCATTTCTTTGGTCCTGAAGGTATGGAAACCCCATGTTGTTGTTGTTCATTTGTACTGTATTTAGAGAGCCAAAGTTACTCTCCCTGAATCTCCCTACTCATGACTCTCCAATGAGCTTTTATCATGTAATTCCAAAAGTCACAGTACAGAAATGTAATTACATAGCTGGAAAGATCACGTCAAAATAGTAAAACTGTGAAGTTTGAATGAAGTAACTTTCAAACTCAAGAAGATATGAATTTTCCGAAATCGAAATTTTGTATGAAAACATTCGCTACTAGGCAAGAGATGCCTACCAGCAAAGGTTTTCTTACAAATTCCCACTTTTCAAAAATTCATATTCTCGCGAGTTTTGGATTTAATTCCTTCAAACTTCACTGTCTTGCTAATTTTAACACACTCTTTCCAGCTATGGTAATTCTTATTCTGTTTTACGAATTTAAAAAGACCTGATAAAAGCTCATTGCATCATATTATTGACAGACAGTCCCTTATGATAGCTTACAAAGTCTGGTATTAGCCACTTTCATACCGTGAAGACTGGGTACGAGTCCCTTAAACTTTGATGATGGCAACACAAAACTTATGTAGTCAGAAATATACATATAGATATACATTGAATGAGATACAGCAGTTCAAAAATGCTAGAATTTACAAAGAAATGTATGGTGTCCGGACGCTAGCGTGGCCACGTGTCCGACACCAATACATTTCTTTGTAAATTCTAGCATTTAGGACAGGCTGTAAAACCGTTCAATATTGAACCAAATTAACACCCAAAAACTTCGGGATTTTGCAAAGCTCGATTATGCTCTTTCTTTCTAGGCGAGTCTTGTGTTGACATTATCAAAATTAGGAACTCGTACCCAGTCTTCACGGTATGAAAGTGGCTAATGCTATTTCAGGAGGGTGTAGGACTGCTCACCTGGATCTCTTTGATGACATCTAGTACTTCAGTCTTCAACTCAACAAGGATTCGAGTTTGCTTTTTCTTTATTATTATGACACGTTCTTTGATGTTTAAGGATTTATTGACTGCATCAGTCATTGCATCTTCTGTTTTAGAGATATTTTTGTTGGCGTACAGAATGGAGTCTTTAAGGTCTTGCAATCCAGGTAACTGACCCTGATCAGTAACATAAAAAATGTGTATTTAAAGTGACTATTATGAAAAAATGCCGCAGAAGTTTAATATATAGCTGAGCTAAAACTTAATTCATTGAATAATTGTCCAAAGGTCTAGTATTATCACTACTTTAAATCTTTTCTTGATATTATTTCAAAGGAAAATGCTACTAATATTTTAGTAGATTTTTATGGTGCCAGTGATGTCATTTACTCAACCAAAATACTCAGCATCATAGCTTGCCTTGTATTTTGTAATCGAAATATCTTAATGAAACTTTTCTACAATGAAGAAAACTTGCAAGACAATAAATCCTAGGCACAAACAATATAAGAAAACTAGTTCATGAACGTGTTTTTCGCAATAATTATTGCATGGAATTATTTAGTTCTTTTTGCTTAAAAAAAACAAACAAACAAATGGAACAAGTGATATTTGGACTGCAAGCACATTACTTAATAGATAAAAAGTGAATATGAGCAACGAAAACTCTTTCAAATTTACAACTTTCTACCTCTTTAAACAAAGAATACAAGAAAATAATATTAACCTCAATCTCTAGGGCTATTCGATAAGCATCATCTGCTACCATTTGATATTCAGTAGCATTTTGTTCTGCCACAAGTGCTTTTTTGCCTGAAAACAAGGACAAAAAACAAAGTAAAAAGTCAAAATATTACAAAATTAATAGCAATAGAATTTCAGATGACTTCAAGCACTTATCTTACTGGCCACTTAGACAACTTACAAAACGCACATCAACCACTGATTGACCATTTTTCATCTGCACTTATTGATCACTTATGAACCACTTACATACATGTACTAAAGGGTTATTAACCGAGCGCGAGGTCTGTATGGTAAAATATCAGACCGAGGTCTTGATAGTACGGACCGAGCGCAGCGAGGTCTGTACAAAAAGACCGAGGTCTGATATTTTCCCATACAGAACGAGCAAACGAGGTTAATAACTTATTTATTATATGGCATTGAGAAGTCCCGCTAAAACAATTGCCAAACGCAAACTTTTCTTTTCATCCGGGACAGCGGTCCTGATATGGCAAAATACAGACCATGCGTTAGCCAATCAGAATTCAGGAAATTATCTAGCCATATAATAAAACCACTTATTGACCACTTGACGTGTATCAACCAATTACTGAGCATTTATCAATCACTTATTACCAATCACTTCCTAACTACTTATTGACTATTTACTGACCACTTATCTGTATGATGGACAATGCTAACTATTACTAAAAGTATTTGTTTACTAACCTATATCTCCATGCTTTTCAATCTCATCAAAAGTACCATTCAATTGTCCCAAGTCATCTTCTACTGCCATAATCTTTTTCTTGAGCTGTTCAATTCGATCTTTAAGATTGTCAAGTTGCTTCTGAAGCTCATTATCAACTCTATCCTTGGCAGCAACAGAGCTGTTGTGAATGTCTTGACTTTCCTCGTGGGATGCTTTGGCTCTAGTGTTAACATCTTTTGACTACAAAACAAAATGGTTGTGGCATGTTACACCCAAGTATTATTAATACTCTTGCTTACTTCTAGCAGACATATATCACTTAATAGGAGGCAGCATGGCCGAGTGGTCAGAGCGTTGGTCTCGCAATCTGGCGGTCCCAGCTTCGATTCCCGCTCTGGCCACTAGCTGAGACTGAATTTGTTCCGATTTCGATTAGTTCAAATTCAGTTTCTCGGCCATGCTTGTAATATAGCCAACTGGTTTGCCTCCTTGCCAGTTGGGATTCTTAATCCATTTATGTTTGATTTATATGATTTAGTTAGGATTTGTAAATTGAGCTGAAAAGCCCTGTTGAGGGAGTCTCAATCATGTATGTACTCTTTGTTCACATTGAAGCATGCCGCTAGGAGAGAAGGGTATAGTAATGGAGATCCTCAGTGACTCAAAGTTGCACTGGTGTTCAGCTTGAACCTCATACACATGGTTTTGCAGTTGTGTTAGATATTAGAGCAGTTTTTGTATGAGTGTGAAATGGACTGCATGGCGCTGTGACCATAATGCTAGTCTTCTACTATGACCCAAAATGGCCCAACCATGCAATAAATCATGGTTCAAATGCAATAACCCTCAAGCTTGTATGATGATGCTCCACCAATTATACTAGAGGATATGTAATTATTATTACCTTTGCTAATGCTTGAGTGGCATTTCCTTCTGCTTGTCGTGCTATAGCTAATGCCTGGTTTAACTTGTCTGCTATGGTGGAGTACACTTTTGAAGCATTGATTGCTTTCTCAGAGAACTGTTCAGTGTCTGCAAGGAGGTCTTTCAATATCTTGGCATGTTTTCGCAGAACTTCTGAGTGGTTGGCTGCACGGTCTGCCCAGGGTTGTAGATCAGTTTATCATCATTGTTAGATTTTTGAATTTATCATAAACCTGACGAATGAGGATCAGTCAAGGCGTGCAAAGCTTCCATTGAAATGCTGCACAAAATGTACATTTTACTTGGTTAGTTGAGTGCTGCATGAAACTTACATTTCGGCATAAAGTTACGCCAGTACCCAAAATTTCTGAGGCTTAACATCCCTAAGTATGTCCCACAAAAAATAATCCAAACAGAAACACTACACATAGTAGCTTAAATTTTCCATGCTTCATAAAAAATGAAAGGAAAAGAAGGAAATAAAAGGGTGGAATTGGTTAAAAGGGAAATGGAAAGGGGCAAAATGGAAATTAAAGGATTATGTATTTGTACCTCAAAAGCAGCAGTTGCATTCATGAGACTTGTTGATGTCTCATGCAAAGTGTCTTGCACCATTTTCAATGTTTCCTCCATAACTTTCTTCTTTGCTTGTGCTTTCATGATGGGGGTCTAAAGAAAAGAGTAAAAACTGTGAGCTTTTACAAACTCTTACAAACTCTTTTTGCATACAAAGCAAGTGTTATGGTTTCACATATTGCACAACAGCATTCGACCATGTTGGAAACACTGTAAGATTTAGAACTGGGTCTCAGTATTATGAACCTGAAGCAACTACAAACAATAGTGAATGAGGACATCATTATGTAACATTGTTTTCCATGCACACACTGTCATCATCAAGGTTTTCGTTCTTGGCAGAACATTATTCAAGGCTTTCTCAGCTTCTGAAGCCAGTAAAGACAACAGCAAATGCATAAAAAAGGAAGTGTGTGCAACATCTGACTCTTAACAGTTTTTGACTTGCTCAAGGTTCCTATGTTCAAGTTTAAAAAAAAGACTCTTGTTTAACAAGGATATAACAGGTAAAGCAAAGCTTTTTTTCCAACCTGGTCCTCAAATCCTGAAATAAATACACACTGATAATCGGTAAAGAAACATAAAGTGTTTTTAAGAATCCCAACTGGCAAGGAGGCAAACCAGTTGGCTATATTACAAGCATGGTTGAGAAACTGAATTTGAACTAGGGGTTGCCCGGAACAAATTCAGCCTCAGCTAGTGGTCAGGACCACTGGATTGCGAACCTGATGCTCTGACCACTCAACCATGCTGCCTCCTTGACACCTTTATGGCTTACTGGCAGGGGGGTCAGTATACAAACCATTGAGTCATATTTCTTGCTCTTCTCGTTCCACTGCTCTGCCATACTTGCATTTTTCAGTATCTTCAGACTTACATCAAGAAGGCCAGTGAACTCTTTCTTCAACTTAGCTATCATTTCTTTGGCCTTTGCTGCCTGGTCATGCAGACCAAGAGTTTCATTAAGTAACATCCTGGCAGTATCTGCAACCGATGCAATGATATCCAGCTCTTTGTTGACAGTTTCATTCAGTGCTGTGAAGTCTCTGTTTTGTAACTCTTTGAGAATATTTTCTGCTTCTTTGAGCAGCATGCTCTGATTGACTGACCCAGTTTTCAAGGTGTCAGCAATACCAGAGGCCAAATTGATGATGCCTGTAACAATATAAATAGAATGACAAAACAATGAATAAAGGTAATCTGAAGGGATACCCGTGAAAATGGCCCAAGTGATGTTTCAATGGCCATGCTTTGTTGTTTTGGCATAAAAAGTTGTAGACAATAGGCGATATGCACCAACAGGTCACGTGATCCTATCTTCCCAAAATCAAGTAGCACAGTAAAAATGGAAAGAATGTCATTAGTAACATAGCAAAGTTTCAGCTCATAAGATATAATACAGGACAAATGACAGTGAATTTAAGATTGGAGATTTTCTTAAGATTCGTTGGATGGCAAGATCGTGCCATCCAATGTGTTTCCCCTGAAGGAATCTTAAGAAAATATCTCATCTTAAATTTGCTGTCATTTGTTCTCTCATTCATCTTATCAACTGAAACTTTGCATTTCAACTAATATTGAGGTGCTCTTTCTATTTTTGGAGTTCATTTTGACAGTGCTGCTTGATTTAGGGGAGATAGGGTCATGTGACCTGTTGGTGCATATCGCCTATTTTGAAAAAAATAGTCAGAACAATCACTTGCAATGTTTTCATGGGCATGTGGCCCTTCTAACAAGTACAACATAGAATAAAAGAGACAAAGATATGTGATCATGAGCTTGATCAACAGCTTGAAACTCCACTACTAAAAGCATTTGAACCATATTTAAAGTACTTCCCCCTTTGTAGAGCTTATACCACTAAGTTATTGGTTTAAACTGGGGACAAACTACTGCATTGCTTTACCTCTTGATCTGTTCAAGGCATCACGAATATCTTGCTCCAAGATCAATGCATCAGTTTTACTCTTTGCAGAATTGCTGGTTGATTCTTTGGCCTTTTTGTGTAACGTTGACACCTTGCTTTCCATAGTGCTTGTTTTCTTTTCATTTTCTTTAGAACGTTGTAGAAGGGACTTCCCTGAACTTAAAATTGGCTGCACAAAATCTACACAAATAATGATCAATAAGACTCCTATTATGAAATACATGCCAGGTAATTATCTTATTAAAGTTGAACCTCCTGTATGTGGACACCCTCAGGGAACAGAAATGGTGTCTGACTATGAGAGGTGTCCATTTATCAGAGGTGTCTCTCTGTAGTTGGAGCTTCAACAGGGACCATTTCATTGATCAACAGCCCTGCACTGTATCAACAAAAAGGAGGACTGAAGGGTAGGTTGGAGGATAGACAATCAGAAGGCAAACTGTACAAATTGTTTTGTTACATCTCAATGTACCTGGACTACATGCTCCCTTAAGTACAGCAATTTGCTTTGCATCAAGACTCTCATCAAAGATTTGCAAACAGGACACAGCTCCAGCAAAGTAGTCATACAAGTTTGGTACAGCACCAATACGTACAACTGCACCACTCATATCTATGCCACTACTACCAATATTACTCTCATCAACTAAGTCTTCATTCAAGTAGAATCGTGACATTCCTGAAAATGAGAAGAGGGTAAGGTTAATGAGGTTAATTAAAAATAATGTAATTTAAGCTAAGTTAAAACTCAGCCCACTAGCTCGCTATTATGCATTGGACCTGTAATTGTAATCCTAGATAGGGTATTGGGTGAGAACATGTACATTGCTTGTACATGGCCGATCCCGGCATTGGGGGAGTGGTCCACTTTGGTTCATGTTACCAGGTACCTATTTAACCACTACTTGCTAGTTTTGCTAGTGCTTGAATTGGAAGCCCAGCCCGTCCATCCCTATGGCAGGTATAGGTGAGTATTCCACTGACTCGTCAGTGTGACAGATGCTTGGTGGGTCAAGGCAGGGTTGCCATGGTTACCACAACATTGTAGCCAGGCCCCACCCTTATCTCAGCACCTATGCCAAACTCATCTGTGGGTGATGACTGTAAAGATAACTCATTAAGCATAGTAAAGGGAAAAAAAATGGTGTACTGATGATGGCTGTTTGTAACATTTTTTCTTTCTAAAAAATGTAGGTTTGGGAAGAAAAAATGTTACATTGTACATGCATTTGCCAAATTGTAGAGAATTGCAGCTTGCAAACTTAGAAATGGCTAAAGGAAGAATTGGCATCATTGGTCCTGTGATCTGCTTCCTAACAATGTGTGTGTGATTTGCAAGGAAATCACAAAATACAGAGGTGCCTGTTCAAAGATAATCAGTTTCTCCTTTGAAATGTCAATAACATTAAAGAGAAACTATCAATTTGGTTATTTGTTGTTGTTGTTGTTGTTGTTGTTGTTGTTTTTGGTTTGTGTGTATGAAACCCTTCACTGTTTAATTCTTTTGTTTGTTTTTGATGAACACATAATCATGATACCTGTGTCATAGTCATAGGTAATAGCAATATGATGCCATTTGTTTTCTTCTATTCTAGATGTTTTACGGATATTGGAGCCTGCACTTGTTTTAATGTTCACATCAAAGACGTTATTCTCTTCAAGCCAGATTCTAAACTTTTTGAAGCCAAAGTCAACTATTGGACCAATCTGTCCTTCATGTTTAACCCACAGTAAGATGGAAGTAGACCTGAGGAAGATAAGAAGACTGTTAAGGAAGGGGATAAGAATACTTGAAACAAGAGGCAACTAACTACATTGTAAAGCCAAGCAAAACTCTACTGTGTGAAGGTTAACTGAAGAATTTTTTGAACAAGTTCTCAAGTTTTCTCAAAATAATGGTCTACAATAGACTCCCTATGCCAACCCAGGCTGTTCTCACACTTCATTAGGGGATAAACTCTGAGTTATGCCTCAGAAAATGTACCCAATTTGAAGCTACAAATGCCACATTTTGTGTAAATAGCTCGCAAACAGTCATTCAACTAATAAAATGGAGGTTGATGTTGACCACTTTACTTCCTCAATTGCTGTTCCATTTTACATTGAATTTTATCTGCTGAATAATAAGCTAAAGGATAGGAGAGAAGTTAAAACAAGTGCAAGTATACACAGAACTATGGACCTCTTACTTAGCTGCACACAAAATAACTATCCACACTTACTTATATGGTGGATTGAATTGACCCGGATTGAAATGACTTTGGATCGAAATTACCACATACCACTTATATACTGGTCTGTGCAAGCTGTCACGGTTACATTTAAGGTACCAGCAAACGTTATACTGCGATTCCCCTAAGAACTGTCCTATAACCTAGGAAATTCTCTTCATGAATATACATATTTGACATAATATTCACCTTGCAGGGTTAAGATTTCCATTGTTTTCAATCTCTATGTAATCTTCTTTTAATTTACCACCCACTCTGACAGCAGTATCTGGTCCATTAGGACTGGATACATAAGTTACTTTAGACATTAGAGCATCTGGGCGACTGTGTTTGCTGGTGTCTTTACCAGCTGTCTTCTTGCTGAATGGGTACCGAGCATGTGGGAGAGGGACAGCTAAAAAGAAAATAAGAATGATCAGTCATTGATGCATGGATACACTGGCAGATGGAATGGTCATAGGCGAGTAGACAAGTAATGGGATCATTGATGGTCAAATGTGTCGATAAATGGGAGCATGGGTGAATGGATGAATAGATAGAATGGTTGTTGGGTGGATGGATGGATGGCATGAATGGATAGGGGGAATCATACAGAGTACAGGTCATGTGTGGGTAAATGGATTAATTGATGGAATGGATTACAGTGCCTTTCATTATACAACCACTGAAGTTAAAATACCACCATGCCAAAAGCATTTTATGCTGTCAATAAAAAATATACCGATTGATTATTTGTGATTGACGGTAGTGAAAAATGCCTTTTACACATAGGTATTTGAACTTCATAGGTTGTTAATTTCGGAAAGTTACTATAATGGATGGGATGGATGGATGGGTAAATGAGAGCATGCCTGGGTGAATGGATGAATAGATGGAATGGGTGTTGGTGGATGGATGGTTGGAGGATGACTTACATTCAGATCTACACATGAATATGCAAATGGGTGCATGGGCAAATGAATGAATAGATGATGGGATGGTTGAAGGGCAGGTGACTGGAGGGAAGGATGAACAAAAAGTGTGTTGAGTGGTAAATGGATGGATGGATGGATGGATGGTGGCCTTGTACACAAATAGTCCTGGCTAATAACTCATCAGTACCTGTTTCATTCAATATGGATATTCCAACTAAAACAGACATCCTCTCCATTGTGTGACTGTAAGCATTGGTAGGAGGAATCAACCTGTCAAAAAAATAATATGTATACAATTTTTTTTCCCTTTTACAATCATCAAAAGTTGTAAAGTGCATTTTTCTTGAATTATTGAGAAAAAGAAAACCCATGACAAAGCCAACCATTTGTCAGGTCTGCATCATCTGTGGGATGGATAGGATATCCAACACATCCAAGAAATAAGTTGAAAAACTGTTAGTTTAATAATTTGAAGGCATGTCTGAGTATAGTTAATAAATTGTTTTTTACAAGAGTGACAACAAACTCACTTTTGCAGTGTTTCATTAAGATCTCTAAACTTTGCCTCAGCAATCACCCCAGCAGCTCCTTTCTTCAAATACTCCAGTACTCTAGTGATGTTCTTGTCCATACCAGTAGCAGTCTTCAATAGGCGACCTACACACTCTCCACAATACTCACAACCACTGCGTGTTAGGATGTAGTTAGGAGGACATATGGTACAGTTACCACCTGGTTTGCAACACACTCCTGTATTTACGTCACAAAATCCCCATAAATTCTCTGGACCACCAGGGCAGTTGCATGCTATAAAACAAGTAGACATGTAAATCACACAGTCACAGTAGAAGCTCATTAGATCAAACATGTAAGCCACTGTATTTTCACATTTTTTCCATGTAAACATCAACCAAAACAATCAATGGCAGTGGCAATGATAATGATGATTGTATTGACGTTGGTGATGGGTTCCCAGTACAAACCTGCAGAAGACTAAAAAAGCTAACAGTCAAACCTACATAACAGCCCTGAATAAAGTGGTCACTTAATCAACTTCCAAAAGATCATTCTATTATATCATTAGGGTCACCTGTATTAAGAGGGGTACCAGCTGTATCAAGTGGGCAGTAAGCCACTTCCCAAGGGCAATCACTCAAATAATTTATAGCTTCCACTATATATTCTGGTTTTAAAGTTTGACTAATTGGTCAGTGGCTTCTGTGTCAACTGAACTCACTTAGTCAGACAAGTGTCTCATACGTGTACCAACTGTTAGAAATTTACCCTGTGATGATGATGACGATGACGATGATGATGGTGGTGTTGGTGATGATGATGATGATTTGATAACCCTACCTTGACATCCACTAGATTTATAATTCCAGTATCCTGCTTGACATCGTTCACATTGCCTTCCTATTGCACCAGGTTTACAGATACACTGTCCAGTCTTAACATTACATGTTTCTCCAAATGATGCATTTGCACAGTTGCAATCCTCACATCCCAGACAGCTATCAAAATTCCATGTTTTTGGCTAGACAAGGAAACACAGGAACATAAACACAATGTACAATTTTCCCCTGAGTTTTATTTTTTCCCCAAAGCCAACAACCTGCTGAAAAGCTGTCTTGATTGCAAGTTACAGTAGATTTGATCAAATTAGTGAACTGTATTCATAATTATGAGAAAACTATTAACTCATAATAGGCCATTTGCATGACTGGCATCATTTCACTACAACTACCAGAATGCTCTACGAATTTTTTTTCTTATTCAGATTTTTATTCCCTTTTAAGAATAGTTGAACAGTTGGCACTAATTATTTTACACAAGAAAGTAGGCAAAGCATTCTGGTAGTTGTAGTATATGACACCTATCATGCAAATGGCCTATTGAAGGGTACCCATGAAAATGGATTTTTGATTCCTTTTTTTTTTTTCAAATTCAGATTTTTATTCCCTTTTGAGAATAGTGGAACAGTTGGCACTAGTTATTTTACAAAAGAAAGTGGGCAAAGCATTCTGGTAGTTGTAGTATGGATGGCTTAATGGCTTTATTATGTTTTTTGTTTTCAAATAGTTTTAAATAGTATAAAATAATGACTTTCCCAATGCCACTCACATAAAAAAAAATCTCACTTAGGTGATTTTCATGGGTATACCTACAAGGTGTTCAGTGAGACAAAGTTTATTGTGAATTTGTTCTAAAAATTTAGTTATAAGACTAGGATTGGTGAGTCATTACTCAATTAAAAGTGAATTTCAACAAGATAGGAACAGAGTAGATCTATTGTGTTCAACAGAAAAATCATAATAATATTAGCAACAAAATATCATTGCTGCATGGAACCTCAAATGGCATTTATGACTTTGGTATGGTGTACTGTTGATCCACCCACTCTCAGAGGTGGAAAAATTGTCCAATTCATATGGTTTCCTTACACCTCTTTTAGAGAGTGGTACATCAAGAAAACCTTACCTTACAAGTGTTACAGGTGGAACCCATGACATTCTTCTTACATTGACAAGCACCAGTAGTGTAATTACACAGTGTCGTCACAGAACCACAGGCATCACATCGACACTTCTGGCAGTTCTTGGCAACCACAGCATCTCCAAAGTAACCATCACGGCAACGTTCACAATGGTCGCCAACAGCTTTATTGGTACATTGGGTACATTTTCCAGAAAAAGGGTCACAGCTATCAGGAACTGATGAGTCGATGTTACCATTACACATACATGGCTTACATGTGTCACCAATCTTTGTTGGGTCGCCAAAGAAACCATCGGCACACTGTTCACATTGATTACCAGTGTAACCTTTGTTACAGACACATATTATTCTCCTTTGCTCGTCAAGTTTACATTCTGAGGCAAAGCTGTTAGAAGAGATACTTAGTGGGCATTTGCAGATCCTGCAGTCACTTGGAGTTCCTGATAGAGGGTTGCCATAGAAACCTTTGGAACATCTTTGGCAGCGGTCACCTGGAATTAAATGTTAGAAAGTCCATTGTGTACTTCCAGAAAATATCCATACCCCCACCATAGAGGGAATTTGTAAATAGACCCCCCCCCCCCCTCCCCAATCCTCTGGAACTTCCATTTTCTTCCATACAAACTCTGTAATTGTTCTTTCTCTGACCCCCTTCCCCTCCAGAATTTCCAATTCCCTCCTTGGTGGGGGCCGTAGGATATTTTCTAGAACTACACATTAGCATAGAATATTTTTTATGCACACAGCAACCAGTCTTTGAAAACTTAATCAATATAACTTTGTTTTTATTATCATATTTGTTGTAAAACAAGTCAGATATAATTGAATGGCAAATCATACCTGTGGTATTGTGGAGACAGCTGTAGCACTCTCCAGTTTCAGGGTGACAGTTCTTGGAGTGGCCATGACACTGACAAGGTATGCAAGTCTTGTTGTCGGCACCTCGTGTGTAGCCTTTACCACATTTCTAAAGGAAATGCAACAATAAGCTCAGAGGGTAGCATAATTTAACTGAGAGGAAGAGAATGGGAAGTGAGGGAAGGAAAAGAATGGGAAGGGAGGGGAGTGAAAGATACGTACTGGATTAAAGGGAGTGGATGGATGAAGGTGAAGGAAGATAACTTTTCATAGCAGGGGAGGAATGGGCAAGTAATAGTGAGTGGCAATGTTCGAGGGACAGAAGAGAAGAAGGAAGACCATAATGGAGGCACCAGTGTGCTTAAGTTGCCATACCTCATAATGGGACCTTACCTCACATGAGCTTCCAGCAGCCTTTGCTGGACAAATACATTGTTCAACCTCTCTAGCATCAAACAATTGCTGACCAGGAATACGTGCAGCATAATCCATTTGGACATCCAAAAGACCAACATCGGCCACAGAAGTACTGTATGAGGCTCGTAGTTTGATGGATTCAATGTCAACCAAGACAGACATGAAGTCTCCACGGCTAACTTGGCTATTGTTGCCCACAGACCATAATGACTGCAGAAATAACATACATTACATTCATATAGAAATGTCCAAGATTTACTCCTTGCAACTAGGAAATCTAGGAAAATACCTCTCGTAGATGTACTTTAATGTTGTGCAGTTGAGGTTGAAGCTTGAGCTGTTTTTTGTACTTCAATTCCAGACCATTTCTAGCCTTTGATGATCACATCAGGTTTGATAGTCAACACAGGTTTGGTGACTTCAACAGGGACACTGTACTCAATGCTGTATCTTAATTGACCTCCATAGGAATAGACCTAGTGAAGGATATTAAACATAATGTTTCAGGGAGGTACTGGTAATGACAATCATGACCTGATCAAATTTTTAGGATCTTTCTTCATGTACTGAAACAAACACAGTATATTCTTTGCTAGCTTTGTTATATTGTTCTCACTGGAAATCTTATGTGGTTAGATATAAGCAAATTTAAGTTAACTTGGATCAAAATCTGGTTAGCAGTATGTCACAGTTGCGCCATGCGCTCTTGCTATTGCTTGGCCTCATGGTTGCTTGATTTGCCAGTTGCTAGCCTTGCTCATTGCCAAGATTGCTATAAGGCTCCTACCCTACATCCTTGAAGGGACAAGTTAATTGTATGCTTATTGAATTAGACTGATAATTAGACTGATCAACTGTGTCCAGTACACAGAGGTGCCCATATTTAGCTTTGTTTCAATGAGGCTAAATGTAATTTAGGCAAGGTTTAACTCAAGACATTGTGAACCAGCAGTTTCACATTTTAAAGAAATGGATTTGGAGGGTCCTAAGAGCAAATCTATCTTGGCCTTCTTTGCTGATCAGTACAGATCAAGCTGTTTTAAGTTCTGCTGGTTGTTGGCTGATTGTTGTGGGTCATTCATCTTTTTGCAACCCAGCCCCACGCTTTGCTCAGTGTGATGGGTGCAAGGTGGTGGACTTTGTGCCAGGTTGCCATGGTGACCTTCAAGGGCCTGGATGGGTGACACTAATCCCTCTGTTCCTGCAGCCAACCTCAAGCTCATCTTATGGCAATGAGTTTAACCTGGGTTTTATCTCAATAAAAACACCCCTGTTCACAAACTTAATTTGCTTTTAATTTATTGTGAATAAAGAATATTGTACTGTACTGTACTGTACTGTGCTGTGCTGTGCTGTGCTGTGCTGTGCTGTGCTGTGCTGTGCTGTGCTGTGCTGCTGTGCTGTGCTGTGCTCTGCTGTGCTGTGCTGTGCTGTGCTGTGCTCTGCTGTGCTCTGCTGTGCTCTGCTGTGCCTGCTGTGCTCTGCTGTGCTCTGCTGTGCTCTGCTGTGCTCTGCTGTGCTCTGCAGTGCTCTGCTGTGCTGTGCTGTGCTGTGCTGTGCTGTGCTGTGCTGTGCTGTGCTGTGCTGTGCTGTGCTGTGCTGTGCTGTGCTGTGCTGTACTGTGCTGTGCAGTGCTGTATGTGTTGTGCTGTGCTGTGTTGTGCAGTGCTGTATGTGTTGTGCTGTGCTGTGCTGTGCTGTGTTGTGCAGTGCTGTATGTGTTGTGCAGTGCTGTATGTGTTGTGCAGTGCTGTATGTGTTGTGCTGTGCTGTGCTGTGTTGTGCTGTGCTGTGCTGTGCTGTACTGTGCTGTGGCTGTGCTGTGCTGTGCTGTGCTGTGCTGTGCTGTGCTGTACTGTGCTGTGCAGTGCTGTATGTGTTGTGCTGTGCTGTGTTGTGCAGTGCTGTATGTGTTGTGCTGTGCTGTGCTGTGCTGTGTTGTGCAGTGCTGTATGTGTTGTGCAGTGCTGTATGTGTTGTGCAGTGCTGTATGTGTTGTGCTGTGCTGTGCTGTGTTATGCTGTGATGTGTTGTGCTGTGCTGTGTTGTGCAGTGCTGTATGTGTTGTGCTGTGCTGTGCTGTGTTGTGCAGTGCTGTATGTGTTGTGCTGTGCTGTATGTGTTGTGCAGTGCTGTATGTGTTGTGCTGTGCTGTACTGTGTTGTGCAATGCTGTATGTGTTGTGCAGTGCTGTGCTGTGCTGTGTTGTGCAGTGCTGTATGTGTTGTGCTGTGCTGTGCTGTGTTGTGCAGTGCTGTATGTGTTGTGCTGTGCTGTGCTGTGCTGTGTTGTGCAGTGCTGTATGTGTTGTGCTGTGCTGTACTGTGCTGTGCTGTGCTGTGTTGTGCAGTGCTGTATGTGTTGTGCTGTGCTGTACTGTGTTGTGCAGTGCTGTATGTGTTGTGCTGTGCTGTGTTGTGCAATGCTGTATGTGTTGTGCTGTGCTGTGTTGTGCAGTGCTGTATGTGTTGTGCTGTGATGTGCTGTGCTGTACTGTGCTGTGTTATGCTGTGCTGTGTTGTGCTGTGTTGTGCAGTGCTGTATGTGTTGTGCAGTACTGTATGTGTTGTGCTGTGCTGTATGTGTTGTGCAGTGCTGTATGTGTTGTGCTGTGCTGTGCTGTGTTGTGCAGTATGTGTTGTGCTGTGCTGTACTGTGCTGTGCTGTGTTGTGCAGTGCTGTATGTGTTGTGCTGTGCTGTACTGTGTTGTGCTGTGTTTTGTGCAGTGCTGTATGTGTTGTGCTGTGCTGTACTGTGTTGTGCAGTGCTGTATGTGTTGTGCTGTGCTGTGCTGTGTTGTGCAATGCTGTATGTGTTGTGCTGTGCTGTGCTGTGTTGTGCAGTGCTGTATGTGTTGTGCTGTGCTGTACTGTGATGTGATGTGTTGTGCTGTGATGTGTTGTGCTGTGCTGTATTGTAGTGCTGTATTGTATTGTATTGCATTGCATTGCATTGCATTGCATTGCATTGCATTGCATTGCATTGTATTGTATTGTATTGTATTGTATTGTATTGTATTGTATTGTATTGTATTGTATTGTATTGTATTGTATTGTATTGTATTGTATTGTATTGCAGTATTGAATTGTATTGTTTTGTTGTAATGACCTTGCCTTAACTATAAAATTTGCAATATACCTTGTTTCCAGTGTAGGCTTTGGGAGCCACCCAGTACACTGGTTTGTCCTGGCGAGTTCTCTTCCCAGCTACTTTAACAATGAGATGGTTTGCAGTGTGCTGAACAACAGGTGCACGAGTATTTTCAACAGTCCAATTTTTCATTTGTCGAATATGTGTCCTAAAAAATATGATGTCAAGTCCTTTAGCTGGAAATAGTTTTAAAAACTAGAAACATGAACTAGAGAGAAGGATGAGAGCAAAAGAAAGAAAAATATGTAAAGAACTGAGAAAATACATATGAATAAGACAATGAAGCATCAGGAGGATTGTTTGTGGAAATACAAATGGGAAATGGGAAAAAAAGGAACAAGTGAAATTTTACGAAAAGAGAAAGTTGTAAAATGAGAGAGAAGACAGAAAATAAAATGAAATAGAAGAATGATGTCATAAAATTCAAATGTGTAAAGCATTCAAAATAAAACAAAGAAAGTAGAAACACAAAGTAAAGGATTAAAGTACAGAAGTGGGAAATGGGAAATGAGATGAGAATATAATAATGAGAAGAATTGAGAGTCTCTTACCTTTGCAGCAATGCACTTTTACAGACTTTAGAGAGCCCAGAACACCAACAAGGTACACATCCATTCGGGTTGTCAGCATCAAGGTTATAGTGACCAGGAGAACATTTATCACATCGACTACCAACAACACCAGGCTGATAACAAGGTACCATTCAAGTAAATAATAGAAATATGAGACTACTTGGAAATTTGTTAGGTAGTGAGAAAAAAGAAGGAAGTGGTAGAGAAGGGATAGAAGGAAGGACGAAAGAAAGGGAGGGAAGGAAGGAAGGAAGGAAGGAAGGAAGGAAGGAAGGAAGGAAGGAAGGAAGGAAGGAAGGAAGGAAGGAAGGAAGGAAGGAAGGAAGGAAGGAAGGAAGGAAGGAAGGAAGGAAGGAAGGAAGGAAGGAAGGAAGGAAGGAAGGAAGGAAGGAAGGAAGGAAGGAAGGAAGGAAGGAAGGAAGGAAGGAAGGAAGGAAGGAAGGAAGGAAGGAAGGAAGGAAGGAAGGAAGGAAGGAAGGAAGGAAGGAAGGAAGGAAGGAAGGAAGGAAGGAAGGAAGGAAGGAAGGAAGGAAGGAAGGAAGGAAGGAAGGAAGGAAGGAAGGAAGGAAGGAAGGAAGGAGGTAAGGAGAGGAAGCGAGGGTAAAATAGAAATCAAGGAGAAAGTGTGGTACATGCAAGATGTTGCTACATGCATTACATCTTTATGTAAACCCAGGCAGTGTTTAAAAAATACCACAGCTGCCATAATCTTGTCTCACCTTGCAAAGACAAGCACCTTTGACATCACAAACATCACTCAAAACACCTCGTTTATCACAGTCACAGGTGTTACAATGTGGGTAACCATAGCGACCAACAGCACACTTGTTGCACCGTGGTCCTACACGAGATGGTTTACAGGGACAGTGCCCTGTTACTGGGTCACAAGACACATCACTCCCCCTGACACCAGAGATATCACATTTACAGTCTTTGCAGCCTTGGATTGGGTCATAGCCATAGGTTCCCTTTAGACAAATATTACAGTTTTGTCCTACAGTGTTGGGAGGACAGTCACATGCACCAGTAACTTCATTGCAGAATACACATTGACACTCTGGAAATAATAGACATAATATGTAATTAATACTTAAGATCTGCAACCAGGATATGGCATGATTTGAAATGAAACACTCTGGTTTTAAGTACAACTGATCGACAAGTAAAAACTGTAAAACTTGAGCACATTTCATTTCAAAGAATCTTTAGGTTGACTGTACCGAGTTCATCAAGGAAAAAAGAAATCATCACCTATGATTTAATCACTACAAAATTTCTTTCATTATAATCATAAGCAACTTAATCAACAATTTAATGTAGTGAATTATCTCATTTTTACTCTAAATAGACCTATATCATGCTTTTGTAACGGCCCGGGGAGCCTTGTTATTATGGTCGACAAATACATTTCTTTGAAAAAATTCCACAAATTAAAACATTTAGCTTTGTCAATTTAAGGGCAATCTCCTTGAAAATCTTCAGTTTTTCCGTTATTGATCTGATATCTAATGACAAATTTGATTTATCAAATATCTTACAATGTCACTCCAGCATGATATAGGTCTATTCCAATTCTTTCTGTCCAATTCTTAGACCCTCAAGTACATATTTACAATGTGAACACTAATCCTTGGCTACTGGTAACAGTATTTGAGTTAATTCCCTGTACATAAATCCTATGAAACAGAAACTTATCTTAGACAGCCTAAAAGTGTATGTCTGTCTTTGGTATATAAACTATGCCCATACATCTGGTAATGATGTCATATACTTACTGTAACAGTTAGGGAAACCATAGTAACCAGTCTTGCATTTGTTACACTTACGACCAATGACATTAGGTCTACAGCGACACTGACCACCAAATGGATTACAGGTACTTTCAATAGCACCCTTGGCATGACAGTCACATGGTAGAGTACTGCACAGTAGAAAAAAAGCATTACATTTTATATTAATGTAAATATTGTTATTTGATGAACATAAACTGAAGGGAATTGGTGGGTTTCATCTGATGTCATTCTCAATAAGTCATTCTTCACTGGAATTGTCATTAGCTGAAAATTTTCAAAATAATATTCTCAGGTTGAGAGCAGATGGTAGTCAATGTTTGACCACCATTTGAGGCAGAAGAGATTCATCAACAGTTACTGTTTGAAATCCAACAATAAAACATCCACAGTTAGTTCTACTTTGCAGCTGCTCACTTTTGTTATCACACACTCCATTAACTGGTTGCTTACAATCCATTCCCAAGACTCAGTTAGACTTTCACAATAGAAGCCACTAAATGTCACCAGAATTTTGAATTGTTGTTTTGAAGCAAATGATCAGACTAACTGTTATTTCAAGGGATCTTATTTTATTTATTTTTATTTTATTTACTTTGCCTAATGGCAGGAACACCGCTACAGCATAGACCAATTATAGTGGGCCCTGTAATCTTGGCAACAAAATTAAAGACTTTGCTTTTCTTTGGTACCATAAAATTCCAAAAATAAGCTCTCCCCAAAAATGAGCCCACTAAAAGGCATGTTGTTGAGCAAATATAAGCCCTGGCTTGTTTTTAGAATTAAATTATGGTACTTTTTCTCACATAATAGTGATTAAATGCTTGGCCATTGTAATGCCAATGTGGACTGAACAGAGAATTTGTAACTTACCCATTATTAAATTCAGTAGCAAGTGAGAATACAGGCTGCTTACAAGTTTTTGGTGCATAGGGTTTGATGAAGTAACTATTTTTTGCACAGTCAGCAAGGAATTCTTTAGAGAATGACACAGGGTTGGCATCTACTACCTCTTGGGAGTATCTGTTTTGGGGTATCAGCATGGCATAGTCCTGTGATGAGATAAATGTAGGCTATTAGCTACAGCATGCCATCATATAGAGTTAGGGACAATTTCATCTAAGGTGGACCTTCTCTGGACCAGTTTGTACTTCAAAAGTAACCAAGAGTTTAGGCACAGGGAAGAAGTGTAGTAAAGTGTTTATACTTTAGTATGCACACTAAATGAAGGCATCCAACTTGGAGAAGTATCCACTGTACAAAGGTGTCCATTTTGAAAGAATTCGCTGTATGCATAATGGGGCTAAATGTAATTTCGGCAAGGTAAAACTCGAGACGTTGCTATTTCCCATTTCAATGGGTGGATGTAGGAGTCCTCAGGGTGTGTTCAGGGGTTATATACACTCATGCCAAATCTATCTTGGCCTTCTTTGCTGATGGTTGCAGATAAAGCCATCTTTGTAGATGTACCTGTCTTTGCCCCACCCAGCTCTGTCCTTGACAACCTAGGGAGGGCCACCAGGTGGGTATACTTCCATTGTTTGCTTAATGTGACAGGTGCGAGATAGTGGACTGTGGCAGGGTTACCATAGTGACCTTGAGGGGACTGGATGGGTGATGTCAGTCCCACTGTCCCTGCACCCAACCTCAAGCTTATCTAGTGGTGATGAGTTAAACTATACAAAGAGGAGGAGAGTCCACTCAGAGAGGTATCTACTCTTGATTGTTGTGTTCAAGGTGGCATACTTACAACCCACACAGACTTGTCCTGAGGTATGTTTAATTGTATTGAAGCTGACAGTCGCCCAAGGTCAAATGCTGTTCTCCTATCATACTGATGTATGACTGCACGGCACCCCTCTACATTAGGGCAATATTCAAAGTCAATCCTTCCTGGTATAGCACGGTCACTAGTTACAGTGGCTCTTGATGTGAATTTCACATGGTTTGGTTGATAGTAGTGGACAACAACAGAGTACTTGCCAGGTTTGGGGATTGGACCAACTAAGTCTAGTGGTGCCTGTAGCATAATGTAATGAGGAAATGACATTATTAGTATTGCTAATGATTTTGAGAAGTTTGAAATACACATTATAAAAACAATCTTAAAACCCTTACCGGACCCTTGATAAAATTCAATTTGTTTGATGGGTCTAGAATATTTGGAGGGGGTTTGCTGTCTTTATCTGCTTTGGCATCAAATACAACAGCTCCTTTAGGAACAGGGTATGAGGTTGATATACATTTCTTATCTTTAGTTGTGCACAGTGGCCTAGGAATGACATAGTCCAAATTCCACTGCTCAATAGGAATAGCCGTGATGGAATCCTGAAATGAACACCAATTAATTGTAAATATTTGTTAGTCAAGTACAGGTTTTTATATGACTGTGGATGGGAAATATAGATCGATTTCACTGACGTCATCGAGAAAAATAAAGTTGGTTTCAGAGCATCAAATAAAATAAAAATACTTGTACCTCAAAGAACAACTAAATCTTTGCAACTCTAGAAAATATTGAGTCAAAAGAGCTTTTCACCACGAAGATACGAATGTTTGAATGTGGGCTTGTTGTTGGTAAGAATGTATGGGACCGCCATATTGGTGTACACCAATATGTACACCAATATGGCGACCATAAATACCAAGCATCGAAATGATATTAAAAATACATTTATTTGTTCATTTTATTGATTATATATATAGAAAATGACAATTAAGTTCATTACCAAAGCAAATGAGGTGAAATTTGTCGCAAATTGATGTGTTCTTACGTCGTTTGAAAATGTGTGACTGCATGGCGTGACACAATTTTGGTGCCGATAATTTGCCAAGCGATGAACAGAATCAGACCAAATTTCCAGAGACGACTTCTTTTCATGATACATACAAAATATCAGGCAATCAGCTTTCTCCGAATTTTAGTTTAGATTTTAGTCCTCTCGTGACGTCACGTGAAATCGATCTATAGCACAGTTTTGTTAATTGTTAGAACAGGTTTTCATTAATTTTGACTGTGGAAATGGCATAGTTTTGTTAATTGAAGAGTTTCCTGTGAAAACGAAAAAGTGACTTTTTGATGGATGTCCTGAGATTAATTTTTCATGAAAAGATCACTTAGGCTGTTTTCACATGGAACCCTTCAATTGTCAGAGCAGGCTTTCATTTGAATGTCAAAATGGCACAATTTTTCCAATAGTTTTCTCAAATAGTCAAATCATACCAAACGACACACTTTCATATGTCAATGTACCAATATCTAGACATCACAATAATCACTTAGGCTGTTTTCATGGTCATCCCTTCAGTCTAAAAACACTTACCACAGCAACAGATGTATCCTCATTAATAAGAAGAGTAACAACACGCCGTTCAATTTCATTGGCTTTAAATACCCTAAGCCTTCTGTACTCATCCAGTGCAACCTGTCGGCATCCAAACTTGAAGCGACAGCTGTGTAGGTAAAAGGTCCCTTTCTGCTGACTACGACGAGATCTCAGGTAGACATCAAGAGTCTTGACTTGATCTGATGGGTGGTAATACTGCATGATAAGTACATAGTCACCTGGTTTAGGAATCTTGATATCTTCTGTTACACGAGTCTGCAGATTTAATAACATTGCACTGAGATATTTGTGAGATTTAGCAAAGGCAAAGCAACAGGATAAAAAAGAGGATACTGAGAGTACTGACAAATCAGGGGCAGGTTAGGGGAGGGGTGCAGGGGCTACATCCCCTCCCCACATGGTTGTGGGTGCCATGGTTGGCTGAGGGGCTAGTGTGCCGGCCTTTCACTGCTGTGGTCTGGTTTTCAGTCACTGCTCAAGCACTCGGATCATATGTGAACTGAGTTTGTTCAAGATGTGTTGCTCTCTACCATGCATAAGGGTTTTTTCTCTGGGTTCTCCAGGTTTTCCTCCCTCAGTAAAAATCAACATGTGAGTTGAGCAATGTATGAAAAATATTTAATGTAGAGGTAATCAGCTTGAGAGTTTAGTATCCCCCAACTTACTAGTGTACAAGTGCTAGAAGACATGGACACTTAAATAAACAATAATATTATAATTATTATTATTACTTAATAGAAAATAAACACTTCTCGAGCAAAATACCCCGACTATCACCTACCTGAGTCCTATCAAGATGTGCCATGACATTAAAATCCAGTTGGTCCAATACTTTCTTATCATCAAACACATGGGTTTGTTGTCGTCCCTGACGTGTAATAATATATCCTGTCTCTAGTTCTACTGTTGGGAAATCTGGTCTTACAGTACTTATATATGAATATTGCACACACAGAGGGTCTTGGCTATTAACTATGCAAGGGTTATTGATTCTACGTTCCAGGATACCAGCCGTGTAATACTGTTGAGGTACAACTGAAATGTAATCCTGAAAAAGATCAAAAGAACAGTGTTATTATAAGGTAAATGGAATCACGTGAACTGAGGCTACGTTTCTAATCCCTAGCTCTTTAATAGAGAATTATAAAAACCCTGCTTGCAGGGTATGGATGAATAGAAGGAAAAAATGGAAATTGGGTGGGTTGATAAAGTGACGTATCAGTGGATAGATTGGACGGATTGGACGGATTGGATGGACTGGATGAATTGGATGGATGGGATGAATTGGATAGATTGGATGGATGAAGAAATGAATGAAAAACAAATAAATGAAGCATAAAAAAAGAGCAAAACACTCCTACCAAAAGAAGTTTAGATGGTGGAGCAGTGAATGTCAAATCCCAAGTTCCTTTTGTCAACATAAACTGTGATGGCTGTCCTCTTTCGCCAGCAACAGCAAAGCCACTAGAGTAAGTAGATCCAACTTGAGTTGAAGTAAATGTCACAGGACTGCTTTGCATGGATCCTTGATTACGTGGGCTGAGCTCTATTTGCCCTTGTACAGAATCACCTTGGTTGAGGGCATAGTTGAAAACCACATGATACCGTGCTGTTTTGGGGACTTCAAGGGTGACTTTCATCTTTTTCTGTTGATAAGAAAATGTAAGGATCTTGTTACCACCATTATTACATATTCTGCCAGACTAAAGTCTTGACTGGGAATTGAGCAATGAAAACTACTCCTCTGTCTAAAAATTGAGTTGGATTTTTAATAGCAATCCACGAGTTAAAAATGGAGACAATACTAGCCAGCAGTCTCCCCTGGGTAGTGGAAGTCTGGGGGGACCCAGAAGGACTGCAAGGACTTGAAATGCACATAATTATTATCAAACCTTCACCCCTTTTTGCTGATCACCTAGCAGATTGATCATAGCAGATCTAAAATATTTGCCTCAGTCCTCTTCCTTGTATGGCAAGTTAGTAAAGGTGCAGGTATCAATTCCACTGATTACTCAGTGTAGGGTGCTAGGGGGTAATCTGTGGCATGGTTGCTATGGTGACCTTCTGGAGGGGCAGGGACCTGCAAGGTCAGTTCCTCATATGTGGCACCCAACCCTAAGCTCATCTATTATTAATGAGTATAAAGTACAAGGTATAAATATTTACTTAAATCCTTCACCTGTATATCAGTAAAACCAACATATCCTCTCCATGAAAAGCCAGGATACACTTTATCATCAAAGCTAAACCTAACAGGACTACAGTCTATGCTATCGTCTCCTTGACTGGAAGGATCTGATTGCAACAAGCCAGGTACATCTCTTCCTGCAACCCCATTAGTTGGTGCAGATGGGACACACCCATCTTCTACCTCGGCTTTGATGGATAGAAGGTCAGGGTGATAATGGTCTCTGGTTGGTCTGTGGAATGAGAAAAAAGTAACAATTTAGATATTTCATACAATAAACAAGATATTTGTCCAGCTTGGCATTGTTCATTTACACTTCCTCTGAGGCTGATACCCTAGAGAACTTACTAGTTTCTACTGAAAGCAAGAATAGTATGGCCATAGTATGGCCATTCTCATTGACAAGGAATTTTAAGGGAAGCCCAGATTTGAAGTAACAAGCACTTGCTAATCAAGTGCCTACGGCATTCAACCTTCATTACATGACAGCTGTATTTCTCCAACTGTAGCCAGTGACTGAGAAAGGGTAGTAGGTAAAAATACTGCCAGGTCAAGGTACGGTAATACAAGCAACATTGTAAAAGGATTGACGTAGTATTATGATTGTGACCTTACCTGCTGCAGTCTAGTCCCTCAACATTTGGTCTACAATTGCACTGGCCAGTTTTGGCATCACATACTTGATCATAGGCACCACCAACATCACAGTTACAGCCTACAATCATAAAACAAAATCAAGAACCTCAACACACTCCAAAAATAATATGTACACAAAAGATTAAAATTAATGCTGAAATTACACCCTATAAAGTATCCCAAAGTGACAATTATGACTGGGTAATGCATGATCAAGACATGACATAGTTACTAACAGCTGGAATTTCAAATGTTTTTATTAACTTGTTGCTACTTAATATGGAGGGTAGGTGCCCTAACAGCAAATGAAGCAATAGCAATGCTAGCAACTGATAAGAGGCAATCATGGCAACCTAGCCACGGGTCAACCTGGCACCCGTCACACTGTCTTAGCAGTGTAAAGATTATAATTTTACCATACCTCATCCTCAGAGGAGGGAGGGTGGGGCAAAGGCAACAACAAGCAGCAATGCTGAGCAATGACTGACCACAAGGGTGAAAGTAGCAATAGCACCTGCACAGCAAGGAACAATCACTGACCAGCAATCCGCTCCAAG
Source organism: Telmatactis stephensoni (assembly GCA_029948255.1). NCBI lineage: Eukaryota > Metazoa > Cnidaria > Anthozoa > Actiniaria > Isophelliidae > Telmatactis > Telmatactis stephensoni. Next base: position 804,240 of record JALIZF010001935.1, read on the forward strand.
TTAACTTTGCTTATAGATAACCACATTAGACAACATAGCACTGACATAATTATAGTCATGGTACAGCCCCATAGGTTTTCCAGTATGTTTTCCACTCCTATCAAAAGGTCTAACCTGTACATCCAAATAACTAACCTGTACATCCAAATTCTCTTTTCTCTGCAAGCCCAAAGTAACCAATCTTACATGTATTACACCTGATTCCAGCTACATGCTGCTTGCAAGTACACTGCCCAGTACGCTCATCACAGTTGGCCAAACCTGCAGCTACTCCTGCTAAGTTACAGTAACAACCAGTGCATCCCTTTGGGTTATCGGCACGAAGGTTATAGAAACCAGGCTTACACTCAGAACACTCCTGACCTTGTACATGGTCTTTACAATCACATTGACCCTATGGATAAACCATAACATAAATAATAATAATTAGAGTTTTATTCATGCAGGGAGCACACTTCAGTAAGACTGTGTCTCCCAGATGCTCCTGATAAATGTGTTCAACACAGTTATCATTGGGATATAAACTTGGTGATGTAGCTACCATTATAAAAATTAATGCACATGTTCAAATGTATGCGAGTGGTAGAATAGTCTCCCAACTTCATGTGTGAGGTTGGGAGGGAAAAGAAAGAACAGAAGAGAATAAAACAAGGGTACTTTGGGATGGTACATGTATTTTGAGACCTGTGAATACCTCTGAAAAATTCCTGGCTATACCATGCACTGAAACTCACAGCAAATATAGTTCAATTTTCATATTAGGAAAAGAAGTTAAGATTCCCAACCAGTGGTCACTGATCAAAATCTCTTTTCTTCTTCAAAATTGAAAGAAACTGAAGGAGAATTTCAATCAGAAATCACTGAGTAACTCTTTGGGCCATTTCAAATATGAATCAACTTACAGTGTTGGAGTATGAACAATCACCCAGTGGTCGACCAGGAATGCGTTTTATACCATCAGGATTACACTGACAAGCTTTACAAGTAGGAAACCCATAATAACCAGATCTGCACTGATTACAGTTCAACCCTCTAAAGCTGCCCTTACAGGTACACTGTCCGGACACCAAGTCACAAATCTCATGAACTGCTCCACGTTTATCACATGCACACTTGATACATCTTGGGTAGTCATAGTAACCAAGTCGGCAATTATCACATCTGGCACCAATATAGTTGGGTTTGCATTTGCATTGACCATTTCGATCACATGTGAGTGAAGTGGAACCCTCTTTGGAGCACCTACAGTCTGTGCAAAAAAAAAAGGAAGAAAAATATTGACAAGAATTTCTACATTGCATGTACCGTGGAGAGGTTGGGTTATATATATAATTCTACTCCCACTAGAAAACTCTTACTAATAGTAGCTACATTGCAGTACTGCATATTGTTATTTTGTGCTAATCAAACAAGAAACTTACTTCTACAATCTGGGAATCTGTAATAGCCTTCATTACATCTGTTGCAACGATCTCCAGCAAAGTTCTTCAAGCAAATACAACGTCCAAAAACTGGGTCACAAATATTTGGTCCAGTACCCTCTGAATCACAGTTACATGCTGATAGGAGAAAACATACATGATCAAATGATCAATGTTACAATTTCAAAAGACTAGTAGAGCACATTGTTGTATGAATTAAAAGTCTCAACCATAAATTGTGTACATTCTTTATGTACTCACGTTTACAGTCAGGGAAGCTGTAGAAACCTCGATTACATTGATTACATTGCCTTCCAGTATATGTTTGTCGGCATCGGCATTGTCCACTATTAGAATCACACAAACTATCATACGAGCCAAAATTGTCACAGTTACATCCTAAAAGATACAATGTACATATTAAGAATTTGAACACAAAATTGCACTGAAATCTACATGAACTTGATACTTACGCCTACATTCTGGGTAACCATAGTAACCCTCAGCACAACGATCACATTTACTGCCAGCAAAGTTAGGCTTGCATGGGCATTGATTTCCCGTTGGTCCACAGACACGTCCTGTTGTACCAGCAGGATTGCAATCACAAGCTAAGGTGGAAAGAGAACATTATTACAAGTGGTATCCTGATTGGATACAATATTGCAATCAGTGAGGGTGGGAATGGGTGATGATACTAAAGGACTGACCTCAGAGGTTCAAGTCGTCCCTCATGGAGGTAGCATTGGTAACCCTCCAAGTATACCACTGGCCATCAGACCAATGAAATTATTGTATGCAATAGATGAAATGTGTCCTATTTTCCATATTAACCAAAATTTAAAGAGGCAATGTATATGATCCACAAAGCAGGTTTCAACGAAAGGTTGATGTATAGCTGGTTAAGACAAAATGGCTGGAAAACACCTCAAGTAATCCTGTGTGGGTGATCAGTTTAGATATCAGAGGTCAGTCAAAAATTCCAAAGATAAAACAATGCCAGACTCCTCACATTGATTTAAACTCATCACCCACAGATGAGTTTGGCATAGGTGCTCGGTTATGAGTGGGGCCTGGCTACAATCAACATGAGCAGTGGCAAAACTAGCAAGTAGCAGCTAGTAAATGCAAGTAGCTTAAACCAAAGCATGCTTGCTTTAGCATTTTGAAGGTCAATGGTAACATGAGCCAAACCGGACATGCCAATGAAACCACGCCCCCCCCCCCCCCCCCCCCCCCCCCAATACACGGATTGGCCATGTACAAGCTAGTGATGTCGTGCTCACCCAATAAGCAATCTCGGATTACAATTACAAAACCAATATGTAATAGCAAGCTCATATTATCACAATAATTATACTTACGTCTACAATCAGGGAACCCATAATAACCCTCACTGCAACGATCACATCTTGGTCCACCATAGTTGGCTGTGATACACTGACAGTTCCCAGTGCTTGGATAGCAGCGACCACTGGAAAACTTTTCATTACAGTTACAGGCTAAAATAAAAACATATCCAATCAGCATCAAAGCTAGGATTTTCCATTTGGTTGGAAGAGGTTTATCTTCTATTTCTAGTCAAGAGATTGCAGCCTTCCTTTCTTCCTCAAGTAATGGGGCTAAATGTAATTTAGGCAATGTTAAACCTGAGACATTGCTAGCTATCAGTATTCCCTATTCTGAATGTATTCATGGCTATCTGGCCATGGGCCTTGCTGATCATTGTGGATCAAGCTCTTTGAGCTCTCGTGGTTATTGATGTGCACTATTTGTTGCAGATCATTTGTCTACTCCAAACTTATCTTATGGTGATGAGTTCAAAGGGTGGTTTTATATT